>JBCNJP010000007.1:124980951-125001903 GCA_039602395.1 Deinandra increscens subsp. villosa
TATTATTAAAGGCGACGAACCTTTATCGTAGTTGTCACGGGTTTATGAGCCATTTCTGATTTGTGTTCTTTGGTCGCCGGCGTTTAACCGTTCTTGCAATATTGTACATTTGGGCTATCGGTTTGCTCTTTCTTTGATGGTGAAATTGTGCGATAATATTATTGGCCGCGGCAGTGCATTTATCCCAGTCGTCTCCGGTTTAGGAGCCATTATATTATATATATTACAATTGTCCACTCAGATATGGTAGGAAATTAAGCTCGATTTTATTCCGGTTACAATTATTCACTTAGATCCTGTTTATGAACTATGATCATTAGTATTATTATTATTGTTTTTAAATTTTTTATTATTCACTTACTTATGTATTTAGTTAATTTATTACATTATTATTTCGTTTCTATTTCATTATTATTATTATTATTATAGTTAAATTTTATTTATTTATATTTTTTATTTTTTATGTTAATTTTTTATTTATGATTATTATTTATTATTATTATTATTATTATTATTATTATTATTATTATTATTGTGATGGTTTATTTATGTATTTATTATTATTATATTTCTTTTATTATTGTTTTTGTCTTTTGCCTTGTTGCGGTTTTCATTTTCTTCTTCTCTTTCTTTTTTATTTTTGATGTTGCGTTCGTTTGTGGCTCAGGGTTGGGGGTCTCCTAGGAAGTAACCTCTCTATTCTTTTGTGTAGAGTATGGTTTGCCTACATCTCATTCTCCCCAGACCCTACTACTAGTATCGTTTATGTGCTGTTGATGAGACTAAACTGGGTATGATTGTTGTTGTTGTTTTTATCCAGTTTATGAACTGTCTTCAGGATTGATCTTTTATGGTGCTTATGTGTATGCCTTTTGATGTTGCATTTCATTCAAATTGGTAACTTTTGGTATGAAGGTTTTTAATGGATCTTGAAGCTGGTGTTTGAGAGGGGATTTCTCATTTCTTGATATGTGTTGGCAGTGGTTCCTTTTATATATAATTACAAAAACCAAACTCTTGTTTTAGACTGTATTGATAGTGTTCACCACATATGGTGTCTCTGTCCTTATGTTATGAATGCCTTTGTTGGAATCTGGTTTGGTCTATCTTCTCTTTGCGGTTGTGATATTTTTCTGGTGACTGGCTAGGTGTTTATCGCAACCTTACTCAGATTTGAGCGCTTTCTAAGTTTCATCATTTATGTCTAAGTTTCATCATTTATGTTCGTGAGTAGGTTGGTTTTTTCTGCTGTGTTATTTTTTGATTTCTTTATTTCTATTTTATAGGAAGCAATTGAAAATTGAAATGGATAAGACTCTAAGATTTGGCTACGGTAATAAACTTAATATAATCTTATGGAGTTATGGTCCAATAAAGAATTGGTGGCAGAGGCTGTTTCATTGAGTTGGATGTTGGAATCTATAATCTCTAATCTCTAATCTCTAATCTTTAATACTAATAAAGCACTAAAAATTTGCCAAATGTTCCATTTCTAGAGAGTCCATATCATCATTGTCACATGTCAAAATCACATTCAATTATCAATTTTAGAAATTATCAATTTAAGGCTAATTACCAATTATATCCAAACTAAAATTTCATTTTATAAAAAAATGACAAAGTTAACATAATAAATTTCCTTATATAATCACAAGTTAATGTTTTGTAATAAATTATGCCATTTATAATTTCAAATTTATTTAATTGTTTTTCTTTTGTATTTTATCTAATATTATGAAGAAAAATTCAACACGTGTAATACACGGGTCACTAACCTAGTTTCATATGTAGCAGTAGTGGTACTAATTGTTAGACAATGGTCCTCTAAATTAATTATGTAATCTCCTTTTAATTGTCCTCAAGTTAAATCTGTAATTTGTTTCTAATTTTTCTCTAACGTTGGTCCTAACGTAACTTGCTTTTAATTACTTAATTTCGGAAAGCTACAGAGTCATTTCATATTTATACTTCATTTTACCAATTATGTTATTAATTGGTTTACTTGATATTAAATGTGATTTACATAAATAAGTTCATTGTAAACGTTAAAAGTTCAATAAGTTCAGAAAGCTACCATCCATCTTCTTTAATCGGTACTTTTGTGTTTTCTCATTGATAGGCAAACTTGGTAATGTTAAAGTATTAGTATACATGTGTGTTTTACGCGTTGAAATACGGTTTCTCGCTACGCAACACGGCCATGTCTTTTTCTCGTAAAATTTAAAACCATAAAACCATCACTCAATAATACGGTCAGGACAATCGTTAAACATGATCAACCGTATAATACTTTTGGATAATATATTATTAATTAAAAATTCTTATCGGTGTAAATATGGTTGTCTTTAACTAGAATAAGAATAAAGACACCCGTATTTCCGATTCATTTTGGGAATCAAAAGTCATGGAACATATTAATTAGAAAACTTTTTTTGTTTTTTTATAAGTTAGCAGTTCGGTAACTAGTTACGTCACAAAGACAAAATAACATTCAGGAGCAACTACCTAAACATGATGAAATTTGGGTGGTATCAAAGAGGCATCCTCCCTCCGTATGCTAAGTTTTTATTAAATGTAATGAAACATTTTTTTTCGTTACCATGAGAAGTGTTATAGAAAACTCACGAAACCCATCAATACATCACTAACGAATGCAATAAGATGAATGTAGGCTGTGCCGTGCAGTTGAGCCTATAACAAAGCTTCCCATACTAAGTTTTTTTTGCAATGACTAATTGGTGCTTATATTAGCAGACTAGGTTAGTAACCCGTGTATTACACGGGTTGAATAAATATTTATAATAATGAGATAAGTATAATAAAATAAAAAATGATATGAGATTTAAAAATTATGGATATGGATGATATAACTGTGAGATCATATCAAATAGTTATTTTATAGTAGTTAAGTTAAATATATATTTATAGTAAATTAGAGTATTTCGTATATCACAGTTGAAAATAAATTGCTTAATGGTTTACTTTAAAATAGTGTTGAGAATTACAATAATAAAGAGTTATTATTATTTAAGATTACTTGAATTCAGAGAATGTTAAAAAATAATTAGAAAATGTTGAAGATGATAATTGAACTCATAAAAGTTACTTTTCAGAATAAAAATATAAAAGAGTGTTTGATATTTTAATATTTTAATTGAATAAATCAACCACCCTAATATATAATATTTCAATCAATAAATATTAGTAACTATTGTTACAAATTAAAATTTTGAATGTTACATCTCTTAATATTAGAAAATTCAAACAATTTATATAAATTTGGTAAGTTAGTTAATAAATAATTTATGTAAATATATAAGTAATAAATATTAACACAAATTTATAACTAATTTTAGCTAAATGTAATATTGAATTTTAGATTTAGAAAGTTGAAATATTAAATTTGGAAATTTTGAATTCTTAAATGAAAAAAAAAATTGAAATTAAGTGTGGTGTTGACAAGTGGATTGTTGAGGTGGAGGATGATGTGGACACCCTAGTAAAGTGACATGTGGACATTATTTTATTGCTTTATTAGAATGAAAGATTAAGAAGAATATTTAGGATAATAGTATGACCAAAAGGCTAGATATGTCATTATGTTGCATAGTTGCAAAAGGTACACGTTTCATGTAAACTTTCCTATGATAATATAACAGTCAAGAGAGTTAATAATAAAAAGTTTTGATCAAAGATATTCAGGTAACCAGAGGTGTTTACGGATCGATTTTGACAACTTTTTTGGTTAAACCGGAACCAAACCGTTAGTAACGATTTTACTAATCAAACACCGAAACGAAACCGTACAAATAAAAAACCAAACCACTGAATTGTTACTAATGGGTTGGTTCCGGATTGATTTCGCGGTATCTTTTGGAATCTCTTGAAAACACAAAAAATAGAACATGTTACTTTTCAAAACAAATACAGAGATACATATTTTTCAATACAAAATACATAAACTATCCAAAAGCTATACAGGGAACATTAGAAAAAATAGGGATTAGTAGGTAATTCATACATTTTAATTTTTCACATTTTGTTTAAAAAAAGGCCTAAACTTAGAACCGACCGACTGATACTTTAATGAAAACCCGACCTTTTACTGTTTGAAAGTTGAAACCATACTATAAACTAGACATGAAAAAAAAAAACCGGTTTAAAAACCGGCCAGACAAAAAAAACCGGCCCCGGTTTGAAAAAAAAACAGTTAGAGCAAAAATCGGTTAGCTTCGAACCTAACCGACGGTTACACATAGGTTACACTTCTTTGGCTCCAAACCGGTTACAAAACCGATTTTTACCGACCAGTTACTAAAAAACCCGGTTATAACCGGTATAGAAACCGGTTAACCGGTTACAACCGGTTAGCAATGGCTAGACAAATTTTTATAAGAAACCGGTTATACCCTAACCGGTTTTAACCGGTCAACTTTCTAACCGAAACCGGTTTGTAACCGAAACCGGTTACAAAAAATAACCGGTTTGTGCACCTCTACTATAAACACCCCTATAGGTGTTATAGGTAACCACTCTTATTAACTTTTCATCCTTCATCTTGAAGTGCTTAATGCATCGATAGGCATCCTCGAGGTATTGTGATATTGTTTATAACTTTCACAATAATAAATTACAAAATCAAATAAGAACATAAAAATATAACAACAAACATTTGTATGGAAGCAGCAACGAGATAGGGACGAGCAACTCTAAAAAGAAAATGCATTTCGTTACTAATAAAAAGCACAAAACAAAATCTAAACATAAAAATCATAGTAAATAAAAAACATAATAATATATAAAAGATAAAAATTACTCCCACTCCCAACGTTTTGCAATCTCCTCCTTCATTTGCAAGGTAGCTTTTCGCTTGAGTCCGTACAGATGGTAGTCCGACTTAATGAAGAACTGATAATCCTTCTCCTTTTGTTTCCATTTCATGAGACGAAGCTTTTCCTCTCGATAGAGTTTTCGATCTTCGAACTCGGCTTTTTGGATTTGGACCATCTCCCCAAAATATTCGGCTATCTTCAACAGTTGATCGTTCAAATCCAATTTGAGGTTCCAACTTCGTCGTGGTCTATTTGGGCAGTCTTCATCAAAAGATAGGCAGGCTTTAGTTAAAAAATGCACCAAAATTTTGAAGAGTTTACATATATACAAAGTCTATTAAAGTTCACTAAATTGTTTCTCTCAAGTGGCAGCCTAGCCTAGAACATCTTTTTTTTTTTTTTATTATTATTATTATTTTTTTTAACGGCACCTAGAACATCTAGGTGGTTCACATGACACTACCGCATGTAATCTTTTTCTTTAGTTTTTTTTTTAATAATGTTGAGCTTCAACCAGGCCATCCGAGGGTGAACACCTGGCATAACGATGTTACCCGCAACACGCTGCAAGCACAGACCGTGCGGGTAACCCAGGTCATTAGTTGAGCCCATTCAACGACAAACCCACATTCGGAAACGGCCGGATAGTAAAACCTATGAGGCTTAAGGACCGAACTATTGACCTCTCGGTCATCTAAACTCTCATCATCACCAATACCACTATGACAAGTCCTAGTTGATAAACCGTTACTTTTTGCTGTAAAATTATTTGTTGTTCGCGTATTATTTTTTCCTTAGTTATAATTTAGTTTTACACATTACGTTTCGGTGTATACTTTTTTATTGTCTGCATGTATTTTTTGGTGTGTAGTATTTTTTATTTGCATTGTTGTCTTTATTATTTTGTGGTGAATATTTTTTTTTGTTTTCTTTACATCATGTTATAAGAATACAGCTTGATTGTGTAGGTGTGTTGACCCGCGACAACGCACAAATAATTGAAAAACTGGTTGGTGATATATTATGAACTTGACTCGTTGCCACATGATCGTCTCTTATTTGAAGAAAAATAAAAGATCTAGGGTAGCTAATTTTTTATAAAAACAATGATAATCTAAGATGTCATCCTCAAGAGTTGAATCCCAACCTTTAATTGGGATAAAAACATCAATCTAACACCAGTGGCGGATCTAGGAAAGAAAATCAGGGGTAGCGGGGACTAATGGGGGTTCGGGGGCAGCGCCCCCGGAATTTTTTTTTAGGTAATTAACGGGCTTTTGATCATATTTTCAAGGGGCTTTTGATCATATTTTTAGGTAAAAACCATAAAATTTCTTCCAGGGGTCGCGAAAAATTCGTTTCAGGGGTCGCAAAAAACCAAAAACGTAAAACCCCGAAAAAATTTCCTTCTTCGCGTTAACGGTTCAGGGGTCGCGGGGGCTACCCCTACCCATAGAGTAGGTCCGCCCCTGTCTAACACCGACCTACTTACCCCTACACCCGACCCCCGCCTTGAATATTATAGTATTCTGAAACACGTCAAAAGCTACAAATTGAAATCAACGTTTTAACGATTCGGTTAATTTGTAAGTTTCTTTAATAAAATCAAAGTGTGGTCCATATCTATGCCTTTGTCAGTTTGTCACATATTTAAAAAAAAAAAAAAAAAAAAAAAAAACCAAAAACTGATGACAAATACTATACAGCAAGAAAACTTACCGGGTTTGTTGCTCGCACATTTGGACTCCATGTTCAGTTAGCAGCCTGCGGCAGTTGGATTCAAGAAAAGAAGGGAATTATTAGGGTAAGTCGTAAAGAGTAACGAATGGAAGATCGCACGAATTAGTTACGGCTGAGTTTTAGCTTATTAGTTCTTGAAGCCCAAATGTGATAGGGCTGCAGCCCGTATGGGTTCAGAAGGCCCACGTTGTCCACTTCTTGAATTGTAGGACTAGGGAAAAAAATATTGCAAACGAAAAATAAAAAGGAGTAAGGAATTATTTTGATGAATTGAAGGACTAGAGAAAAACATGAAGTATTTAATAAAATTCTAACGGACTTTTATGGGAGCAAATTTAGGGGTGAGAATGGTTTGATTCGGTTCGGATTTTTGCTCGAACCGAATGGAAACTTAAGTTTTTGATTTCTAAGAAAAAAAATATCGTTTGATTTCGGTTTTTTTCGGTTTTTTTCGGTTTTTTTCGGTTTTGGTTCGGTTCTGAAAACTGGAATTGATGGTATGATTCATCAATTTCTCGTAAGAGTATTGATATGTCAAGTGAATTAGTAAAACAATTGGTTTTATGTTTGGTTTAGTTTTGAAAAATATTGATAATAAATAAATTAATAAATGATCACCAGTTACTACGACACTTGTTCAAACGCTTTCGGCTGAGCTATGCTAGTCACAACCATTCTACACTACACAACCCCATCGTTGGTGGATAGGCAATGTCTGTTCCATACTACATAGATGGATAATAGGTGACACAATGCCCACATGCATCTTACCACTACACTCGCCCAACGATTGGTGGGTAAAGGGATATAAGCAAATACAAGCTTATGAGTTATGAGCACATGTGTCGCTAGGATTACCACATGAGCTTGTGCGGGAGACTGTCTTATGACGAAGTTACTCGTATTATCCATTTGCCAATGGGTTCTCTAATGGTTTCGCCCCCGCCAACTAGTGGATTGATGAGTAGCTTTTGTTTATACATCCCTGTGTTTACTACTAAGTCGGGTGCGGGTGGCGTACCACTTTAGGAGGTAGAGATGATTTTCTCCAAACCATTAAAACATGTTGCGGTTATCTTACATTCTAAGTTTAGCGCGCACACACAAGCTTAAATCCCTGCAAAGATTAAGATGTCCTTAACGGTAGGTAAGTATGATGGCCTTCCCGATCTCAAAGATCACGTGTATGTCTTTGTTAATGCGAGAAGTATTCAACAGTGGTCAATTCATGTTTGGTGCCACCCGCTCGTTTAAATGTCGGTAGGTGTTGCACGTCCTTGGTATAAATGTATAACAGTCTCTTGATAAGTGAATTAATAGGTTTGAGGGGTTAATTAGGAAGTATATGCTTAGTCAGCAAAAACGTCACACTAAAGATAAAGATATAAATCCTCCACACAGGGTGTAGAGAGCGGGAATATGTGGGGAATTTCATCATAAGGTTATTATCCGAAACCGGTTTTTTAGACGTGCACAAACCGGTTAAAATATGTAACCGAAACTGGTTATTAACCGAAACTGGTTAGGATTTTCTCGAAGGATAACCGGTTATTGGCCTAACCGGTTAGGTTAGTAACCGGTTTCTGGTTGGAAAAAGTATGCTCGGTGGTAACCGGTTAGAACCCGGTTCGAAACCGGTTAGAACCCTTTTAGAAACCGGTTAACAAAAAAACTGGTTTTTTCGGTTACATTTACAGCAACTATTTTTCACAACTCAAACTTTCTGTGATGGGGCTGTGATTTTTTTTTAACCCTAAAATCCAACATTTTCTATAAAAGTTCAAATTTTATTCATTGTGATAACATAACAAGCACACCAAACTTGAAAAACATAAAAAAAAAAAGAGTTTTTAAACCCATTACATCGAATTCGGAAACACTTAAAAACAAACTAAATTTAACTTGTTCTTCGAATTTTTCTCCCCGGTTCCGTAGTCGTTTAACTTTATTCGTTTGAAGAGCCCGAGCTAGATGGAGCGGACCTCAAGTAGTAGTCCCAACCGGCTTCATCATCAGTCATTCCCGGGGTTAATCCACCCGCAACCTCCTCATCGTACAATTGGCCTTCATATTCCATCTCTCCTTCAATGCCTTCAAGTGTAGCAATGTTTTGAATCCTCTCTGCCGCATCCAAGTAATCTTTCAAGCAAATCGACATCTCCACCGATGCCGGAGTTAGCCTTGTCCTCCTCACCGATATGACCCTGCCACTAACGAAAAAAGCGGACTCCGAAGCTACCGTGGAAGTTAGGACGCTTAGTAAATCTCGGGCCATGATGGAAAGCACGGGAAAATCTTTTTCCTTTCCACCAAGCCAACAAATCAAAGTCTTTGTAACCGGCCATCCCAATCCCCGCTAGGAAATCGGTCCCCGTATACCTTTCAAGTTCGCTACTCGGAGTGTTACCCCTTGCCCTTTTAGCATTGTTGGTTGAAAACATGTTGAAAAGGTTTATGTAACCATCCGAGCTACTACTTGCACCCACACCCGCTTGATGTTGCCTCATAGACTCGTGTATGGTTGATGTTGTACCATACTTAGCAACATATGCATCATACAAGTTTGTGAGATCTTTGTTCAATTTCCTTTTTAGTTGTTCACCAATGAGCTCGTTTTCGGTATACAAATCCAAAGCATAACAAATGTTTTCAATTAAAGCTTAGCTATTATTCGAACTGATGCAAGGGTGTAGGGCGGAGGCACAAGTAATAACCGCCGTATATTTTCAAAGTATTTAACAGATTTTGCTTTCATCGGTTTAACCATTTCGGAAAAAGGGTTCGGCTTATACGAATAATCATTCAAGGTTTGGCACATCAAATAGATTTGGTTTAAAACCAATGGACTAGTTGGATAATAAACCCCCGACAACGTTGTGGTTGCTTCTTTTAAAAACATGTAACAACTTTGTTAATCTTCAATAAGTGCCTCGAACAAAGGTCGTTGTGGTAAGAACGCAAACTATCTTTTTGTTTTATAACTTTTTCAAACATGGTACAAGTCGAATTCCATCTCGTAGGTACGTCCCAATTTGGACCTAAACAAATGGCATTCGCTTATTTGCAATATTTTATATAGGCACTATGCCTACTTGGTTTGCTAAACACATCCGACAACATTTTTCTAGAATTTAGAATGATTGGGTTAACAATCCTCAAACCGTCTTGCACACACAAGTTGATTATGTGTGCAACGCAACGACTATGAAAAAAACTTCATTCACAAACGGGTTTATATTTGAGTTTTAGTTGTTCGATAGCACGCATGTTATTGGACGCGTTATCAAAAGAAATAGAGAACAATTTTTCTTGTAAACCATAAACCCGGATAACTTTGTCAATTTTTTTTAAAAATATTTGACCCCGGTGTGAGGAAATTCAAGTTGCTCAAAAACGATTGTTCGTTTCATCATGGTCCAAGTTTCGGGCATTACCCAATGAGCGGTCACACAAATAAAAGATTCGGGTGAACCATGAGGAGTTGACCAACAATCGCTCGTTAAATCGACACGTGTTTCTAAAGTTGAAAAACCTTCTTGTAATTCGGTTTTCGCCTCTTTCCACAATTTTAGGCAATCATGTCTAAGTGTAGTACGACTTACATTAGTGTAGCGCGGTTGGAGATTCTTTTGAATGAGGCGCGTCAAACGATTGTTGTCGAAGTGGTTGAAAGGCAAACTTTGTTGAATAACAAAACTTGCCATTGCAAGCCGAGTTGCCTCAACATTGTATGCAAAGATTCCTCCTTCATTAGACATCGTTTCTTGACCCGCCGCCTTTTGTCTTGCTTGGAGAACCTTACAATGGGGATGGTCGACATGTAGCTTCAACGTCGAATTCGCTTCGGTTCCGATGAACTTACCACAATATTTGCACCAAGCTTTCTTTTCACCCGCCTTCATCTTGCCCATATTAAAATGTTGCCAAATATTTGGGTTTCGGGAGGTTGGAATAACTTCAAGAACGGGGTTTTTGGAGTTGGATTCGTTGGTGTTGGGGTTAACACTTGATGATGCCATTACGAGAGATAGTGATCGTTTTTTGAGAGATTGAGAGTTTAGAAAGAGTTGAGAATGGTGTGACGATCAACCAAAACATATCCCAAGTATTTATACACCATTATGGGGGTAAAGTTGCAAAAAAAAAAAACAAAAAAAAAA
The DNA here is from genome assembly GCA_039602395.1 of Deinandra increscens subsp. villosa. NCBI lineage: Eukaryota > Viridiplantae > Streptophyta > Magnoliopsida > Asterales > Asteraceae > Deinandra > Deinandra increscens. The sequence continues at coordinate 124,991,684 of JBCNJP010000007.1, forward strand.
GGTCAAAAAAGCCATTACAACGGCTCTATAACGGCTATAATGCCGTTTGCAACGTTCAGGTCGTGTAACCGGTTACTAACCGGTTTCTCCATCTGGATACTATAACCGATCCCTAACCGGCGGTTAGGGTTGTAACCGAACCGATTACTATCCTAATCAGTTCCGGTTTTTTATCATAACCCGTTGCCTAACCGATTTTTTTTGCCCACGTCTAGTATGATTTATGAAGGGAGGGGTGTTTTAATGTTTAAATCTTAGTATCTTACTATTAAGTCCCATTTATTGAAATAATGTTAGTCACATGAGGTTAATTTAACAAACAAGGTAACAATCTTTTAGTCAAGGGATGGTACCTGTTAAAAAATGTTTATACCAAAAATTTGAAAAGAACTTAAGGCCATGTTTGCTTTTTGAAAAAACATTTGAATAGATGTTACATCTTATTTGGTCAAACGTATTTAGATGTAGAGCGGTATTGAAATAATGTTAGTCACATGAGGTTAATTTAACAAACAAGGTAACAATCTTTTAGTCAAGGGATGGTACCTGTTAAAAAATGTTTATACCAAAAATTTGAAAAGAACTTAAGGCCATGTTTGCTTTTTGAAAAAACATTTGAATAGATGTTACATCTTATTTGGTCAAACGTATTTAGATGTAGAGCGGTTTGTTTTTTTCCAGTTATTAAGAGGTTCTACATTTTAATAGCGTCTTAACCATCAAGACCTTGTAGAACCTCTTAACCCTAATAAGAGTCATTCGTTCTCCTGCGACTTGAGTTCTGTCTCCAACGAGTAGGCTCCACCTCCGGCGACTAGTTATTTGCCTCTGTCCTCCACCTCTTAATGATTTAGTCTTTTCAGACATTTTAACCATTTCTTAACATTTAGAAGTGGTATTCAGATTCAAACATAAATATTTTAAAAACACAAACGAGACCTTAATGACAAAAGTTTGGCTATTTATATAATTATATTCACCTTTTATAAGAATTTAGAAAGAAATGTCAATACTTAGAATCTGAAAAGCCCATTGGACTAGAGTCTAAGCCCGTAAACCGTTTGATGGGCTTGGTTTTAAAATAGAACTGATCCCACAATACCCTAATTTCTCCATTCACCCTTAAGAACAGCCTGCCTGAGAAAGGAGACGCCCTCCTTCCTAGTCGCCTGTTAGCTAGCTGCTTCTTTCAGTCGGTAAGCTTCTCCAGATCCTACATTCTTTTTCATATTCTTTCAGTTCCTTCTTCGTAATCATATGTTTGTTGTTCGTTCCTGTTTGATTACCTGAATCATGATTTATGTATATATAGTAATCGCTGATTTGCATTCGTTGATCTCGCCTTATGTTGCTTGTTTTACGCATATAACAATATTTCCCCGATTTAGGTGTTTTCGATTGCTACTGTAACCTGTGATTGAGAATCTTCTTTTTTTAGTTTTGAACTAGAAATCGAGAAGCTGTTTTCGTTGCTAGTTACGAAGGAATTGTTGATAATCCTAATAGTTCAGCTAAATGATACCTTTATCAAGTAATTTTGTGATATGTTGCCATAGCTGTCAGAACCCCTTACTCTTTAAGGGTATACCTTTAGGGTATCTGGTATATTGTTTGTGATCTTATGTATATAAAAGTTACAGTTGGATGCATCTATCATAAAATTCGATTCTAAACTTACTTCAAAACTGACTTGAAAACTTACATTATGAGAACCACACCATAAGGCGGCAAAAGGATTCTAAGCCCCCCCCCCCATGCTACGGTTCCCTGCGGTCCGGGTAATCAGGTGGTTATCACCTAATTTCATACTCATTCCAAACCCTTGAAAGTTCTTAAAACTAATCCTATACCCATCCAATTACCTTCCCTGATACATTGGGTTTTGCTGTAGGGTTTGGGGGCTTTTGGCCCTCCCTAGATTTGATGTTTTTAGCCAGTGGTGTATAGCTGGATCCTAGGGTTAAATGTTATAATAATGAGTATGTAATGATAATCTAATTATACAACTGATGCAGTCGGAAGAAATGGCTGACGCTGCCAAGGTAGGACCTGTTCCAGAGTCTGTATTGAAGAAGCAGAAGAGGAATGAGGAGTGGGCTTTGGCTAAAACTCAAGATGCTGAAGCTTTGAAGAAAAAGAATGCTGCCAACAGGAAGTTGATATTCAACAGGGCCAAGAAGTACACTGAGGAGTATGAAGCTCAGGTATGATGGTCATTTCATTTTCTTTGTCTGTTTGTCTGTCTCAAATTTTCATTGTATGACCTGCATTGAACTGATACGAATATAATTAACTGCAGCAAAGGGAGCTGATTCAGCTGAAAAGAGAGGCACGATTGAAAGGTGGATTTTATGTAAATCCTGAACCCAAGATGCTCTTTATCATTAGGATCCGTGGGTATGTGTCCTTGCTTTCATTGTTTGCATTATGTATTTCTGTTAATTTTGGTTGTAATTCTTCATTTTAATGCTTCAGATTTTAAATTTTTTGTATGTATTTGTTAATATACAGTATCAATGCAATGGACCCAAAATCAAAGAAGATTTTGCAGCTCTTGCGTTTAAGACAGGTAATTTGAACTTTGTTTTTGATGTCAATGTTAGTTGTTAAGTACATGAAAAGATTCTTGGTGTATTTGTTGCTCATATCAGACTTGCTACTTTGCTGGTCTTTTTTTACAGTGTTGGTTTTCTCATTTGATCAATGCTCTTTATATTGTAGGATTTATCTTATGTTTCTGTGTGTTTTTTCTTTTTTGCGTTGTTCTTATCAACCAGATCTTCAATGGTGTGTTCCTGAAAGTCAACAAGGCAACATTGAACATGCTGCACAGGGTGGAGCCATATGTCACATACGGGTATTTATCATGGGAAACATATGTGCTCATGCTTTAGGCAGTACATATTTATTCATTGTTAAATCCATCTTTTTCCTCAGATACCCCAACTTGAAGAGCGTGAAGGAGTTGATATACAAGAGAGGTTATGGCAAGCTAAACAAGCAGAGGATTCCTTTGACAGATAACTCTATTGTGGAGCAGGTTAGTTTTTGTATTTAGTTTTTCAACTTCTATGTTTATAAACACACGTGAACCAATATAGTTATAACCCGCATTTGTTTTGAAACAACAGGGTCTTGGGAAACACGGGATTATCTGTGTTGAAGATCTTATTCACGAGATCTTGACTGCTGGCCCGCACTTTAAGGAAGCCAATAACTTCCTCTGGCCATTTAAGCTGAAGGCTCCATTGGGAGGTCTGAAGAAGAAGAGAAACCACTATGTTGAAGGAGGAGATGCAGGTAATCGTGAAGATTACATTAATGAGCTCATTAGGCGAATGAATTAGAATATTGCTGTTTTTAGTGTTGCCTTTGGGTACTACTAGACTATGTACCTGGTGTTTGTTTGAGAGTCAGACAGTTTTTTTTGTTTCAAACAGAAGATGTATCATCATTGAAAAAGTTTTGAATTCTGTCGTAAGATATTCGCTTGCAGTTTTGTGCATGCTTATTTGTTTCATCAATATTATTCGTGCGATACTGCCCCTATTACCAGGGCTGTGTGCATAAAACTTCATGTGAACCAACCTTGTTAACGGGTCTGTCTAGAGGGTTTGGTCCATAAATCTTCATTTACTACACCGACTTTGATGGCTTCACCCAACGCTGACCTGATATATTTTCTTGATGTTGGTTTCCCAAATCGGCATCTCTTGCATAATATATGGTTTTGTCTTTCAAAGTATAAAACTTGGTCTCTTAAAATATAATAATTATGTGTTTAAATAGAACATTTTATGTGATTTATTCAGTATCCAATTAATCTATAAAAGTAGACATTTTGGTAGCTAAATAGTCATTTAGATATTGCATCATAATCTATCACTAGTCATGAAACCAATATCGTCCATCCTTAGAAAGTTATTCCTACAAGAATTACCAACGAAATGTGATACCTCTTTTATAGTAGTGTATCACACATTTTAACTCTGTTTACATCTAACAAAAAATGTTTATTACATGATCCAACAATTTCTATCGTGTAAAAGTTACACTCCTATTGTTGCTGTTATGCATGCACTACAATTTCAATCTTTAAGTTTGTTTCATCTCTTTGAAGTGACCTCCATCTTTACTGAATAGTCATTTCCTACCCTGTAACTTTTTTACTTGAACAATGTGGCCACATTCATTCTAAATATAAATCGATATGAAAACATGAACTCTATATAGAAACTGTTTCATGATCTTTGATTTACTTAATTTTCATAAAATCTAAAAAATAAAATTAAAATACAGACCAGTGTGAGAGGTTCATTGTCGACCCCATAAAATAAAAATGATGACCAGTGTGAGAGGCTCATTGTAGACCCTTAAAAAGTGTAGACATTATTTCGCATGCCAAATAGATTTATTTTACATGTGAAATTTTTTGAAGAGAAAAGAAAAAGAAAATATGGAGAAAAGAAATTTATCATAACCATTAGAAGAAAATATCAAATTGTGAAAAAAATATCTATAAGTCAACACTTTTTAAAGGGTCTACAATGATTCTCCCACCAATGCGTGGGAGATCCAAGGCCATAAGAACAAAAGAGAACAAAGTCCAAAACTATAAGGGGGCAAATCATACAGTTTCAAAATCTTGTTTGAGAGAGCGACACGACACAAACATTTGTTATATATGTTAATGTCATGTCATGAGTTTAAATGATTGTTAACACATGGCTAACCAGATTTAATTACATATTAACTAACTGACTTGTGGTTTTTGAGATGGGATCAAAACTGGAAATCATAGCATTTTTTATGTTCTTGTCAACCCTTTTGCATACACCGGTTTTTTCCACGTCAACGGACGACGGTCTTGTAAGGATACGACTGAAAAAAGCGCGTTTAACTTCGTTTGATGACGATGATAGTTCCTTCATCCAGAAGTATGGGATAAATGTTTCTGATCTTCAAGGTTTCCAAAGGTCTGATACGGTAGCACTAAAGAACTATCGAGAAGTCGAATACTTTGGTGAGATCGGCATCGGGACCCCGCCTCAGAACTTTACTGTCATCTTTGACACTGGTAGTGCTAACTTGTGGATACCATCATCACAATGCTTATCTTCAGTAAGTTTTTCATATAAAAAGAAGATATGGTAAGTATGATTGAAGCGTTAAAGCAAAATTAAGGATTATATATACTACTTCCATAGGTATCTTGCATGTTCCACTCCAAGTACAAATCAAGTGAATCAAGCACCTACAAAACAAATGGTTAGTCACTTAATTTTTCCCTTAAATTTCTATTTTAGTATGAGATTAAACTTGAGGAGTTAAATCAATTTTTTATGACGTGTGTTGTGTTCCCTTTCATATTGTATTGTCATGTGTGAACTTAACAAGTGGTTCTCATTTAGGAGGAAACCAATACAAGAGAAAAAAAAACTCATTTCTTAATGGTTATGCAATGCGTAAGTGAAGGAAAAATAAGACTATGCCTTCGTTAACCATTACAACGTTTTGAATTTCTAACACGGTACCGTGTTCTCCAGGCATAGCTTTTTGTAGGGCTGACGATTCTTTACACGGATATGTTAAAATGATTCAATACGACACGAAGTTAAACATGTTTCGTGTCATAAACAAGTTGACGTCTTGACATGATTAAAATCGTGTTTAAACATTTCATCTCATCTAACATGTTTATGACACGATTAAACACGCTTATATTTTTAGTAACTTTTAAGATAATTAAATATATAACAAAAGTAATAGTCCAAATCTAATTTGAAATTTCCACCTTAGCTTTTTGGATTCACCGTTCTACCGACTTTAACGCCTTGAATTCTCCAAATCTCTCTATAGTCTATCTTTGATTTGTTTCTGGTTTCCATCCTTAGGATGTTAATCGTGTCTAAACATGTCATGTCGTGTAACATGTTTATAAACAGTTATGTGCTCGTGTTTGAAAAAAAAATGACACAATTAGTTAATCGTGTCGTATAACACATTTAGACTTGTTTTGCCAGCTCTAGCTTTTTGTTATTATTGGTCGATTTCAGTGTCACTCCATATATTTCAAATGACCTATAAACAAATAAAAATTGGACCCTTTAAAATAGAAGGTTATATAGATAAACAAAATTGATTAGCATTTGAATAGTTGTAATAATAATTCTAAATGAAAATAACTATAACAAATGGGCATCTAAAGTAGTTAAATAAATGGTGTGACCCGTCTACCATTGATGATTGAACATGACATTTATTTTTGTCAAAAAAATATGTTATACAAACAATCAAACAAAAACCTGTTACGAAACTAAACCGCAAGAAATGAGCCTTGTTTAAAACTGGGATTTCTGTGAACGGAAATTTATAGCCCCCTTTTGAAACTGCCCATATATATAGCACAACATAAAGGCCTGGTGGATATCATGTTTGAAAGCTTGTACAAAGAGATTGGTCTCGAAATGTTCTTTCTGAGCTTCAACTTTATTTTTTGTTTGTCCATCGATTTCGCAAATAGTCTCAAGCCAAAGATTTGAAAATGTTGAAAAGTTCACCAGTTGATGCTGCTTTCTACAAATATTGATTGCCATTCCATTCTTGCAGGTAAACATGCTGCTATTGATTACGGTAGTGGATCGATATCCGGTTACTTCAGTGAAGACAACGTCATGGTTGGTGGTCTACTTATTAAGGATCAGGTGAGTTTATTCATTTTGGCAACAAGACTGTAACTAGTTGCCATTGGTAAAAAGTAAGAATTAAATTACTAGTGTGTGAAATTACATATTGGTTCCATTAGGAGTTCATCGAGGCAACAAGGGACGCCGGTATGAACTTTGTGACAGGGAAGTTTGATGGTATTCTCGGGCTCGGATTCAGGGAAATATCCGTCGGCAATGTTGTCCCAATATGGTATGTTAAGTTTCTACATTTATACAACTATCTTTTTTTACACATATATATATATTGTTCCATCTAACTAAATATATGTACAGGGACAATATGGTGAATCAGTATTTAGTTAGGGAGCGCGTATTTTCATTTTGGCTTAACAGACAAGGTGGCAACGACGAAGGGGGTGAAGTCGTGTTTGGGGGTGTTGATCCGACTCACTATAAGGGTATGCATACTTATGTTCCAGTCACACAGAAGGGTTATTGGCAGGTTCAATTCTTGCATCTAGTCCTTAAAATATTATTGCTCTAAATATATACTACTTCTTTTATAAGTATTCACCTCACTTGTAAACCTTTTTGTTGTTTGATTGTTTTCTAGTTTGATATGGGAGATATAGTTATTCATGGGAAAGAGCCTGGTATACATTTGACAAATGCTAAATTTAGCTAAGTAGATGTTGTTATTTTTAATCGCGCACCATGTGTTGTTTTTCTTGCAGGTTTTTGTGTGAGTGGGGGTTCAGCAATCGTGGATTCGGGGACTTCATTGATAGCAGGTCCAACGGTATGTACCTTTCACTACTAGAAAACTCAAACTTTTCACCCGGAAATACGACAACAAATGTATTTTATGAGCCATCCTTTGGACGTCTTTAGATGTCTTTATAGGTGTCACATCATATTTTTATGAATCCTTTATAGTTTATTGAGTTAAATACGCTTGTTTCAGACTATGATCAACCAGATTAATTATGCCATTGGGACCCAAGGAGTTTTTACGGATTCATGTAAACTTGTGGTTACTTTATTTGGAAGGGTATTGTTTGATGGACTCGCGATAGTGGTAAACAACTTGCTATTCTCATACAAGAATGCGATTAAATGTTTTGGTTCATTGCCATACTTATTATCTTCTAAATTAACAGATCAATCCAAACATTATATGTCTCCCCTTTCAACCCTGCATAGGCAACCCATTATGCATGATCTGTAATATGATAGTGAAGTTCTTCAATGATGCGATAAAGATGAGCCGAGATAGTATCATAAACCTTGCCAAAGATGTGAGTTGATATACATAATTCATTTGGCGTTTTTCATCGTGCATAATCTCTGTTGATATTCATTTGATGAGTTTCAACCTGTAGCTATGTAACATTATTCCCATACCTGCCGGAGCGTCCATGGTTGATTGTGCAAGAATTCCTTTTATGCCTGTTATTTCATTTACCATTGGTGGCAGAGAATTTGAACTTTCACCAGATGAGGTATCACCCACTTAACAATTTTCACAGAATGTTTGTGGGTTGTTTACTTACTGTCTTTTCTTTTTGCAGTACATACTTAGAATTGGCAAGGGTGCCGATATGAAGTGCGTTAGTGGGTTCATTGCATTGGATTTTCCTCCTCCTCGTGGTCCATTGTGGTACGTTTATCCTATTTACTTGTTTCAGGTTCATCAGAAATCGAAACTCAAGTTCCACTCTTTTTTTATTCATGTGTTGCAGGATATTGGGTGATGTGTTTATGCGTCGCTACCACACTATATTTGATTATGAAAATCTCAGAATTGGATTTGCAGAAGCTGCATAAACCACACATCAACTCTTAACTATAGGCGTAACTAGCTCATTCGCCTTAGCTTCTTTGCCGTATCATTTAAAACACTGTAACTTTTATTACTAGTAATATGGTGGAATGTTTGCTTTTAACAATTTTCTCTCAAATATATAGTCCTTTGTGTGACATATGATTTCAATGCCACATACCATAAAGTGTTTAATTTGAGGTTTAGAATTAATGTCTAAGGTATATCTCTAAAACAACAATAAACTCCATTTCATTGTTTAAGGATGTCTGTTTGAAAAACTTCTAAGTTAACTTGAAAAGGAGCATCCGAAACACTTTCCAATTTCAGTAACAGTTTTGTAGGTTATCCTAATTTCAGTAATAATTATTGTACAAAACCTTTAGTTACATACTTGCATATAGATATAAAAAAAGATTATTGAATACCATATCAAAATATTTGATTCCATTATGGATACCATATCAAAAAAAAAATAATAATAATAAAAAAAAATTAAAAAAAAAAACTGCCTTTCATGTAACACGCTGCACGGCTGCAGGCTGTTTACTAATAACAGGTTTTAACTATAAAGCAGTTCCCTAACTCGGCGATCTTCCATTGTTTGTATCATCTATATCAGTACTATAGTCAGATTCTTCCCCTTCTTGATTGTCAACTCCCTCCATATGCGAGCTTTTGAGATCAAAATCACGGGGACTCCAAACATTTCCTGCTTGTTCTGAACCCGTGGGTGATGTCTCTGGGAATGATATTTTGTCGGTGAATGTGTAGAGCCCAGCCTCAACTTTTGAAGGGTTGCAAAAGATTCTCTCATGGCTGACATTGCTTCAAAGTATCTAGTACATGATACGGATTGGACGAAGAATCTCCTGCTTGTAACATCAAGCCATCATTTTAATACAATTTAAACTTGATCCAAGTAACTAAACTTAGGTATGTTATAAAAATTTAGAAGTGGCTATTTCGACCCATTCATCTATAAACAGGTCGACTTGGGTAATCAACTGCCAACTATTTTTTAATAAGGTTTTCTTTTGAACAGAAAGTGTTTTGGGCTGGATTCATCTGGCCTGTTTTTCCCCGACTTGTGACCCAACCCACCTGACGACTCGACTAACGTATCCATTTTTCCACTTCTACCACTCAGATGGTTTTGTAAACATACCCTCCATATAGACGGCGGTTCCTTAAAGTTTTTAGTCCAGTGAAGATCAGAAACAGATGCTGTGAGACTGCCATTATCATCGGCAGCACTCCTTAGTAGTTCAGAGAATTCTTTCTGTTTATCACGTGATAAAAAAGACCCAAAAATGATATAAGTTACAAGCATATATAAGCTTCAACAACAGTATCACCAGAGAGATAAAAAAACATATAGACTAGAAATGTTGTATTTACAATTCTTTCTTTTTGAACTTATATTTTGTTTTTTATTTTTGCAGCATTGAAAGAGTATCAACAGTTTATAGTTGTTCTATACCATTTCCAAAGCATTTTGGTTAAGAATCAAGAATTCATATTTTCAATCAAACATAGTCTTTCATGCATCAAGGAGATCTAACCTGATATTCTGCTTCCACAGGAATGAATTCTAAAGGATATGGCTGTTATAGACGGGCTTTTTATACGACCCTGCAAGTCAAAACAAACAAGAAACGCAAAATTTCCAAATAGTCTCTATACTATAGAGTCTAGAGTGAATGCTTTTCAGATACTAAGATAATACC
>JBCNJP010000007.1:125002403-125085307 GCA_039602395.1 Deinandra increscens subsp. villosa
AAGCATTCACTCTAGACTCTATAGTATAGAGACTATTTGGAAATTTTGCGTTTCTTGTTTGTTTTGACTTGCAGGGTCGTATAAAAAGCCCGTCTATAACAGCCATATCCTTTAGAATTCATTCCTGTGGAAGCAGAATATCAGGTTAGATTCCTTGATGCATGAAAGACTATGTTTGATTGAAAATATGAATTCTTGATTCTTAACCAAAATGCTTTGGAAATGGTATAGAACAACTATAAACTGTTGATACTCTTTCAATGCTGCAAAAATAAAAACAAAATATAAGTTCAAAAAGAAAGAATTGTAAATACAACATTTCTAGTCTATATTTTTTTTTATCTCTCTGGTGATACTGTTGTTGAAGCTTATATATGCTTGTAACTTATAGCATTTTTGGGTTTTTTTTATCACGTGATAAACAGAAAGAATTCTCTGAACTACTAAGGAGTGCTGCCGCTGATAATGGCAGTCTCACCGCATCTGTTTCTGATCTTCACTGGACTAAAAACTTTAAGGAACCGCCGTCTATATGGAGGGTATGTTTACAAAACCATCTGATTGGTAGAAGTGGAAAAATGGATACGTTAGTCGAGTCGTCAGGTGGGTTGGGTCACAAGTCGGGGAAAAACAGGCCAGATGAATCCAGCCCAAAACACTTTCTGTTCAAAAGAAAACCTTATTAAAAAATAGTTGGCAGTTGATTACCCAAGTCGACCTGTTTATAGATGAATGGGTCGAAATAGCCACTTCTAAATTTTTATAACATACCTAAGTTTAGTTACTTGGATCAAGTTTAAATTGTATTTAAATGATGGCTTGATGTTACAAGCAGGAGATTCTTCGTCCAATCCGTATCATGTACTAGATACTTTGAAGCAATGTCAGCCATGAGATAATCTTTTGCAACCCTTCAAAAGTTGAGGCTGGGCTCTACACATTCACCGACAAAATATCATTCCCAGAGACATCACCCTCGGGTTCAGGACATGCAGGAAATGTTTGGAGTCCCCGTGATTTTGATCTTAAAAGCTCGCATATGGAGGGGGTTGACAATCAAGAAGGGGAAGAATCTGACTATAGTACTGATATAGATGATACAAACAATGGAAGATCGCCGAGTTAGGGAACTGCTTTATAGTTAAAACCTGTTATTAGTAAGCAGCCTGCAGCCGTGAAGCGTGTTACATGAAAGGCAGTTTTTTTTTTTAATTTTTATTATTATTATTATTATTTTTTTGATATGGTATCCATAATGGAATCAAATATTTTGATATGGTATTCAATAATATTTTTATATCTATATGCAAGTATGTAACTAAAGGTTTTGTACAATAATTATTACTGAAATTAGGATAACCTACAAAACTGTTACTGAAATTGGAAAGTGTTTCGGATGCTCCTTTTCAAGTTAACTTAGAAGTTTTTCAAACAGACATCCTTAAACAATGAAATGGAGTTTATTGTTGTTTTAGAGATATACCTTAGACATTAATTCTAAACCTCAAATTAAACACTTTATGGTATGTGGCATTGAAATCATATGTCACACAAAGGACTATATATTTGAGAGAAAATTGTTAAAAGCAAACATTCCACCATATTACTAGTAATAAAAGTTACAGTGTTTTAAATGATACGGCAAAGAAGCTAAGGCGAATGAGCTAGTTACGCCTATAGTTAAGAGTTGATGTGTGGTTTATGCAGCTTCTGCAAATCCAATTCTGAGATTTTCATAATCAAATATAGTGTGGTAGCGACGCATAAACACATCACCCAATATCCTGCAACACATGAATAAAAAAAGAGTGGAACTTGAGTTTCGATTTCTGATGAACCTGAAACAAGTAAATAGGATAAACGTACCACAATGGACCACGAGGAGGAGGAAAATCCAATGCAATGAACCCACTAACGCACTTCATATCGGCACCCTTGCCAATTCTAAGTATGTACTGCAAAAAGAAAAGACAGTAAGTAAACAACCCACAATTCCACAAACATTCTGTGAAAACTGTTAAGTGGGTGATACCTCATCTGGTGAAAGTTCAAATTCTCTGCCACCAATGGTAAATGAAATAACAGGCATAAAAGGAATTCTTGCACAATCAACCATGGACGCTCCGGCAGGTATGGGAATAATGTTACATAGCTACAGGTTGAAACTCATCAAATGAATATCAACAGAGATTATGCACGATGAAAAACGCCAAATGAATTATGTATATCAACTCACATCTTTGGCAAGGTTTATGATACTATCTCGGCTCATCTTTATCGCATCATTGAAGAACTTCACTATCGTATTACAGATCATGCATAATGGGTTGCCTATGCAGGGTTGAAAGGGGAGACATAAAATGTTTGGGTTGATCTGTTAATTTAGAAGATAGTAAGTACGACAATGAACCAAAACATCTAATCGTATTCTTGTATGAGAATAGTAAGTTGTTTACCACTATCGCGAGCCCATCAAATAATACCCGTCCGAATAAAGTAACCACAAGTTTACATGAATCCGTAAAAACTCCTTGGGTCCCAATGGCATAATTAATCTGGTTGATCATAGTCTGAAACAAGCGTATTTAACTCAATAAACTATAAAGGATTCATAAAAATCTGATGTGACACCTATAAAGACATCTAAAGACGTCCAAAGGATGGCTCATAAAATACATTTGTTGTTGTATTTCCGGGTGAAAAAGTTTGAGTTTTCTAGTAGTGAAAGGTACATACCGTTGGACCTGCTATCAATGAAGTCCCCGAATCCACGATTGCTGAACCCCCACTCACACAAAAACCTGCAAGAAAAACAACACATGGTGCGCGATTAAAAATAACAACATCTACTTAGCTAAATTTAGCATTTGTCAAATGTATACCAGGCTCTTTCCCATGAATAACTATATCTCCCATATCAAACTAGAAAACAATCAAACAACAAAAAGGTTTAGAATTAAGGTGAATACTTATAAAAGAAATATATGTTTAGTAGTATACTTTAGAGCAAGAATATTTTAAGGACTAGATGCAAGAATTGAACCTGCCAATAACCCTTCTGTGTGACTGGAACATAAGTATGCATACCCTTATAGTGAGTCGGATCAACACCCCCAAACACGACTTCACCCCCTTCGTCGTTGCCACCTTGTCTGTTAAGCCAAAATGAAAATACGCGCTCCCTAACTAAATACTGATTCACCATATTGTCCCTGTACATATATTTAGTTAAATAGAACAATATATATGTTAAAAAAAATAGTTGTATAAATATAGAAATTTCACATACCATATTGGGACAACATTACCGACGGATATTTCCCTGAATCCGAGCCCAAGGATACCATCAAACTTCCCTGTCACAAAGTTCATACCGACGTCCCTTGTTGCCTCGATGAACTCCTAATGGGACCATTATGTAATTTCACACAATAGTAATTGAATTCTTACTTTTCACCAAGTAGTTACAATCTTAATGCCAAAATGAATAAACTCACCTGATCCTTAATAACTAGACCACCAACCATGACGTTGTCTTCACTGAAGTAACCAGATATCGATCCGCTACCATAATCAATAGCAGCATGTTTACCTGCACGAATTCAATGGCAATCAATATTTGTAGAAAGCAGCATCAACTTTTGAACTTTTCAACATTTTCAAATCTTTGGCTTGAGACGATTTGCGAAATCGATGGACAAACAAAAAATAAAGTTGAAGCTCAGAAAGAACATTTCGAGACCAATCTCTTTGTACAAGCTTTCAAACATGATATCCACCAGGCCTTTATGTTGTGCTATATATATGGGCAGTTTCAAAAGGGGCCTATAAATTTCCGTTCACAGAAATCCCAGTTTTAAACAAGGCTCATTTCTTGCGGTTTAGTTTCGTAACAGGTTTTTGTTTGATTGTTTGTATAGCATATTTTTTTGACAAAAATAAATGTCATGTTCAATCATCAATGGTAGACGGGTCACGTACACCATTTATTTAACTACTTTAGATGTCCATTTGTTATAGTTATTTTCATTTAGAATTATTACAACTATTCAAATGCTAATTAATTTTGTTTATCTATATAACCTTCTATTTTAAAGGGTCCAATTTTTATTTGTGTATAGGTCATTTGAAATATATGGAGTGACACTGAAATCGACCAATAATAACAAAAAGTTAGAGCTGGCAAAACAAGTCTAAACATGTTATACAACACGATTAACTAGCTGTGTCATTTTTTTTTTCAAACACGAACACAGAACTGTTTATAAACATGTTACACGACACGACATGTTTAGACACGATTAACATCCTAAGGATGGAAACCAGAAACAAATCAAAGATAGACTATAGAGAGATTTGGAGAATTCAAGGCGTTAAAGTCGGTAGGGCGGTGAATCCAAAAAGCTAAGGTGGAAATTTCAAATTAGATTTGGACTATTACTTTTGTTATATATATAATTATCTTAAAAAATTACTAAAAATATAAGCGTGTTTAATCGTGTCATAAACATGTTAGATGAGATGAAATGTTTAAACACGATTTTAATCATGTCAAGACGTCAACTTGTTTATGACACGAAACATGTTTAACTTCGTGTCGTATTGAGTCATTCTAACATGTCCGTGTAAAGAATCGTCAGCCCTACAAAAAGCTATGCCTGAAGAACACGGTACCGTGTTAGAAATTCAAAACGTTGTAATGGTTAACGAAGGCATAGTCTTATTTTTCCTTCACTTACGCATTGCATAACCATTAAGAAATGAGTTTTTTTTTCATTCTCTTGTATTGGTTTTCTCCTAAATGAGAACCACTTATTAAGTTCACACATGACAATACAATATGAAAGGGAACACAACACGCGTCATAAAAAAAATTATTTAACTCCTCAAGTTTAATCTCATACTAAAATAGAAATTTAAGGGAAAAATTAAGTGACTAACCATTTGTTTTGTAGGTGCTTGATTCACTTGATTTGTACTTGGAGTGGAACATGCAAGATACCTATGGAAGTAGTATATATAATCCTTAATTTTGCTTTAAAGCTTCAATCATACTTACCATATCTTCTTTTTATATGAAAAACTTACTGAAGATAAGCATTGTGATGATGGTATCCACAAGTTAGCACTACCAGTGTCAAAGATGACAGTAAAGTTCTGAGGCGGGGTCCCGATGCCGATCTCACCAAAGTATTCGACATCTCGATAGTTCTTTAGTGCTACCGTATCAGACCTTTGGAAACCTTGAAGATCAGAAACATTTATCCCATACTTCTGGATGAAGGAACTATCATCGTCATCAAACGAAGTTAAACGCGCTTTTTTCAGTCGTATCCTTACAAGACCGCCGTCCGTTGACGTGGAAAAAACCGGTGTATGCAAAAGGGTTGACAAGAACATAAAAAATGCTATGATTTCCAGTGTTGATCCCATCTCAAAAACCACGAGTCAGTTAGTTAATATGTAATTAAATCTGGTTAGCCATGTGTTAACAATCATTTTAGACTCATGACAACATAACATATATAACAAATGTTTGTGTCGTGTCGCTCTCTCAAACAAGATTTTGAAACTGTATGATTTGCCCCCTTATAGTTTTGGACTTTGTTCTCTTTTGTTCTTATGGCCTTGGATCTGCCACACATTGGTGGGAGAATCATTGTAAACCCTTTAAAAAGTGTTGAGTTATAGATATTTTTTTCACAATTTGATATTTTCTTCTAATGGTTATGATAAATTTCTTTTCTCCATATTTTCTTTTTCTTTTCTCTTCAAAAAATTTCACATGTAAAATAAATCTATTTGGCATGCGAAATAATGTCTACACTTTTTAAGGGTCTACAATGAGCCTCTGACACTGGTCACTGGTCACCATTTTTATTTTATGGGGTTGACAATGAACCTCTCACACTGGTGTGCATTTTTATTTTATTTTTTGGATTGTATGAAAATTAAGTGAATCAAAGATCATGAAACAGTTTCTATATAGAGTTCATGTTTTCATATGGATTTATATTTAGAATGAATGTGGCCACATTGTTCAAGTAAAAAAGTTACAGGGTAGGAAACGACTATTCAATAAAGATGGAGGTCACTTCAAAGAGATGAAACAAACTTAAAGATTGAAATTGTAGTGCATGCATAACAGCAACAATAGGAGTGTAACTTTTACACGATAGAAATTGTTGGATCATGTAATAAACATTTTTTGTTAGATGTAAACAGAGTTAAAATGTGTGATACACTACTTTAAAAGAGGTATCACGTTTCGTTGGTAATTCTTGTAGGAATAACTTTCTAAGGATGGACGATATTGGTTTCATGACTAGTGATAGATTATGATGCAATATCTAAATGACTATTTAGCTACAAAAATGTCTACTTTTATAGATTAATTGGATACTGAATAAATCACATAAAATGTTCTATTTAAACACATAATTATTCTATTTTGAGAGACCAAGTTTTATACTTTGAAAGACAAAACCATATATTATGCAAGAGATGCCGATTTGGGAAAACGACATCAAGAAAATATATCAGGTCAGCGTTGGGTGAAGCCATTAAAGTCGGTGTAGTAAATGAAGTTTCATGGACCAAACCCTCTAGAGTCTAGACAGACCCGTTAACAAGGTTGGTTCACACGAGGTTTATGCACACAGCCCTGGTAATAGGGGCAGTATCGCACAAATAATATCGATGAAACAAATAAGCATGCACAAAACTGCAAGCGAAAATCTTACGACAAAATTCAAAACTTTTTTAATGATGATACATCTTCTGTTTGAAACAAAAAAAACTGTCTGACTCTCAAACAAACACCAGGTACATAGTCTAGTAGCACCCAAAGACAACACTAAAAACAGCGATATTCTAATTCATTCGCCTAATGAGCTCATTAATGTAATCTTCACGATTACCTGCATCTCCTCCTTCAACATAGTGGTTTCTCTTCTTCTTCAGACCTCCCAATGGAGCCTTCAGCTTAAATGGCCAGAGGAAGTTATTGGCTTCCTTAAAGTGCGGGCCAGCTGTCAAGATCTCGTGAATAAGATCTTCAACACAGATAATCCCGTGTTTCCCAAGGCCCTGTTGTTTCAAAACAAATGTGGGTTATAACTATATTGGTTCACGTGTGTTTATAAACATAGAAGTTGAAAAACTAAATACAAAAACTAACCTGCTCCACAATAGAGTTATCTGTCAAAGGAATCCTCTGCTTGTTTAGCTTGCCATAACCTCTCTTGTATATCAACTCCTTCACGCTCTTCAAGTTGGGGTATCTGAGGAAAAAGATGGATTTAACAAAGAATAAATATATACTGCCTAAAGCAGGAGCACATATGTTTGCCAAGATAAATACCCGTATGTAACATATGGCTCCACCCTGTGCAGCATGTTCAATGTTGCCTTGTTGACTTTCAGGAACACACCATTGAAGATCTGGTTGATAAGAACAATGCAACAAAACACACAGAAACATAAGATAAATCCTTCAATATAAAGAGCATTAATCAAATGAGAAAACCAACACTGTAAAAAAAAGCTAGCAAAGTAGCAAGACTGATATGAGCAACAAATACACCAAGAATCTTTTCATCTACTTAGCAACTAACATTGACATCAAAAACAAAGTTCAAATCACCTGTCTTAAACGCAAGAGCTGCAAAATCTTCTTTGATTTTGGGTCCATTGCATTGATACTGCATATTCACAAATACATACAAAAAGTTAAAATCTGAAGCTTTAAAATGAAGAATTACAACCAAAATTAACAGAAATACATAATGCAAACAATGAAAGCAAGGACACATACCCACGGATCCTAATGATAAAGAGCATCTTGGGTTCAGGATTTACATAAAATCCACCTTTCAATCGTGCCTCTCTTTTCAGCTGAATCAGCTCCCTTTGCTGCAGTTAATTATATTCGTATCAGTTCAATTCAGGTCATACAATGAAAATTTGAGACAGAAAACAGACAAAGAAAATGAAATGACCATCATACCTGAGCTTCATACTCTTCAGTGTACTTCTTGGCCCTGTTGAATATCAACTTCCTGTTGGCAGCATTCTTTTTCTTCAGAGCTTCAGCATCTTGAGTTTTAGCCAAAGCCCATTCCTCATTCCTCTTCTGCTTCTTCAATACAGACTCTGGAATAGGTCCTACCTTGGCAGCGTCAGCCATTTCTTCCGACTGCAACAGTTGTATAATTAGATTATCATTACATGCTCATTATAACATTTAACCCTAGGATCCAGCTATACACCACTGGCTAAAAACATCAAATCTAGAGAGGGCCAAAAGGCCCCAAACCCTATAGGAAAACCCAATGTATCAGGGAAGGTAATTAGATGGGTATAGGATTACTTTTAGGAATTTTCAAGGGTTTGGAATGAGTATGAAATTAGGTGTGATAACTGCCTGATTACCCGAACCTGTTAGTATGTTGTGCTTGTCAGAATGTAAGACTTCAAGTCGGTTTTTGAAGTAAGTTTAGAATCGAATTTCAAGATAAATGCATCCAACTGTAACTTCTATAAACATAAGATCATAAATGATATATCAGAAACCCTAAAGGTATAACTTTGAAGAGTAACAGGTACCTGATACCTATGTCAACATAATAACATATACTAGAGTAAAGATGTTATAATTGATTACCAAAACTCATCCTGTACCTTAACAATTGCCATCCATATTCAAATCATAGTCTAATCCATATCATTTCCTAGCAAACATTAACTATAAAAACTCAACAAAAACTAACATTCTTTTAAGTTTTAACATGACTATCTATCCCAAAATCAATTGATGAAGGTATCATTTAGCTAAACTATTAGGATTATCGACAATTCCTTCGTAGCTAGCAACGAAAACAGCATCTCGATTTCTAGCGCAGATCTAAAAATGAAGATTCTCCCAATCACAGTTCCAAAATACCTAAATCGGGGATATAATGTTATATGCGTAAAACAAGCAACATAAGGACAGATCAAGGTATGCAAATCAGCGATTACTATATATACATACATCATGATTCAGGTAATCAAACAAGAACGAAGCAGGGAGATGAATGTAGGATCTGGAAAAGCTTACCGAGTGAAAGAAGCAGGGAGCTAACAGGCGACTAGGAAGGAGGGCGTCTCCTTTCTCAGGCAGGCTGTTCTTAAGGGTGTATGGAGAAATTAGGGTATTGTGGGATCAGTTCTATTTTAAAACCAAGCCCATCCAACGGTTTATAGGCTTAGACTCTAGTCCAATGGGCTTTTCAGATTCTAAATATTTGACATGTCTTTCTAAATGCTAAAAAAAGGTGAAAATAAATAGCCAAACTTTTGTCATTAAGTAAAAAAACAAAAAAAAAAAGTTCTTTTTCAAATTTTTGGTATAAACATTTTGTAACAGGTATCATCCCTTGACTAGACGGCTGTTACCTTGTTTGTTAACTTAACCTCGTGTGACTAACATTATTTCAATAAATGGGACTTAATAGTAAGATACTAAGGGGTTGTTTGGTTGGTCTGGACCAGGGTCTGGATCTGACCAAACCAGACGAACAGGTGATCCAGAGGTGTTTGATTCGCCGTCTGAAGGAGAAAACATCTGAGTGAAAAAGTGATTTGTGTATGTCCGATCCGGGGCCTTGAAACTTGTTGGATGAACCAGAGAACGACTAGAGGAGGTTGTTCGAGACCCGGGTTTTCGGAACTACATTCGTGTCCGCATGTCGTGTGGGCATTCGCATTGTTTTCAAGGGATATCAACCAAATCTTCACCCCCCCCCTGAGCGCAGGTAGATGCCGGAGTAAAACATAACATTTGAACTTAATATGTCATAAATGTTTGTATATATAAACTAACCATTTGTGTGTTCCCACACCAATGTGGGACAAGTTAAACGAAAAAAAAAAATAGAATCATACATCTCATTCAGAGATCCCCTAACTGCTTCATCACTTAACTGGTTCAGTATCTTATTCATCCAGACACTCATTCATCCAGCACCTAAAGAAACAGATTTAACCAAACAGCCCCTAAGATTTAGGAATGTACGACTATAATTTTTATTTTTATTGAAAAAACATAAAAATATCCCTCCCTGGCTCCCTTCATAAATCATACCATCAATTTCTCATAAGAGTATCGATATGTCAAGTGAATTAGTTAAACCGTTTTTTTTTAAACGGCAATTTAGCTCAGCGGTGTATCAAGACTGGTTATCCTGGACCTACCGATTGTCCCGAGTTCGAACCTCATAGCGAGAGAACCCGAGAGCGCCCCCCATTTGCATCATCGGACGGGAACCGGACAAGCCCGAAACCCTCCCTTGTGACTTAGGATCAAGCAAGCTCAATTCTTGATTCCCACTAATATCTCATAAAGTGGTGTGAGTGATACTAGAACCTGAGTCTCTTCAACCACAAGCTTAAAATTTAACCACTACACCAACTTTGCTTGATTGATAAAACAATTGGTTTTATGTTTGGTCTAGTTTAAAAAAATATTGATAATAAATAATCACCAGTTACTACTAAAGTTGTTTGAACGCTTTCGTTCGGGCCACACTAGTCACAACCACCCTACACTACAATTCTTGTCCAAACCACGATCACTGCTCACACACAACCCCATCATTAACGGATACGGCGATGTCTGCTCCATACTACATAGATGGATAATAGGTAACACAATGCCCACATGCATCTTACCACTACACTCGCCTAATGATTGGTGTGCAAATGAATATAGGCAAATGAAGCATGGTGCGCGGGACTGACTTATGGCAAAGTTACTCATATTATCCACTTACCAACGGATTCTCTAATGGTTTCGTCCTCGCCAACTGGTAGATCGATGAGTAACTTTAGTTTATACACTCCTGGGTTTACTACTAAGTCGGGTGCGGGTGGCGTACCACTTTAGGAGGTAGAGATGATTTTCTCATAACCATTTAAACATGTTGCGCTTATCTTGTATTCTAAGTTTAGCACGCACACACACATGCTGAATTCCCTACGAAGATTAAGATGTCCTTAACGGTAGGTAAGTATGATGGTCTCACAGATCTCAAAGATCATGTGTATATCTTTTTTAATGCTGGAAGTATTGAACGGTGGTCAATTCATGTTTGGTGCCACTCGCTCGTTTAAATGTTGGTAGGTGTTGCATGTCTGTGGTATAAATGTATAATAGTCTCCTGATAAGTGAATTAATAGGTTTGAGGGGTTACTTAGAAAGTATATGGTTAGTCAGCAAAAACGTCACACAGAAGATAAAGATATAGATCTTCCACACAAGGTGTAGAGAGCGGGAATATGTGGAGAATTTTATCGTAAGGTTCAACCTTAAAAGTTTACAAATCGATGGAGCAACCTAAGACCTAATGATAGCGGGGTTCATTCGAAGGGTGTGGGACAATCATCTAATCAAGAAAATTACACGGGGCCAATTGAATGTGAATTCGGATCTATCATTTATTTTTATGAACCGTACTCCTTTTTATTTTTTCGTTTGCAAGATTTTTTTTTCTAGTCCCACAATTCAAGAAGTGGACAACGTGGGCCTTCTGAACCCATACGGGCTGCAGCCCTATCACATTTGGGCTTCAGGAACTAAAAAGATAAAACTCAGCCGTAACTAATTCGTGCGATCTTCCATTCGTTACTCTTTACGGCTTACCCTAATAATTCCCTTCTTTTCTTGAATCCAACTGCCGCAAGCTGCTAACTGAACATGGAGTCCAAATGTGCGAGCAACAAACCCGGTAAGTTTTCTTGCTATATCTTATTTGTCATCAGTTTTTGGGTTTTTTTCTTTAAATATGTGACAAACTGACAAAGGCGTAGATATGGACCACACTTTGATTTTATTAAAGATATTTACAAATTAACCGAGTCGTTAAAAAATGATTTCAATTTGTAGCTTTTGACGTGTTTCAGAATACTATAAGGGTCTGTTTGGTACGAGGTAATGGAACAGCAGAGGGAATGGAATGGACGAGGGAATGGAATGAACGATGGAATGAAATGAATCATTCCATTCCATTGTCTTGTTTGATTAACCTATGATAATGAAATAAATGATTATATTATGTTGTTTGAAAGGTAGTAAAAGCGAGGAAATAAAATATAATTTTACCGACATTTTCATTTGTGATGTGTATTTTTTTTAAATTTTTTCTGATTATTTAATTGTTTATTATTATTTATTTATTTTATTATTTTATAGTATGTGAATTATTTATTATTATTATTATTATTTTTAACGCTTACTTATTTTATTTTCTATTATCTTTTAATATTTTTAGTTTAATTTTAAAATTATTTTTATTTTTTGTTTTTAGTTATTTTATAATTTTATAATTATTTATTATTTTATTTATTTATTTTATTTATTCTTTTTTTATATTTTTTAATATTTTTAAAATTATGTAATTATTTAATTATTTTTAGTTAATTATTTATAATTAATTATTTAATTATTTAAATATTTTATTATTTATATTATTTTTTTGTTATTTTATTTATTTTTTAATTCTTTTATAATTTTTTTTATTTTCTTTATTTTTTAATTTCTCTTTTACTTTCATTTCTTTTAAGAAAAAAACATATTGAATAAAAAAATATTCATTACATTTCTTGAAGGAATGAAAAAATTAGGGGGTGTGGATGGAATGAATTAGAGGGAATGGAATGGAAATGAGAATGAGTGATTCCATTCCCTTTGCCAACCAAACATGTTTTTTTTCATTACCTTTCAATGGATCATTTCATTCCTTCCTTCATTACCTCATACCAAACGCTACCTAATATTCAAGGCGGGGGTCGGGTGTAGGGGTAAGTAGGTCGGTGTTAGATTGATGTTTTTATCCCAATTAAAGGTTGGGATTCAACTCTTGAGGGTGACATCTTAGATTATCATTGTTTTTATAAATAATTAGCTACCCTAGATCTTTTTATTTTTCTTCAAATAAGAGACGATCACGTGGCAACGAGTCAAGTTCATAATATATCACCAACCAGTTTTTCAATTATTTGTGCGTTGTTGCGGGTCAACACACCTACACAATCAAGCTGTCTTCTTATAACATGATGTAAAGAAAACAAAAAAAATATTCACCACAAAATAATAAAGACAGCAATGCAAATAAAAAATACTACACACCAAAAAATACATGCAGACAATAAATAAGTATACACCGAAACGTAATGTGTAAAACTAAATTATAACTAAGGAAAAAATAATACGCGAACAACAAATAATTTTACACCAAAAAGTAACGGTTTATCAACTAGGACTTGTCATAGTGGTATTGGTGATGATGAGAGTTTAGATGACCGAGAGGTCAATAGTTCGGTCCTTAAGCCTCATAGGTTTTACTATCCGGCCGTTTCCGAATGTGGGTTTGTCGTTGAATGGGCTCGACTAATGACCTGGGTTACCCACACGGTCTGGGCTTGCAGCGTGTTGCGGGTAACATCGTTATGCCAGGTGTTCACCCTCGGATGGCCTGGTTGAAGCTCAACATTATTAAAAAAAAAACTAAATAAAAAGATTACATGCGGTAGTGTCATGTGAACCACCTAGATGTTCTAGGTGCCGTTAAAAAAATAATAATAATAATAAATTAAAAAAAAAAAGATGTTCTAGGCTAGGCTGCCACTTGAGAGAAACAATTTAGTGAACTTTAATAGACTTTGTATATATGTAAACTCTTCAAAATTTTGGTGCATTTTTTAACTAAAGCCTGCCTATCTTTTGATGAAGACTGCCCAAATAGACCACGACGAAGTTGGAACCTCAAATTGGATTTGAACGATCAACTGTTGAAGATAGCCGAATATTTTGGGGAGATGGTCCAAATCCAAAAAGCCGAGTTCGAAGATCGAAAACTCTATCGAGAGGAAAAGCTTCGTCTCATGAAATGGAAACAAAAGGAGAAGGATTATCAGTTCTTCATTAAGTCGGACTACCATCTGTACGGACTCAAGCGAAAAGCTACCTTGCAAATGAAGGAGGAGATTGCAAAACGTTGGGAGTGGGAGTAATTTTTATTTTTTATATATTATTATGTTTTTTTATTTACTATGATTTTTATGTTTAGATTTTGTTTTGTGATTTTTATTAGTAATGAAATGATGCATTTTCTTTTTAGAGTTGCTCGTCCCTATCTCGTTGCTGCTTCCATACAAATGTTTGTTGTTATATTTTTATGTTCTTATTTGATTTTGTAATTTATTATTGTGAAAGTTATGAACAATATCACAATACTTTGAGGATGCCTATCGATGCATTAAGCACTTCAAGATGAAGGATGAAAAGTTAATAAGAGTGGTTACCTATAACACCTATAGGGGTGTTGATAGTATGGTTTCAACTTTCAAATAGTAAAAGATCGGGTTTTCATTAAAGTATCAGTCGGTCGGTTCTAAGTTTAGGCCTTTTTTTAAACAAAATGTGAAAAATTAAAATGTATGAATTACCTACTAATCCCTATTTTATCTAATGTTCCCTGTATAGCTTTTGGATAGTTTATGTATTTTGTATTGAAAAATATGTATCTCTGTATTTGTTTTGAAAAGTAACATGTTCTATTTTTTGTGTTTTTAAGAGATTCCAAAAGATACCGCGAAATCAATCCGGAACCAACCCGTTAGTAACAATTCAGTGGTTTGGTTTTTTATTTGTACGGTTTGGTTTTGGTGTTTGATTAGTAAAATCGTTAACGGTTTGGTTCCGGTTTAACCTAAAAATCGTCAAAACTGATCCGTAAACACCTCTAGTTACCTGAATATCTTTGATCAAAACATT
Organism: Deinandra increscens subsp. villosa; assembly: GCA_039602395.1. Classification (NCBI taxonomy): domain Eukaryota; kingdom Viridiplantae; phylum Streptophyta; class Magnoliopsida; order Asterales; family Asteraceae; genus Deinandra; species Deinandra increscens. Next base: position 125,017,219 of record JBCNJP010000007.1, read on the forward strand.
TTATTATTAACTCTCTTGACTGTTATATTATCATATGAAAGTTTACATAAAACGTGTACCTTTTGCAACTATGCAACATAATGACATATCTAGCCTTTTGGTCATACTATTATCCTAAATATTCTTCTTAATCTGCTAGTATAAGGCTATAAGCACCAATTAGTCATTGCAAAAAAAACTTAGTATGGGAAGCTTTGTTATAGGCTCAACTGCACGGCACAACCTACATTCATCTTATTGTATTCGTTAGTGGTGTATTGATGGGTCCCGTGAGTTTTCTATAATACTTCTCATGGTAACGAAAAAAATGTTTCATTACATTTAATAAAAACTTAGCATATATACGGAGGGAGGATGCCTCTTTGATACCACCCAATTTCATCATGTTTAGGTAGTTGCTCCTGAATGTTATTTTTTCTATATGACGTAACTAGTTATTGAACTGCTAATTTATAAAAAACAAAAAAAGTTTTCTAATTAATATGTTCCATGACTTTTGATTCCCAAAATAATCGGAAATACGGGTGTCTTTATTCTTATTCTAGTTAAAGACAACCATATTTACACGGATAAGAATTTTTAATTAATAATATATTATCCAAAAGTATTATACGGTTGATCATGTTTAACGATTGTCCCGACCGTATTATTGAGTGATGGTTTTATGGTTTTAAATTTTACGAGAAAAAGACATGGCCGTGTTGCATAGCGAGAAATCGCATTTCAACGCGTAAAACACACATGTATACTAATACTTTAACATTACCAAGTTTGCCTATCAATGAGAAAACACAAAAGTACCGATTAAAGAAGATGGATGGTAGCTTTCTGAACTTATTGAACTTTTAACGTTTACAATGAACTTATTTATGTAAATCACATTTAATATCAAGTAAACCAATTAATAACCTAATTGGTAAAATGAAGTATAAATATGAAATGACTCTGTAGCTTTCCGAAATTAAGTAATTAAAAGCAAATTACGTTAGGACCAACGTTAGAGAAAAATTAAAAACAAATTACAGATTTAACTTGAGGACAATTAAAAGGAGATTACATAATTAATTTAGAGGACCATTGTCTAACAATCAGTACCACTACTACTACATATGAAACTAGGTTAGTAACCCGTGTATTACACGTGTTGAACCATTGGTCATTTGGTTCAATGGTATTGGTGATGAGGGGAAGACTTGTGACTGAGAGGTCACAAGTTCGATCCCTGAGCCTGACAGGTTTTCCACCCGGCCTTTAGAGGAGGTGGTTTTCCCTGAGAATTGGCTCAACTGGTGTGTAAATAGTCTTAGTTGGACGTTCTAAAAAAAAAATTACACGTGTTGAATTTTTCTTCATAATATTAGATAAAATACAAAAGAAAAACAATTAAATAGATTTGAAATTATAAATAACATAATTTATTACAAAACATTAACTTGTGATTATATAAGGAAATTTATTATGTTAACTTTGTCATTTTTTTATAAAATGAAATTTTAGTTTGGATATAATTGGTAATTAGCCTTAAATTGATAATTTCTAAAATTGATAATTGAATGTGATTTTGACATGTGACAATGATGATGTGGACTCTCTAGAAATGTGACATTTGGCAAATTTTTAGTGATTTATTAGTATTAGAGATTAGAGATTAGAGATTAGAGATTCCAACATCCAACTCAATGAAACAGCCTCTGCCACCAATTCTTTATTGGACCATAACTCCATAAGATTATATTAAGTTTATTAGTGTAGCCAAATCTTAGAGTCTTATCCATTTCAATTTTCAATTGCTTCCTATAAAAAAGAAATAAAGAAATCAAAAAATAACACAGCAGAAAAAACCAACCTACTCACGAACATAAATGATGAAACTTAGACATAAATGATGAAACTTAGAAAGCGCTCAAATCTGAGTGAGGTTGCGATAAACACCTAGCCAGTCACCAGAAAAATATCACAACCGCAAAGAGAAGATAGACCAAACCAGATTCCAACAAAGGCATTCATAACATAAGGACAGAGACACCATCAATACAGTCTAAAACAAGAGTTTGGTTTTTGTAATTATATATAAAAGGAACCACTGCCAACACATATCAAGAAATGAGAAATCCCCTCTCAAACACCAGCTTCAAGATCCATTAAAAACCTTCATACCAAAAGTTACCAATTTGAATGAAATGCAACATCAAAAGGCATACACATAAGCACCATAAAAGATCAATCCTGAAGACGGTTCATAAACTGGATAAAAAAACAACAACAATCATACCCAGTTTAGTCTCATCAACAGCACATAAACGATACTAGTAGTAGGGTCTGGGGAGAGTGAGATGTAGGCAAACCATACTCTACCCAAAAGAATAGAGAGGTTACTTCCTAGGAGACCCCCAACCCTGAGCCACAAACGAACGCGACATCAAAAATAAAAAAGAAAGAGAAGAAGAAAATGAAAACCGCAACAAGGCAAAAGACAAAAACAATAATAAAAGAAATATAATAATAATAAATACATAAATAAACCATAATAATAATAATAATAATAATAAAATAATAATAAAAATTTAAATAAAAAATTAATAATAATAATCATAAATAAAAAAATAAACATAAAAAAATAAAAAAGATAAATAAATAAAATTAACTATAATAATAATAATGAAATAGAAACGAAATAATAATGTAATAAATTAACTAAATAAATAAGTAAGTGAATAATAAAAAATTTAAAAACAATAATAATAATACTAATGATCATAGTTCATAAACAGGATCTAAGTGAATAATTGTAACCGGAATAAAATCGAGCTTAATTTCCTACCATATCTGAGTGGACAATTGTAATATATATAATATAATGGCTCCTAAACCGGATAAATGCACTGCCGCGGCCAATAATATTATCGCACAATTTCACCATCAAAGAAAGAGCAAACCGATAGCCCAAATGTGCAATATTGCAAGAACGGTTAAACGTCGGCGACCAAAGAACACAAATCAGAAATGACTCATAAACCGGTGACAACTGCGATAAAGGTCCGTCGGCTTTGATAATATCATCGAACATCATCCAAGAAAAATCCAAGAAAGAACAAACCAATAGCCCATCTTAACCAAAGGTAACCTAGTTAAACATAATAACAAACGCGTCGTATTAAATCTCAACAATGGTGACACACCTTACAACAATGATGATGGCCACTAGGTCAGAGGGTCTCGGTAAATCCAGACGCAAAACCTAAAAGCCACCAGGTCGAAGAGTCATAATAGATCCAAACGTAAACGCCAAAAACCTCAAATGCGCGGTTAACCGCCGACAACCACCATCCAAAACGTAGCTAAGGCAATGATGGCACTCCGGCGATCACCACTGTGAGCATCGACAACATCCTCTCTCGATTAAAGAAGACGACTAGTGAGGGGGAGGCGTTATGAAGAGTGTGGAGCAGAAGAGATATTGTGAGCTAGAGAGAGAAAGGTTATTCGATTAAAGCAAGACAGAAAGCCTTGTGCGTTTAAAGAAGACACTTGTGAAGCTTGTGAAGTTGTGAGCATCGAGAATATGCGCTTAATGAGTTAATATAGTCATTTGCATAATAGGGGTGTCGCCACCAGTGGCGAAACTAAAAAATTTCTTAAGGGTTAGCATATGCACAATTTTTTTTAGAGATAACGCACATTCATAAAAACAGAAAATATATATTTTTTATTTTTTCACTTTGTGTACGAGTTTAAGGGGTGGCACATGCCACCCCTGGAACCCCCTATGTTCGCCCCTGGTCGTCGCCCTCATTTATGAGGATATTTTACGGGAGAAAAAAGTTATAAGGACACTTTAAGGGAAATAGTAGATAAAAAGGACAATTTAGGGATACGTAATCATATTTTCACATCATACTTAACCATTCCCTCTTAAATATAATCATGATGCCTCTACTAACTAGTGGATCGATGGGTAACTTTAGCATTCACACTATTGATTTTACTATTAATTAGGTCGGGTGCGGGTGGCATACATCTTTAGGAGGCAGCAAATGATTTTACAAAACTATATAAACCCGTAGCACTTATTTCACAGTTTAAGCTGTACGCGCATCATGCTATCTGAATTCCTTGCTATGCTTAAAATGTCCTCAACGGTAGGTCAGTATGGTGGCCTTACCGATCTCGACAATCATGTGAATATAGTTATCAGTGCGGTAAGTGTTGAACAATGGTCAATTAATGCTTGGTGCCACATGTTCATTCAAACATTGGTAGGTGTTGTGCGTCTGTGTTATAACAACCCCTGGTATGTGGAATTGATAATTTTGAGGAGTTAATCAAGAAGTATGCATAACAATTTAGTCAGCAAAAATGTCACACAAAAGATAACACGAAAATCCTCCATATAGGGTGTCAAGAGCAGGAATCTGTGAAGAGTTTTGTCATCAGGTTCAACCTTGAAAGTCTACAAATCGACGAGGCAACCAAAAGACCTAATGATAGCGGGGTTCATTCAAGGGTGGGTGACAACCATCTAATTATGGAATTACACGGGTTCAATTGATCTTGAATTTGAATCTATCATCTTTAAAATTTTATTATAAAATACCATAAAAAGCAACATACTTTATATTTTTGTCAGAAAAATCCTTTTAACTATTTTATACATACAAAAAGACCAACATACTTAATGTTTCATCTATAAAAAATCACTATATAATTTGTTACACATTAAAATACTTTTTCACATCTTAAATTTGAACGAACTTATCAAAAAAAAAAAAAAAAACAAACAAACAAACTTGAAACCAATAGATATCGATTGAAATAGAAAAACTTAAAGAATATAGGGAACATGTCGAATGGGTATCACGATCATGCTACCCCAAAGTTTGTTCAAACGCTGGCATTTTAAATCATATTATTTTAAAATATAAATAATAATTTTCATAACATTATTTATACTTATAAAATTCGTTAGAAAAAAAAGACTAACTAGCCAAATTACTCATCTTAGCTTAAACTTATTTTTATTGATATTTTTTATGAAATGAAAGCTACAACATTGATAAATAGGTAATCTCGGTCATTTGTCCTTGTGGTATTGGTGATGAGGGAATGACTGATCAAGACTAAAAGGTCATGAGTTTGATCTCTGAGTCTGACATGTTTTTCATCCGACTGCTTACGAAGATGGTTTTCCCTAGGATTATGCTCAACCCATATAAATAGTCTTTGATTGAATGTTACAATTTTTTTTTGATCTCGAAGCATTTATATATTATATTGTGGGGTATTATTCATCTCTATTCAAAATAAGATTTTTAGTAACATTAATAGACGATAATAAAAAAATTAGTGTGAATGTTCTTAGTATATCATATTTGTATTATATCCTTAATAATTGATGTTCAAGCCGACTTCACTACATCTTAGAACTCAATAAACGTGATTGTATAATATTATAATCCAAATTCACTTGCAAAACTCGTTTTAACTAGAATTGCATACCATATTTGATATATAATTTCAAAAATTTCGGCTTTGGTTATACTTTTGAAATTAGACATCAAAATGATGATAATTTTGAAATAAAATAGTTAGGCCATTTGATGGTCAAGTAACAATAATGAATTGTAATCATAGATGAAGCGAATATTAAAACAATATAATTGTAATCATACACACATTGAATATTTAAAATGAGAAATTACTATATAGATACAAAATCAAGTTCACAGTTTATAGTTTATAGGAAGGGATATTGGATTTCAATAAAGGAAGGATTGCTACCTGCGACGAGCTTAAGAAACGTGGAGTTCCCGTCGTTTCGGATATGTGCAGATTATGCAACGAGGAGCTGGAATCGGTTAACCATCTATTCACGAAGTGCAGGTTCACGACTTCGGTTTGGGTATGGCTTGCGGCTTGGCTTAAGGGTCCGGTCTTTGCGGGCGGTTCGATGGTTGATGTGGTCAGGTTCCACGAGGCTTTTGGGAGTCATAGGGGCAAGAGTGAGATCATTCAAGCTATGGTGGCGTCAATGTGTTGGTGGTTGTGGCGTGAACGAAATGCGGCTTTATACACGGGAAAGGTGCCGTCTATTTTTAATGTTATTTGTAATATCAAAGTTTGGTGCTTGTTGTGGTGTAACAATAGGAGTAAAAAACCCATTGATTGGGACAATATGTATATGATGTAAGGTGTCCGGGCTCCGGGTTAGTGCCTTGCTATTCCCGGTCTCGGGGTGTTGGTGTTTAATAATATTGCTGTTCAAAAAAAAAAAATAATCTCACATCTCTTAGTTGTTATTAATTTGTATTTTATTTTCTCCCTATAATAAACAGTTTTTAATCATGTTAGAACTAAATATACCGTTTTTAAAATAAAACTAACTCCGTTAAAAAATTCATTTTTTGATAATTGGACATTACGATGACACTTTATATAGCATGTTTTTATGACTGGACTCAAACACAAAGGGTTTTTTTTATGATTTTTGTATGTTTTGATACTACGAAAAATATTTTTTTATAAGTTGTACATGAATTGTGTGTTTGGATGATTATTTTTTTTTTTAACTTTTTTTTACATACATCAAAAACATACTAACATAAGACCATAGATACTTCAATATTTATTAAATATAATTTATTTTCAAATATTGTTGACCGGTTTTGATCCATTGAAATTTGAGAAAATAAATACAAAATTAATATTTTTTAATTATTTGGGGGATAGGATTGGAAAAGAAAGCCACATGCATTATAAACAATTTATGTGTACGTAATGTCGATTTGTTTGGTCCACAACCACCAGTTTTGCCTCAAATATATCTATTATTAATTTCAGACGTTCTTTTATTTTCCGCCCATACTTGTCACATGATAATATGATGTTAACAACAAGTCAATAATGGTTTAATAATGTCTAAAAATAGATAAACGGTTAAGAAATAATCTATTTTGGAGTAAATTACATTTCTTTCGTATCGTCATGGTTTTTTTATTATTTTTGGTTTAATTCTTTAATTATCCGGAAAACCTTTATTTTTATCATTTGGTAATGCGTTTTATATTTAGCATGAAAGTTTTTAGTTGTTTTTGCACTCTTTTAAACATCTACCTCATATAAACACAAATCCTATTTCTGAATCTGAACATTTGCTTTTTTCTTTTAGCGGCGTTTAAAACTATCCCCAAATCTTCAATACCCGAGTGAACTTTTCTGAGATGGCACTGTAACCGTCCATACTGGATTTTACACTCTAGGCTTTACTCACCAAGAAACACCATCAAAGATGAAACCCACCACTTGCGAAAAATCCCTTTAGTCAGGTTTAAACTTGAGAGTTTAAGATCCCCAAACTCTAACCATCATACCCATACATGATACTTAAATATATTCAGGGTGGACTTTCGGTACTTCTTTAGACATTGATAGCGCTAAAGCAAATGCCCTTTGATAGAGGTCAGTGCATGTCTTACACACATAGCTTAATTAGTCGTTTTAGAGGATCATAACCCATTCTCTATAATGAATGTGTGTAAATCATAAAATTTGAGGTGTAGTTGTGAGTGGTTGGAGATAGAGGAGAGAAATATTTGATGAAAAATTTGGTGAATCTGGATATTTGAAGAAAAATATAGTGAATCTGTAAAATTTAAGGTTTGAAGAGAGAGAAAAGGTAATGATAAATGTATAAAATATCATTATTTAATTATGGTTGTGAGTGGAAAAAAGAGAAAAACAATAACAAATATGTAAATTATAGAGATAAGATAGAAAATAGGCTGTGAATACTTATGGTTACGAATTTGGTTCATATGATTTGTTTCATTTATTATCATCTTCAACCTCGTGCTTTATCATATTTTTATCATCTTGAGCCTTGTGTTTTAATGAAAAAGTTAATCTTATTGGTGGTTTTTTTATTTATTTATCTTAGTTAGAGCATTTGAAAGGCTTGTGCTATACACTGTTATTTTCAAACAAGATGATCTTCATCCCATCAATCATTGATGAGATAATGTCCATCGGCTCTATGGGTAAAAAACAAGTCCAGATTACACTCTTTATAAGGTGGGGTCGTTAATTTGTTTTGTATCAATTTGTTTTGTATCTAGCTCCTTGCTAGGTAAGTTTTTATATTCTATAAAACTTTACTCGAGTTGAAAAGAAAGGTCAATAAATTGATAAGGATAGAAACATAAAAGTCAAGATGATGTTGTCGACCGATGTGGTCATTTTCAGGGGAAGATGTTTCATATATAATAACTTTCATCTCTTTGATTTGTCATATAGTGGAAAATAAAGGAAATGCATATGTTATTGCTAGAAGTATAAAATAAAAGTTTACGCGGAAATAAAAGGAAAACCGACAACGAGCTAGTTACATATTTATTTTGGAGAGTTAATTGTTATTTTCGTCTCTGAGTTTTATAGGGTTTGTCATTTCAGTATAAAAAAAGTTTTTTTTACCTCAGCTTTCCTGACGTTTCTAATTACCTGTCATTTTCGTCCCTATCACTAACATCCGTTAAAAACTAACTTGAGTTAGGGATATTATCGTCTTTTTCCATTAGGCTTTTACGTTGGGGTTATTTTTATCAATAAACATGTTATTTAAACCTAAAAAACATTGCAGATTTCATTCTGCTTATTAAAACACAACATTAAAACATTAAATTGATCCTTTTTATTTTTGTCAACAAACATGTTTTTTAGGTTTAAATAGCATGCTTATTAACAAAATAACCCCAACATAAGAGCCTGATGAAAAAAGATGATAATACCCCTAATTTCGAGTTGGTCTTTAACAGCTGTTAGTGATAGGGACGAAAATGACAGTAATTAGTACGTCAGGGAAGCTGAGGTGAAAAAAACATTTTTTACTGCATTGGCAAACCCTTATAAACCACATGAACGAAAATGGCAATTAACTCTTTTTTGAACAATAAAACTAAAACGTTTAAAAACTACATTCATATATCTAAATCATCACAGATTTTTTTATGATAAATTGTGAAGAGAGTCTATGTGAGTATTTAAGCTTCTCAATACAAATAACTATATGTACTTATATGAAACTAATGAGGGTGTTTGTGCGATGCAGTGAAAACATAACACACTAACACACACTAGTAAAACTTTTCAATAATTAATTAGTAAAGTATCAAATAGATTTAAAGATTAGAATTTATTTTCATATAAAATATAAATAAATTTTTAAATTTAGTTAAACATTGTTACTCAATTACATCTCTAAATTAATTTCGCTATTAATTGTTTATTCTTTTTAGCGGTCAATTCATTAAAAAACGCTAGGTAGAAGCTAACAGCACAAGGAAAAATAATTTTCAAAATTTTTACGATTGTTACAGGTATAGGCCCAAAGTCTGTTCGAGTGAACCGACTCCATCCCAACCAATTCCACCTCAACCATTTCAATATCAATAACCAAGTCCACCCAATTGTTTCAATATCAACAAACCCCTTTCAAGTTGCACCAAACATGCATATTCAACTTGAATGGGGTCGATTCGTACTTCCGCAGTCAGTTTCAATCATCATCCAATTTCTACCAAAGGTAAGGGAAGTTTGGAGGAGATCAGGAGTGACTACAAAACGATGAGGGGACAAGAAGGTATATGCTCCAAACGAAAATGGTTGAAATGAAACTGAAAGAGAAGAAACTGTTGTGGCAATGATGAAAAAATAATGAGAAGCTATCCAGGAAGAACAAATGCACCGTGACATAAATATGTATATTAAACCGCATGACAATATCCTCAAATCATTCATGCAAGTCTTCTTTCAACACGAAAACATAATGTAGAGAAAATATTGTTGGCCTTGTGATTTTTAGGTCTTGATATTTTATTTTTTAAGATGATTTTTTTGAAATTTTTTTAGGTATGTTTAATTTTAATGTATTTCCTTATTTTATTAGTGAAAATTTATATTTTATATGTTATTTAAAAAAAAATTAGGGTAGTTCCAAGGTTCCTTGTGTCTTTAGGGTATCTTGGATAAATATAACATGACATGTTTTGATTGAGTGAGGGTAAACGATCTTATGGACCGAATACTTTTTTAGTTACCAGTATTGAAAGTTATGGGAACTGATTGATTTTCACTAATCACCCAATAATCACAATATATAAAAGACTATTTGACTTATATAATATATACAAAGATTTCCTAAATATTTACAATAAATACATTAACTATTATTCTTGTTTTCTTGTTCGGTATCATAAGACTACACAATAATTTCGAAAGATCTTAAGACTTGTTCGCCGTCTCAAACACTAGTGTTGTTATTGTACCCCAAGTCCCTAAAAAAATTAACGTCTATAAACTTTTTTAACTAAATAAAGTTGAAAGATTTCGCTACAATAACATCTACACTAGCTTTAGTAAATATCACTACTTTGAAGTTAAAATGGTTATTAACTACTTTGAATTAAAATGTTTGTTAAAAAACTACTCTAATTAAATAATGTAAAGTTGTAAACAGTTATGAGTAGGATTTGACTTAAATATACGGTTTAAGTTTGTCTAGTTCTGAAGAATATCATTAGATCTCTAAACCCTTTTAACATGTCAGTCTAGAATAAGACCAAAATCACAAAAACCAAATGCATGTTCAAAAAGCACTTCGATCAAACTACTTTCCTTGCTGTCTTCACCTAACAATGTTTGGTAATTAGTACTTTAAGTAACATTGATCAAGGAATGTTTCTCGTACGACATTAGTTATATCATATAATGGGGGAGACATTGCATGTGATTCTGGATTAAATCTAACTTCCAATCTATCCGATCCAACTCACCAAATAAGGCCCACTAGGGCTTCATCCTCTTGTTTCAATGAATGAGGACATTTTTGAGGTCAAGTGACAAAACATATATACCCAAATTAATTATAACCACACATTTTATTCGTATATATTTTTATTTTAAAACGTAACTATACACCCTAGCTCTAATGCTATAACTAGATCCAAAGGCTATTAATGTTCGCCAAACCTTATCAACGGGATATGTTTGATGATTAATAAGATGTCTCTTTCTTAAATATGATAAGGGTTCAAATCAGTTCAAATCATTTCATAATGAATAAATGGTGAAAATTTTTCTGTAAAAAGAAAAATTCCAAAAGCTATTATTTTCCGAACCTCATCAACGCGAGGTGTTGGCTTTCATCGTCGTCGAATCGACATAAAAAAGCTAAATATGGTGTGTGAACACATTTTAATATAAAAAAAAAGATTTCTAGAATAATTGTTTCATTGCCTATTAGGTTATTAAGATCCCAAACGGACAAAAACAGATCTACTATAAAAAAAAAATAACTATAAGTATGACACTCGTTACAATTATGGAGCATAACAAAGTTTTCTTTTTCTTCATTTTTTCCTCATTATTAAATAATATGTATATAAATAGTATGCATATACAGCATACTGCAATTATTTACTTATTTACATTTTCTAGTTTATTTTTAATTTTTATTTATTCAATTCATATAATATACTTATTTTTAAAATCTAAAAATAAACGTATAAATCAATACATAAATATCAAACAGCAAATTAAGGTTAACAAAACATCCATAGCATGTATTTCTTAGCTTTAAACATGTTCCATAGGACGATCCAAAAAAGGGTGGCATCTTCTAAAATAATTAATTTTCTTTATTAAACTCGTTGATAATGTAAGGATTATAGTTCTTTGGTGGGCATCATATGCTATTCAATCATATTCCGAATAAAGAAATCAAATACAAACACTGTTACATATATTCTGTAAAAAATATTCTATGGGTTAAAAAAATACTAACCATTCGTGTATTGGTGGAGCTTGAACAAAAAAATACTTCAACTTCAATTCTCCGGTTAAACGTATTTTGTCTCCTTTTTTTTCACCCAATGAAATTTTATATCAACTACGACATTAGTTCATCAACGTTACTTCTCTTATAGTTTAAAACTCTAAACCATCGTCACTTAAATAGTTAAAGTGAATGTAAAAAAAAAAACTTAATCCTCATCATCCAACTAAAAGTTCTAGTTCCTGTCACATACATCAATAGTAAACACTAAGGATGAGATCACTTCCATACCAGTAGCGATACCGAGATTGTTAACAGGAAGGAGTAACTATCAATATAAAATCTATTTTTCCTATGTAACGTTTTTGAAAATATTTACCGTTGTGGGTTCGCCCCAATGGTACCCGGAGACCACCAGCAATGGAAGGTCACCGGTTCGAGGCCCAGCCTTCGTGCTAGGGTAGGTTTTACCCACTCAGTTGCTTGTTGTTTCCTCTAATGATGTTGGTATTGGACTATTGGTTTAAGTCCTGGTAAGCGGAAAGACACGATAATACTGGACCGTCATTAGATAGGATCTCGACTCAAATTTAAATGTTAAAAAAACGTTTTGAAAATGGAAAATGTTTGATAAATCTGCCTAACTCGAGCATTAGATTCATAAACAACACACATAAAACATGTGTATCCACTATCCAATACTAGATACAATACATTTTACTAGTCAATGTACGTTTTAAATGTAGGTCCTCCTCTCGGTTGGAGGCAACTTCTTATATCGTTATCTCAAATAAGTCTCCAAAACTTTTAGCAGCCTTAGTTTACTATATATCTAGTAATAATAGTGGACGTGGGTCCTTAATATTCCTACCCAATGTTTGAAAAATATATGCCCAAAGACCCATATCTTGACTTCTACTCTAACAGGTACTTTTCAAAATATATACGTGGTAAATTATCACAATTTAGTGCCTCATATACGTCAAGGATATTACTTTTCTAACCTTAATTAGATCATCATCTTCAAGGCTTTCTATACACGAAGTTTCCTTCTACATGTTCACTTTGTCTTTATTTGCACCTTAAATCTCCTATAAATCTAGACCACCTTCACCCCTACATTAAACCATCACACCTACAATTAACTTCAAACACACACACAATTAACACACAACTTCACAGTTCACAAACAACAAAATGGCTAACTTCCCATTGATCAACATGGAGACTCTGAATGGTGCAGAGAGAGCAGCCACCATGGAGAAGATCAAGGATGCTTGTGAAAACTGGGGTTTCTTTGAGGTATATATATATATGTTACTGTAAATTCATTAAAATCTTTATAATGTGTTTTGTAGTATATATAAAACTTATGGTTGATGTGTTTTTAGTTGGTGAATCATGGGATCTCTCATGAATTGTTGGACAAAGTTGAAAGAATGACCAAGGATCATTACAAGAAATGTATGGAGCAGAGGTTTAAAGAAATGGTGGCAGCTAAGGCATTAGAAGGCGTGAACGCAGAAGTTACCGATATCGATTGGGAGAGCACCTTCTTCTTACGCCATCTCCCCAACTCCAACATATACGAGGTCCCTGATCTTGAACATGAATACAGGTATATAAACTTGTGATCATAGGTGTGTTAATTAATATTATGTAATTTATGAACATGATGATGATGGTGGTGGTTAATTAATGATGCAGGGATTTGATGAAGGATTTTGCTGGTAAATTGGAGAAACTAGCAGAGGAGCTTTTGGATCTGCTGTGTGAGAATCTTGGATTGGAGAAAGGTTATTTAAAGAAAGCCTTTTATGGCTCCAAGGGTCCAAACTTTGGAACCAAGGTTAGCAACTACCCACCATGCCCCACACCGGATCTGATCAAGGGTCTGCGAGCCCATACCGATGCTGGTGGCATCATTTTGCTGTTTCAAGATGATAAAGTTAGCGGTCTGCAGCTTCTTAAGGATGGCGAATGGGTCGATGTTCCACCCATGCGCCATTCCATTGTCATCAATCTTGGTGACCAAATTGAGGTAATCATTATAATTTTTTTTTTTTTTTTTTTTTTGTGATTATAAGACCGATTTGAACGCGAACCTGACTACTGGTTTACGGATGGATTTGCAGGTGATTACTAATGGGAAGTACAAGAGTGTGATGCATAGAGTTATTGCTCAAACAGATGGAGCAAGAATGTCACTTGCATCTTTTTACAACCCAGGGAATGATGCTGTGATCTATCCGGCTCCAACGCTATTGGAAAACGAGGCGACCGAGAAAGAACAGTACCCGAAATTCGTGTTTGATGATTACATGAAACTGTATGCAGGCTTAAAGTTTCAGGCAAAGGAGCCAAGGTTTGAAGCCATGAAAGCAGTGGAAGCCAATGTCAGTTTGGGTCCAGCTGCAACAGCTTAAGAGTTAAATAATATGGTTTAAATAAGTAGAATATATTATTACTATTATACTTTTTTTTTATTTTTTTGGAAACGGTAGTTTCTAAAAGGGTCTGAGCAATCTATAGAAACTCTATAAAGTAAATTGTGCTTGCTAGATATAGCATAATGACAAAAGTGTGATGTACTCTGTTTGAATTAATTATTGCTTGAGATTTAAATCTTGTACTAAAATATGCTATCTAGTGTGAATTCTTTTCCTTCCTTTTCACATTTACAATACTATTTCATTATTAATAGTTTATGCTTGAAACTTGTCTAACTTACTATAGTTAGTAAAAAGTATATAGGTGGTTAGTACATCCCATTTACTAAAGAATAAGTCAATTTGAGTTATGTTTGATTTTAACAGGTCAAACGGGTAAAAATACAAAGCATTAGCTTAAAGAAAAGGATTCAAAAGTGGGTTGAATATTACATGTTACCCAAAGAATATATATTGTTGTAATAACAAGAGTCTTCTAATCATATTTGGTAAAAATGTCTTGGGTTAGAGTCAAATCTGACCCGACCCGACCCATATAAAAAAGTTACTGTTTGACTCAACCTGTCCCACCTTTATCATTTTATCTTGCAAATAAGTGCACAACTGGTGAAAGGTAACATGCAAAAAATAAGCACTATGAGCGGACCATAAAGTTTTTATTATTTATTGATGTAATATATTAGGTAAACTTCCACTAGCAAAAGGCATAAACCTTGCCTAAAATACACTCTAGCGACTTTGCTTTCCGCAAGAAGAATTAAATAGAAGAGAATCTTGCAAGGAAGTCGTTAGTTTTATATCTAATAATGCACAAAGTCCACATCTTAAAGACTCTGTAATTATGCAGATTATATAGATTTATAAAAGAAAAAAAAAACTTTAAAAACCAGATTCGTTGCATCTAAGCAGAAAGCTTTTGAAAATAATAATAACCATATCCACTATTAAAATTCGACCAATAGTTATGGTAGGAGCGCATGCTTTTAAAAAGTAGTTAAAGATTCGTAGTTCTTCCGATGAGTGCAATTCTTGACAAAATAAGTAAATAAACCTGTTTTGGGTTGTTATATCTTGCCCATTTAATTAAACCGGTTTTGGGTTTTGAGTTGTTACATCTAGCCCATATTATAAATGTTTTGTTGACATGCTTAATTAAATGGGTCATGTATGGGTTGATCAGTTTGACCCATTCAATTAAACACCTCGACCCACGAACCCAACAACCTATTTACGACCTTATTAACTTATTTATTACAACCATCCGACCTGTTTAGCACATTTACAACTTGATTACGACCGTTTACAATGTGTCAACACATTAACAGTTTGACTCATTCAGATAAATGAGTTAAACATGTTGTGTTCAAGTGACATGATTTTAATTGTGCCTAGCTTCTGGCTGCCTAGCTTTTGGCTGATGCCTTTGAATAAAACTCCACATATCAAATTTCCTAAAATTTAGCAAGCATGTGACAAGAAATTGGGATTTAGGCCCAGGTATATATTAAAATAGTATCTAAAAATGATATTTGATAAGAAATATTTAAACAAATACACTATATATATTTAAAATTTAGCAGGCTTGTGACAAGAATTGCAATATGGAAAAGCTCAGGGGCCGTTTAGTTGTGAAAAATGTTTTCTAGTTTCCATTTCTAGTTTTCTAGAAAATGAAATAAGTTTTCCATCTCTAGAAAACACATGAAATTTTTTGAAAACGCGTTCAAATTTGAAAGATGGAATTTTCATTTTTAAAATTAGAAAACTAGAAAACATGTTCAAATCAACTGTTTTCTATTTGTTTTCTATCTCTACATTTCATTAGATTTCTTTACATATGACAAATTAAAGAACAAAAATATGAAAATAAAACACATAAAGTAAAGACAATACATATATAAAAGATTTAAAATAATAAGTATTTCTTAACGGAGGAGAGGTCGAGCGGCTGTGCGTATAAACCCTTGAAAATGAACACCCTTTTTCTTTTGTATATATTTGGAAAACGAAAATAGAAATCAGAAAACAGTAAAAAAAAGTGTTTTCCATTTTTAGTTAAAATTTAGAAAACACTATTTTCTGTTTTCCTGGAAAACGTTTTCTAAAAAATACAATTTGAACGCGTTTTCTGTTTTCCTTGTTTTCTTGGAAAATGAAAATGGAAAACACCCCATGTTTTCCACAACTAAACGCACCCTCAATATTTTCAAAAACCGGTCCTTAAAATCAAATAATTGTGTCTTTACCCGTGCCCCATTAACATAATTTTCAAAACCCAGAAACCGACCCGTATATTAAATACAGGGTCTACAAGGGTCCAGTCTGTCAGGTTTACCGAGTCAGACCCCTTTCGTGCTCACCCCTAGACTCTTTCACACCGATAAATATATAAGTTATGTACTCGACATGCTTGACACTCCTAACAGCCTAACTGCAAGCAGTGACATTCCTAACAGCCTAACTGCAAGCAGTGACATTCCTAACAGCCTAACTGCAAGCAGCCTATTAAATTATTTAGTTGACAAGGCAATTTGTATGCAAGTTTGAAGTCTGGTTCCAAATTAGAACAGAAGTTAATGTGCATCTATGCTTGCATATGTCTAAGAGTGCTCTGTGCACAACTGTTGTTTGCTACCCTTCAAAGCTAAAGAGTTATAGGCCCTTGACCCATCAACAAAAAGATGACTTGCTGGACATTGCGCAACAGTTTTGCCCAAATTCCTTCATCTACGCCTTTTTACCAAACGGGAACTTCAAGGACGCAGCCCATATCCTGCTAACTAGTGGGACCAGATAAAGTGCAACCTGTGCTAGCAGTTGGCCTTCATGGTCTATGACAAAATAGTGGAATCTGGGTTCGAACTTGGAACCAATTTTTTAGGCTTTTCTATAAATTTTGGTTTTGTTTTTAATCACATGAAATCAACACTTAACTTTGAGAACTACTGAGTTTGTGTTTAGCGTTTGCATCAAGTATGTCCTCGATGAATGATACTGTTTCTGCATTTGCATTGATTCACAAGAAACTACACATCCAAAAAATTATTTTCATCAATTTACTTCCATTCCCTTTGATAGATTACAATGACAATTTTTTCTTAGCAAACATATAGAACGAACTAGTCGAGATCAATGGGAGTAGAGATGAATCAACTATGTTGCAAGTAAGCCTCAAGAAATGGAACATATGATTCCTGAACTGCTAAACATACTCGTGAAGAAATCAAGTTTACCTCTTGAAGCTAGAGGCATCAAACAGCTCCATGAATCTCTGATCTGAGACTCTAGCTTTAGCAGCTGCAAACCTATGGTACTCATCGAAAATCGAAAGCAGACTCCATCTCTGCATCTTTCTTAAGCATCCCACTAAACAACCGGTCCGATGTTGAATCAAGAAGATTTCAACTTAGCTAATGCTCTAAATTCCATAGAAAACATAATGTAAAGAAAAGAGTAAATATCCACAAAAGGTTCCTGTGTGATCACGAATATTCCAATTGAGATGATATATATACCGATTGTGGGAATATGCAACTTTATATAAATTTCTATATTCTTGAGGTGAAATTTTATAGATTATCTGAAAATCCTGATTACCCAAAACAGGAAACCATTTAACTTTGTGTCTAATCATGTCTTGTTACTAGGGTGTGGGGAATCAGAAACACAATGTCAAATCCTTGGAATAACTAAAATATGGATCGACAAGCGGTACAAGAAACCATAGTTTTCAAAGGAGCACGAAACAAAGATAAGATGAGGCACAGGTAAAATGCCTTTTGCAGCCATCCAGGTACTCCAACGAGATTCCGGCTAAATATTGTAAGTTCCAGTGAAATTTGTGTTGGAGAATTTCACGACTTGTGGCACAAGCCGGTGAGCTAGGCAAGTCGGTCTAGTAACATCTAGGCAAGTCGGCTTAGTTGTTTAATCACCAGTAGACTCTCTAGCAAGTTTTAGGCCTCGGACATATATTAGGCATCTAGACAGATATGTGCTAGAAGAACATAGTTCTGATACCTATTGCATTAGATGATTTGAATTCCAAGTTCCTAGTTTGTATAGATTTAGGACTCCTCATAAACAAGTCGGTTTTATGAGGCTATATATAAGAGATCGAGTCATGGTCCATGTAACGAAATTCATTATCAAGTTATTTGAGTTAGTTTTTCTTGATACAAATCTTTGTGTGTTCTTCATTCGATATCAATTTTGGGTCTAAACTAGCTCTAAACAAGTCTAAAACTACTAAAAAATGTATGTAATGCTAAGCGTCTCGCTTATCTCAAGGCCTAACTTTTTAAACAGCAGGCCCATTCTTTATACAAGAAACTATAAGTAAACATATATGATAAGAAAACCATCAGATCACATATCTTAAAGAATCTTACAGATCCAGCTAGACAGGCATCATGGTGAAAAACAAAACAACAACAACCTTAACTACATTATTTAGAACATGGAATTGTCAACATATTCTAGAAATCTTTACCTTGGTTCCTTCCATACCAAAGTGAAACAACTGAATCCCATTAGCCTCCAAGAACTCCAGATTTTGCTCCGGATATGTTTCAGGGCACAAATATCTACAACACAAGTCTATTAAATCTAAGATCTATCTTTAGTTCACTATTATAATATATATTTTTGGATAATCAATTATTAGACCACCCACATCAATACCACCTAAATACCACCTAAATACCACCTTTTTGATCCAGTCAGCATGCCACATCATGTACTTCCCACATACCACAAAACCCACTTTTTTTCCACATCAAGTACTTCCCCACATACCTCCTTTATTTTCCACATCACCATTTTATTTAATCTTTATTTTAAAAACTAGTTAACAAATTAATTCTTTTATTTAAAACGTATATTATTTTAATTTAAAAAAAAACTTATCGACATAATTAAAATAATATTTTTTTTATAAAATAAATAAATAAATATTTATTTAAATTTTTAATCATTATTATTTGAATATTTAATTATTTAAAATAATAATATTTAATAGCCAACGGCTAGTTTTTCAAACTTAGATATTTTAGCCAACGGCTAGTTTTCAAAAGGTTATAAATAGAGCTCAGATTCACACATCTATTCTCATTTTACAACCATCAACCAACCTCTACCACCACCATGTCTAGCACACCTCCTGAAGATGTATCAGAGCACTACCGGATGTTGTGGTTAACCCGCTATGAACAACAACTTCCACCACCACCACCACCACCTCAAGCTCAAGTACCCAACCAGTTCAACCACATCCACAATCACCTCCACCAGCACCATCACCACCACCACCATCATCACCAACCACCACCACCTCCACCTTACCAACCACCACCACCTCCACCTTACCAACCACCACCACCTCCACCTTACCAACCACCACCACCTCCACCAATCACCCAAATGAACAACCTCCACTGTGCCGAGTCAAGCAGTGCTGCTGCAAGAAGAGTACGACAACCTCGTGTTGGCCGTACACCATCCCCACCATTTGTTGATGATGACCATGCTAAAGAGTGTGAAGCACTCTTTGAGTTGGAACGGGAAGCAGAAGCTGGGATGAACATTGAAGATGTTCACAATGTTGATGATTTTGAGACTTGGTACTATGGACAAGTACACTATCCAGAGGACTACGTCTCAGATGGATACAACGGCTACTCGTCTGATAACTCGTTTCATGGTTAATAAGTATCTACGTGTGTGTGTAATGGTTAGGTTGTCTGTTTTAATAAGTATTTTAGGTTGTTTCTCAGTTTTAATAAAAGTATCTTTGTTTGCTTTTCAGTTTTAATCTAATTATGTTTTAATTGAGACAAAAAAAACTAGCCGTTATAATAAGACAAAAAATAAAACTAGCCGTTTTTTTTAAATATTAAATTTAATGTTTTATTTAATTATGAATTTTAGAAATTTTTTCAGTTTTTTTTGAAATTTATTTATATTTTATTTGTATTATTAAATGTTAAAATAAAACAAAATAATTTGAATTTTTAAAAAAATGGCCGTTAAAAGAAAAAAGAAAAAGGAAAAAGGAATTAGTGGGTCCCACTCAGGCTGGTACGTGAAGGTTTGTGGGGACGTACGTACGCGCGTACGTACGTACGCCACATCAGTGACGTACGCCGTACATACGTACGTACGTGTGCAAATACCTCCGATGCGGAGGGTCTTACTATTAAAGTATAATGAGAGACTTCTTACATGATAGAACCGAGACCTAGGGGTTTAAGAAACGACAAGTTGGCGGGGTCAGGGAAGCTGGAACGGTATATGCCAAGGTCAACCATGGAGAAGTTGACCGATGGATAGAGCTCATCGCCGCCGGTAGCATCCAGTGTTCCGGTAGCCATTGTTGAGAGCTCCGGGAGCGGTTCAACGAACTTGCTTGTTTTGCACATATTATCGTTAATTTCTTCTTGGTCCAATTTCATGGCATGAGGGTAACAGAAATAAGAAGATCTAGAGAGAGAAACGATGAAGAATAATTGAATATTCCAAATTAGCAGGAATGACGGTAGTTAAAAGAAAAGAATGCGACAGGGAGCACAGGAGTAGCGTACGTATTTATTGGGTTCGGAAGACGGTTAATGTTACGATTTCTACTATTTATATTCTAATCTTATCATATTGTTTTTTTTTCTCTTGGACCGGGTGTAGTGTCGGCGCCGAATGGCGTCATAGTGCCGGATTTTAGGGTTGGATGAGGAAAATGGCGTGATGGTGGTAGCGACAAAGGGGGGAGAGATGGGGAAGGAGTAGCGTACGTATTTATAGGAAAATGCCGGATTGTAGAGAGTGGTAGAGAGTTAGAGGATGAATTAGGTATAAATATAGTTTCATGCTTCTGACAGATATACAACATATGTTAACACTAAAATTTGTTTAACTACTATTTTTACTTAGTACGCTCTAAAATTACAGTTCATTAAACTTAGTTAATGGGGACTGCATAAATAAGAATTGTGTATATTTTTGTTAATTCTCAATGCTCGGCTTTTGGAAGAACACCCCTGCCTTCGGATGTTCTTTTTAACGCATCGATTATGAGCCTCAAATATGATTGCCACCTAACTCCTTTTTGTGTTGTTTTTGAATTTATGTTATTTATATTTCTTGAAATTTAATAGGAATTGGTTCATCGTAAATATATGTACTTCAGGTAAAAAAAATTGAGGCTTTCATATAACGGTTTTGATATCTACTCGATATTTAAGATTTCAGCCTTACGCTTAGTCTGCCATGACACATTGATTTTTTACTTATAAAAGCAATAAAGATTAAAAACAGAAACAAAGTATTGTTCATTTTCTTACATCCTTGATTTAGAGTTTGTATTTCAGTTAATTATATTCGATGTTGATAATATGAAACAAAATGCACTTCTACGCTTTTAGTTTTATAACTTGTGTCCATTGTATTATTCGGAATGTTACTATCCATGGTTCATCATATTTTTTAACAATGGTTATTGTTATATTATTATTTTTTTTGTTATTAATTCTTTTGTAGACTCTACTAGGGTGTTTCCTTAATTGTAATGGAAGTCTCCTCTTGGAAATTCTTTAGCTGTAAATGTGTAGTTTTATTCTTGGGTGGAGGGGGTGCTAATATTTAAGGGTGGATGCCTACCATTAAGAATCTGGATTGTTGCATTACAATGTGTTACTCATTGTTCAATTAGTTTTCATTGTAAGTTTTATTATTAGCTCTCAAGTTTCTTTCATAATTATGTTTCATTATACGCTGTAGTTGCTTTGTATGCCATGGGTCATTGAAAAAAACAAGCAATTGGAGGAGATCCTTCACAAGACGACTTTCACCTAGGGATTGTCTCATTGATTGGCTAACTGAGATTCTTCAAGGGTCTGGTGCCGCCACGAAGCGCGGGTCGCCCAACTTGTGATAATAACAATGATCATTTAAGTTTATGTATATCTTATGGCATGATAATTGCTTTTTTGAAAAAGAAGGACGTTAAAAGAGAACATTCACGGAATATGCTGCTTTGTTTGAAACCTACGATCCACGTACTTCTGTTGTTCGCTTTCTTTATTGTCTTCCAAAGTACCAGACAAATGTTGTCGGTCCAAAATATTTATAACACTACCGATTTTTATTTACTTTTTATCCTAAGGGTGGGGGGTATAC
The DNA here is from genome assembly GCA_039602395.1 of Deinandra increscens subsp. villosa. NCBI lineage: Eukaryota > Viridiplantae > Streptophyta > Magnoliopsida > Asterales > Asteraceae > Deinandra > Deinandra increscens. The sequence goes on from JBCNJP010000007.1 coordinate 125,039,662, forward strand.
ATTCGGTATACCCCTCGGCATGTTGATGATTTTTGGCAAGTTTTGCGGCAACCCACAACCCCCTCTTCGGCGTCGGCTCAGCGTCGGCAAGTGTATATATTTTCGGCATGTTTATGCCGAACACATTGCCGAAGATTGTGTGTGTATGGGTGGTCCCCACTTCACAAAATACTAACGGAGTTAAACAAAAACTAACGGCGGTCCAACAAATTCCCACACCATGATAATTGGAATTATTGTAGGCCAATTTTTTAATTGGGATTAATATCGGTCAACTAGTAATAACTTTGATTAATAAAATCCAATTTTTCTAAAAACAATCAACGATGATAATTAAGTAAATAACAACCTATACGGGTTTGACACCATAGGGCTTGAAAAAGTTTTAATGTAAGTGTCGTTATTTTTAGAGGGTTGGGTTCTATAGAAAACCAATATTTTATAAAAAACCAAAAAACCAAGGAAAAAAATTATTTTTTTTTAAACTTTTTTTATATGTTTCTTTCATGATTTTAAGAATATTGGAAAAAGAAAAAACTTTAAAAACGTTTTCGAGTTTTTTTTAAAAAATAAAATAAAATTCGAATTTTAGCTTGAAATTAATATTGCACTATGCAACAATAATATAAAATTGGTTTATGAATGTCAATTCTTTGTTTTTTACATTATTCGCATAAACCACATTCATATTTAAGTTAAGTCTCTTGTTTTTAAGTAGTTTTAATTATAATGCATTATGCAATACTATTGGTACTATTGCATGATGCAATAATAAAAAATCACTAAACTTTTTATTTTTTAAATTTTTTTCCCATAAATAAAGCTAATAAAATTATAGAATTTTTGGTGAAATTATTTTTAAAAAATATTAATATATGAAGAAGTTATAGAGAAAAAAAGGTTGGTTTTTTGATTTTCTGGATAATTATTGGTTTTCTATAGATCTTTCCCCTATTTTTAGATTAGGATGTTTCTGTGTGTGTGTTGAAATATGTTTGAAATATTTTATCATTGCTTTTAATAATATACACATCATGGTACGACATGAATATATACATGCATGTGTCTTTTTACATTTTAAGTGAACGTAAAATCATAAGCATTAATATGTACGTAAGGTAATTTAAATATATAGTAACTAACTAGGATAGAACCCGTATATTATACGGGTTGAATTATTAAAAATATGTATATAATTGATTTCATGTATACTCTTCTTATTACCGAAATAATATATTACATTACATTAAATAAAAAGCTAAAGTTATATTCATAATATGGTATTGGTGGTTTACTCTTCTTATCAAAAAAATATATATTTAGGACATGTCTGTATTTGTATATTTGAAAAATAATCAAACCCTGAATAGCGACTGACATGAATTATGAATTGACAAACTTGAGACTTTAAGTCTGTATAGAAAGTTAGATGAGTATAAAGTTTTATCAAAGTTATAATGAACACATTTTGATTGTTGAGTATAAAATCTAAATTATAATCAAAAGATTATATTGTATCAGTAAAAAAATGTTATGTTGATATACATTAGAAAACTTACAATTGTATTAGTCGCGATATTTAAAATTTTCAAATTGGATGAACATGGTTCATTTGATATTGTAGGAAAAACTACTTAATATTGGATATTATGAACATGATTTTTGTCGTTTATGAATTTCTCTAAAAATAGTATCACCTATAAGGCGATGCTGCTTGAATTTGTAAAATAGTATTAGGTATTCATTAATTAAAATATTAAATATGTTTTGCTCAATTATATTTGAAAACACACTAAATAAGTGTTTATTGGTATTTTATACGTTTCTAAATATTTTTTAAAATGAAAATAATAATAGCTTAAAAATTATTTTTAAATAAAAATAAGATATAAATTAATATATGATTGTCATAATTCCATAAATATAAATAGATATAAATATATCATGATTATAAAATAAGATATAATTTCTAATAAAAAAGAATTTATTATGGAGTGGATTTAGGAGGGAAAACTTTTGTGAGAATGAATCTAGTGTTGACATATGTCAACAATTGTAATTGTTTATTAGAGTAGGAAGATTATTTAATTTATGTAATAGAACAATAATAATAATATAGAATGTATGCTAAAGTTATATATAATTCAAATTTTAATTGTGCTTAACTGTAAGTTTTAATTGTTAAATATGTCTGATGTTGGTTTATTTGGGTGTGGTTTATTACATAATGGATTTACTAGGCTCCTAAAGAATGTTTGATGGGCTAAAGATGTTGATGTTTTTGGGCTTATTGATGTTGTTGCTGGGCTTAATAATCCAGACGTTAGAGGAGGCGCACATTGTATATTTAAGGCTATCCGTAGTGAATTCTATTCGACATCATGACGTTTCCATAGCGCCGTCACACCGATCACGGGCGCGCTATGAAACAAAATTCGCGTTCCCTCGTGATAGCATATCGCCGTGTAAAACACGAACACCAAAAAATTGTACATGTGTAGTATTAAAAAAAACTGCATACGTGTGGTATACATTAATATTTAAAAATAAATTTGCACCATAAATCTTATAATTATGTTATCTTTAGTTCTGAAAAATATTTAACGTTTTATATTTTTTTAATACTATGCTACACATGTGTAGTATAACTATTAGTTATAGTGCATATGTAGCATTATCATTAGTACTATAAATGTTTTAATGTTTTTTTATGGTTTTAACAAATGGGGTGTTTTTTCGCATGATATTTCTCCTTCTGAAGTACTAACGATGATGATAGACATACGTAGTATAATTAATACTTATACTCCACATGCGCACTATTAAAAATTCACAAAGTGTCAAAAAAAAAAATTCATAACTAAGGACAACAGAATTTTAAGGTTTTTAGCGCAATTAAAAAAATTAAAGTATGGAGAAGTTATAAATGTTTTCGTATTTGTTTTTTTTTGTTTTCGAATAAAATTTGTTTTCGCATGATTCTTATATTACGCACGATATTGCGACGACGACAATTTACAATACGGTATTTGTTTCTGTAAATAATTTTTATATTTGACTTATCTTTTTTACTTTATATATACAAATCATTAAACTTAAATTATTATTAACTTGATTTTTTAAATTTTCATTTGCCATTTAAAGATAATTTTAATTCTATCTTTGAAAAACTATTATATCATCTTGAAGTTTTAATTTTTAAGTAAAAGACAAGTTTTTCTTTCTTATATGTATAATATATAAGGTTATGTTAAATTGAGAAGCATTTGATTTTGAGAACTTTTAATAACCAATTCTGACCTACTAAATTCATGGGGGACCACTCAAATTCATATCAGGGTTTTTCTTATATATAACTAGTGACTCGTAATGATTTTCAAATGAACATCCACCTATATATATATATATATATATATATTTGTGTGTGTGTAATAAATTTTACTTAATTGTTGAATTTCATTTGAAACGAGTTGGTGACCCGTACGCGCGTTGCGACGGGTCACCTTTTTTAAGGTTTATTTTACTATGTGATAGTTTATAGTTGTTTTTCCGATTGCGTTTGCATAGCACATATATTTAATCTCACATGATATAAAAATTTACAAAATAATGCATAACTAAAATTAAGAATATTACATCTACTTTAATTATATTCATCATAAAATATAGATGACAACTACTAACACAAAGCGGGCTACCTTTTTATAGTTTCTTCAACATGCGTTTGGTTATATTTAGTTGTGATTAGCTATATGAAAATAAGTTTATACTTTTTGAACCATGGTGTTTGCATAATATAAAAATCAGACATTTTTTTTTAAAATAAAAAGTTAGACATCTTGAGCTCATCAGTTGAGCTCATTTAAGAAAAAATCCACCAGAAAAACCCGAGTAGTATTTACATCAGTTGAGTTCATTTAAGAAAAAATCCACCTCCACAAGTGGCCGGGTGGTAAAAACTGGAAGCTCAGGGATCGAACTTGTGACATCTGAGTCTCAAGTCTCCCCTCATCGCCAATAACAACTAGGACAAGTCCTAGTAGTTCCTTAGTCACATACGACTTAAGCATCAATAAACACGTGTGCCATTCTTCAAAATACAAAAGAAACGGAAGGGCAGAGTTTCGAACCGGCGACAAGCCATTAGCAAACTAGCAAACAAACCATTGATTTAAAGTGAAAATCAATTTAAAAATCGTAAGCCTTATCCTTAATAAGTAGTTTGCGCTTGTAAAAGAACACAAAATAAAGCAGCACACATGTCCACAACAGCTGTCAAATAACTACTTGGTTATAAAATACCTTTCAACAAGCGATTGGTTGGGAAAAGTCACGGTAAACTATCACTAAACCCCACCAATTTGAAATGTAATATAATATATAAATTAGGTAACTGCCACTTTGTTTGTAACTAGTAGTAAGAGATAATTTCTTCTTTAGTGGAGATTTAGATTCAAATTTTAAGAGTAGTGCAATTTAAAATAATTATACAAGTTGATATTTGCTAGCCTTTAAAAAAAAATAAAAATAGGTAACTAATGTATACTCATTTAAAAAATATATATATATATATATTATATGTATTTAGATGCTATTATTATGCTTACGAAGGACTCCCTATCATGCTTTCTGTCTCTGTCCTTTTTTGTGTTGAAAATGACCCATCAAAAACCACCCTTTATTACTCACCCAACCGAGTCAAAGTCAAACCTACATTAATATTTCTTTGTTGACACAAAAATGATCAATTTCAAACATCAAGGAATAAGTACTACTAAGCATTAAGGTAGCGTTTGGTATGCAGTAATAGAGGGTGTAATGGAATGGGTCATTACATTGGAATGAAAAATGACATGTTTGGTAACACATTGGAATTGAATGGACCATTACATAAGGAATGTGGTTCCTTCCATATATAAAAAGTTTCATTCCTTAGGGGTGAGGTGTTTTTCTTCCATTCCCTCATGTAATGGAATGAAAAGTTTATTCAATTTAATTTTTTTATTAGAATTTTATGAAAAAAAAAAAAATCAAGAATAAAAAAAATAAAAAAAATACGAAAAAATATAAAAATGAAAAAAAATAAAAAAAATGAAAAAAAATAATAAAATAAATATAAAATAAAAATAAAAAATAATAAATAAAACCAAAAAATAAAAAATAAAAGTAAATTTGTAAATAAAAATAAGAAATAAAATAAAACTTAAAAATTAAAATATTTAATAAAAATAAATTAACTAAAAATTAAAAAATTTAAAAATTTAAAATTAAAAAATTTAAAATATAAATATAAATCAAATATATTATTTTAAATGGAGATATTGGTAAAACTATATTCGATTACTTCATTTATAACTATCAAACAACACGAATGAATGATTTATTTCATTCTCACATGGTAACCAAACAGGATGATGGATGATGGAATGGTAATGATCCATTTCATTCCCTCACCCATTCCATTACCTTGTCCATTCCATTCCACTGTTCATTCCATTACGATATACCAAACAGACCCTAAGAGTTGTACTCTTCCTAGGGTTCTAAAAACACCCACACAAACACTTAGGCTATGTGTAGTGGATAAAGCCCCATAAAGCCCCACAAGGGGCATTATGCGCCATGTGGACGCTGACTGGGCAAGGGGCTTTATGGGGCTTTATGGTGTAGTGGATAAAGCCCCATAAAGCCCCACCATCATTACTTAATATTTATTTTTTTTTCTTTTTTTTTTGACCAAGGGATAAAAAAAAGGAATCTCTGCAAAAAGTGTGTTGTACGGTGGGGCCCTTCAACATTTTTTTGGAATCACTAGCAACTCCATCACTAGCAAGAGGTGGGGCCCTTCAAAAAAAAGGAATCTCTGCAAAAGGTGTGTAGATGGCAGGCTTTTCTCGGCGTTATATATACAACGCCTACAACATTTTTTTTTTCCATAACGCCCCACCGTAGTGGGGTGGGGGCGTTATGGGGCGTTATGAGGCATAAAAACGCCCCCATAAAGCCCCATTACGAGTAGCCTTACACTCTATAAATAGTTGAACCACCATATCATCTTCAATCATAGAGTGGCTCACACCTAAACCTCTTTTCACCAAACCACTTTCTCTTTGGGTCCTAGCCATGGTCACCCTGGCTAGCCACTGGCTTTTGTGTCTCATGAGCATGTGTGATCTTATTCCGAGTGACTATGGTAAGATGATAGAGCAAAAAATGATACTTTGAGAGTAGTGTTGGCGGTATCCCTCCTGAGCTTATTCTTCTTACATTGTTTCTTTCTTTTTCCTAACTTTTAACGCCACCTTTCTTTTTTCTTGACCTTGCAAGCCCGTGAATAACACAAAGTTGTTCAATGATATGCAAGAATGATATGAATACAGAATGGTGGAAGTTGGGATTCTTGTTTTCATTTTACAAAATAGATATATTATTTGTATTTATACACATGTATATAAGAGAGACTCGAGTGTTTGCCAATAAAGAATGAATAAAGCATGAGATATTGTAATAATATTTTCTTTTCGGATGTATACTTGTATTTGAAAATTTGGAGTAATCTTTATAAAAAGAATGAGTTTACTTGTCTAATGTTTTGGACCGGATACGGTTTTAAAGCTTGGGCTTTTTAGGCTTAATCATGGATCTGAGCCCATATGTATATTTTTTTTTGGTTTTAGTTTCCGTAATATGTGTTCAAGTGAATGAATAAATAAAAAAACTCATACCTTCGAAACCAGATAAGTCGATCAAAAATGATATATTAAGTCATGTTACATTAATAACTATCGGGAAATTGCCTCACATTTGTTCTTTCTTGAGAGATTAGTTATTTTGATTTAATATTATTGGTGTTTTTATTATCCGTCTCTCTATGTCTTCCGCTCATGAAAACTTGTCATGTTTAAGAAATTAAAGTCACGCATACCACCACCACAAAAAACCACAAAACACTTATTAAACAGGTGACCCTCACACTAATCTTTGTTAATGGAGTTTCTAAACTCATCGATTCTTACATCACATAAACTAAAAAAAATACAATTGCATCTTTATCATAATCTTCATCTCAATCTCAATATTTAAACTTAGACTTTATGAAAACTAAAAAATGCAGTTGTCACGGGATTCAAACCTGAACTCCTTAGCACAACACCATAACTATTTTGTTAGTTTTATGATTTTTATCTTAAAAAAAAAACTAGTTGTGTTTAACAGCAAAAAGTAGCAGTTTAATATATAAAAAATAACAAATAAAGAGCACCCTATAAGTTGTCTTTATATTTTTGTATATAATATAACGAGATGTTTACCACCCCGCGCGTTGCTGCTGTGTTGAATTTGTATGTTGAACGAAAGTTAAAAGTTAAGGGGTGTGAAACGTAAAAGTCTAAAATTCTCGTGGTGAAAGTATAAAATTATAAAAGTATACTGAAAACGAAAGTACAAAAGTTAAAAGTTTCGTAACCAAAGTAGAAGACAACAGAGGTTCAAGTAAAAAACGTTTAAAAAATAAAAATTAAAAAGTTAAGGGGTATAAAACGTAAAAGTCTAATAGTCTCGTGATGAAAGTATATAACTATAAAAGTATACTAAAAAACGAAAGTAGAAAAGTTAAAAGTTTAGCGGCTAAAGTAGAAAACCACAAAACTTAAAACAATTTTTTTTTTAAAGTATGAAAACATATGTGGCTAAACTATGAAAACCTAAAGTTTATTATTTTGTTAAATAAAAAAAAACAAAGTGTTAATGTTTAGGGTAGAAAATGTCAATATGCCAAACTTCATTAAAGAAAAAAAACAAAGTGTTAAAGTGTTAATACTTAGAGTAAAAAAATGTCAAACACTAAAACTTTTGAGGCCAATATGAAAAATATAATAGTTACTATTCATCCTAATTTCTATTGTATATATATATATAATATAATATTATATAATATGGTGTTTAAGCTACAATCATCATTGTCACCCCTACATTCACCAATGTTAGTGACATGAAAAATGTCACCTCTACATTCACCATTGCTTGATAACATGTCACCAATGTTAGTGACATGAAAAATGATGCAGAGATTCCCAATACCCAACTTATGATCCGATCCGATGCTTATGATACTTGATGATTCACATGCCTAAAGAGAACACAACACAACTCTTTACTCTTAACACACACTTACTTCCACTCACTCATACCGCACGAGGGAATACCTGGGATGGCACTGATGAATACGTCAATATAAGTATGAGCTGAAGGACCTTCCCTAGTTCCCTCCCATGTCCTGACTTTTTCTTTCGTTCAGGTCCGAATCACAAAGAGAAACATCCGAGCCAAAAACCCCTCTGGGAGTCGGCCAGTAACTTGCCAGACCGTCCTTAGTCAGCTTCTCCGCCCGACCAGGTACCACCGATTCTACAATATCCTATCTTTCAAACATGTTCCCTTAAACTTAGACTTAGTTATCTAGAAACAAACACCATCTATCACTAATTCCTATTGATCCATCTACTCATTTCTAGCGATAAATAGTTGTAGACATATAATCCCAAACACACCCAATTATGCTTAATCTTGAATAACTACTCTACCCAAACACCCTCTAATTCTCTAAATCACTTCTGGAACGAATTACGAAATACCACCAAATTTTCTGTACGATACCATCCACCACTGTATTTGTTGTTAGTGGTAGCCCCACTAGAAGCCGTACGACTGGTTTGACTCTCGCTATAGCTACCTCCGGGCCGAACGACGGGGGACACAATCAGCGCTCACTCTCTGCACTCCATTCTTCCCTAAAACCCTAAATTCTCCTCCAGAATCGAAATTTCATCATCTTCGAAGGTAATTTCACAATGCTCGTCTTCAATTTTACTATCGTCTTCTCCGAGAGCGATCTTCTTCACTTGATCTTCATCTCTATTCATCAACCCCTATCATTTCCGTTTTGAGACTTTATACGGCTAAATCTGCCTGAATTTTTTATATTATATGGAATCCTTGCTGTTGCTGCTGTTGCTGTTGCGTTTCCACTATCTTAATTAGTATGCATGATTGGAAGATGATTGTTGCAACTTGAAATTTGCTTGAAGACGTATGATTGTTGCTTGCGTAGGTTTTTGTTAGGGTTTATGATCTGATTTTGGGCCTATAATTTCATTTCACTAGTTGCATTGTATAATCGTAGACGAAGTATGGGCGTTTTTTAGCTTTTCTTACTTTGATGTACCTGTTCCCAAGTTGTATTGTTTATTACATCTGAATTTTGACAGCTCAAGTTTCTGATTTGTATATTATGTAGAACGACTGAGTTGATAGTTGAGTTTTGGTGTTAGGTATTATTAAGTAACTTTCAAGATTAAGATAGGGTTAACATCTAAATCAGCTTGGGGCAAAAATAGCATTTAAACTTTGTGCAAATTGTTAGGGAGACCCTAGTTTGAATGACAATGGAGGATGTTTGTCGGTATATTTGGAGGGTGCGGTTTGCATGAACAGTGCGGACCAGTGTGGCCACAGGTGTCTATATCATGGGCTCAGAAAGTAGCATTTGATTAAATCTGTTTTGGTTTTAAAAATCATATAGGTGGCATTATTTATACAAAACGAATAGTCATAAGAGAGTAAGAGACCGCCGAACCTGAAATAACAACGTTATAACGCAAATGCCAAAGCGCGAAACCAAAATGAGATATAATACTTGATCATGTATCTAGACATGATATTTGTTTTTGAGGTGCTATCTGTTTTGATTATACGCAAAGTTGCCAACAATGATAATACCCTCTACTAAAACGTTGTTGTGTCTGGTAATGCATCGAGGCTAGTTAAGCTTAAATATTAGACAGCAGTAGGCACCATAGGAGTGGGTAAGAATGTAAGATATGTTAGACAACTAATTGCAACATTCAAATGAGTTTTCTTCTCTCACTCGTTTTAATTTCAGGAAGCTTAATACTTCCTTCTTCAAGATCCGTATGCCATCTTATTACTTCTTGTGTCTGCTTCCCTAGTTATATTATAATTTCTTCCGATCATCAACGATCCCCGTGGATGTAAAAGATGGAGACAGTAAATGGTGAAGGTGCTAATTGTTCCTCACCCTTATCACCCCTAACAGTCCCACCGCCATCAGAAGTTATACTACTTGATGTGGAGACAGAGCAAACAAACAATCTTAAACGTTCAATTATTAGTAGACCTGGGTTTGGAAGCAGTGGAAGACACATTCCGTTGCTTGCTAATCATTTCAAAGTTATTGTCAAGAATCCAGATGAGATATTCTTCCAGTACAGTGTATGGTATTAAAGTTTTAACTGGTGTTTAGGTGTTTTGTAATCTTTATAATCTAGCACTTATACCCTATAATGTCATGCTAATACAGGTATCCATCACTTCTGAAGATAACAGAACAATCGAGAACAAAGTTTTAGGAAGAAAAGTTCTTGACAAACTTTACCAAGTATACTCATCTGAACTTTCTGGTACTAAATTTGCATATGATGGAGAAAAGAGCCTGTACACTGTTGGGGCTCTCCCGAAAAACAAATTTGAGTTCATGGTTGTTCTAGAAGATGCTTATGCAAACCGGTGTGTCAATCTTTTCATGTTTGTTGCCTTGTACTTGAACTTTCAACTCTTTGAAGATTTTAGCTAAAGTATTTATTGTTATTGTAGTGGAAGCCCTGCCATTGATGGGATTCCCAGTGAATCTGGTAAAAGGTCAAAACGGTCTTTTCAGGAGAAGAGTTTTAAAGTAGAGATCAGTTATGCTGCTGAAATACCCTTAAAATCGGTTTTTCTTGCCTTTGAAGGACCAAAGCCTGAAAAACATCAAGATGCTCTCAGGGTTCTTGATACGATATTGAGACAACAAGCAGCTCAAAGGCACTATTAATTTTCTCCCATGAGTGCTTTTCAGTTTTTAATTTTTATAATTTTTTAGCTTATTAAGTCTAATTCTGATGCAGGGGATGCCTTCTTGTTAAACAGTCATCCTTCCGTGCTGACTCACAGAACTTTAGTGAAGTTGGAGGGGGTGTCACTGCGTGCCGTGGATTTTATTCTAGTTTCCGTCCAACACGTGGCGGTTTGTCACTGAATATGGGTAGGTTGACTTTACTGTTTACTCATATTAGATGTTTTTGATTTCTTAATTGTTGTTGCATTTGTTTGTGTAGACGTATCATCTACATTAATTCTTACTCCTGGACCAGTGATGGATTTTCTAAAATCCAACCAAAATGCGCGTGATGCTCGGTCTATTGACTGGGTAAAGGTAATAAAAAGGTTATACATATCATTTTCTCTTTCTATATATTTGTTTCAATCTTATATGCATTTTCTTGATAGGCAAAGAAAATGCTAAAGAACATGAGAATTAAAACAACACACAGCAACAGGGAATTCCGGATCATTGGGTTAAGTGAAAAGCCGTGCAATCAACTACTGTAAGTTCTTATTCCTTTGAATTTTGATTATCTGCCTGTATGCTGCTTTCCCCTACCCCCAATTGTGTTACAACTGATATGTTTTGTTATTTTAAGGTTTCCTTTGAGAGTGAAAAAAGACAATGGTACATATGATGATCAGACAATAAACATTACAGTGCTTGATTATTTTACCAAGCACCTTAAGATTGAAATTACTTACTCCGCGTACATACCATGCATTGATGTTGGTAAACAAAAGAAGCCAATCTATTTGCCTGTGGAGGTTGTATCTCAATTAAATTTATTTCATTTCCACTCCATGTACGTCTTTTTAGACAGGACCTTCTAATGATGTTATTGTTTTCCCATGGCGCCCAGCTATGTTCTCTTGTTTCACTTCAACGGTATACAAAGGCTTTATCTACATTGCAAAGAGCCTCTTTAGTTGAAAAATCTAGACAAAAACCTCAAGAGAAAATGCAAGCTATAACTAATGTAAAGCGATCTTACCCCCTTGATCCTGCATATCTTATGAAGGTGGCAAAATGAGCAGGTTGGTTGGGTTGGGTACCAGGTCAAAACATGTAATTTTTAGTACAGGTTGGATTGACCAGAAACATATTTTTTATAATAATTTGTTTGTCAAATATTAAGAATTTGTATTATTTTGATAATAATCCTAGTTTTTGAATATTACGATTTAGGAGGTTCTACACAGTCACACACTAACCACTTCAGGTGACTTTTGGCCCATTTGACCCTAGGGATCAATATAACCTGAATCGACCCATCCAAGAGAAAAAATGGTTGAAACTGCCACCTCTAATCTTTGTATGTTCATTATTTGTTTATGTAAATTGAGGAGCCATATAACCTAGCAGGCTATGAAAAACTATCATTATGATGATAACCCTTTACTAGCTTCATGTGGAATTTCTGTTGAGAAACAATTTGCTCAAGTTGAAGGCCGTGTTCTTGAAGCTCCAAAGGTAGTTAGTTACTCACTTTTATATGATAATACATTTGTTTTTTTTGAAACGGGACCATGATATTCCTCACATTTGGCATCTTTGCAATTCTAGTTAAAAGTTGGTGACGGAGAAGAGTTTTCCCCCAGTAACGGGAGATGGAGCTTTAAAAACAAGGTATTTTGCTAGGCTACTTAGTTCCATAAAGTCATGGTCCTATTTATATATTCTTATACATGATCAATTATAAAGTACTACACTAATGGAGATTCTTGTTTTATTTTTCTTTTCATTTTGTCGAATTCCTTGCAGAAGCCTTTTAATCCCATAAAAATAGAACATTGGGCAGTTGTCAATTTCTCTGCCAAGGGTGATGCAAGTTACCTTTCTCGGGAGCTCATAAATTGTGGAATGAATAAAGGAATTGTAAGTGAATTTTGGATAAATGAAACTGAAATGTGTGTGCTTTTTATTATGGAATGCTTGATTTTAAGTTTTATTTTGTAATGTTTAATTGTGAAATAAATGGAGCTCATAAATTGTTTGATTTTTGGTTAATATTTCGAAACTTTTGGATATATGGAGCTTATAAATTCTGGAATGAATAAAGGAAATGTGTGCTTTTATTTCGAAATGTTTGATTTTTGGTTTTTATTTTTGGATTCTCAGATTATTAATCGTCCATTTTCACTAATGGAGGAAGACTCACATAATCGAAAATATGGGCCTGTAGTACGTGTTGAAAAAATGTTTGATCAGCTTTTAGTTAAGCTCACACGTGCTCCTGAGTTTCTCCTTTGCATATTGCCTGAGAAGAAAAATTGTGACCTATATGGTAATTTGTTTATTTGTTCTATATAAAATGCGTTACATCTGAATATCACAACTATTTTTATTTAAATTGTGAAGGTCCTTGGAAGAAAATGTGTTTGAGTGATCATGGAATTCCCACACAATGCATATGTCCACTTAAGATCACTGATCAGTATCTCACAAATGTGCTTTTGAAAATAAATTCAAAGGTATGACATTTAAAGATTATATTTATAAACTATATTTACCTTTTCCATTAATCAACTTATATTTTTGTCTTTTTTATCTTAAGCTTGGCGGGATCAATTCTTTGTTATCAATAGAGCAGTCGTCTCGTATGCCCCTCATACATGATACTCCAACAATGATAATGGGGATGGATGTATCTCATGGGTCCCCAGGACGACCCGATATCCCTTCAATAGCAGCGGTACTGCTGTTATAAATTTTTAATGGGCTGTATTGTTTCTATAGCGAGTGAATATTTATTAATTTGTTGGTCTGTGAAAAATGAGCACATTTCTAGATTGTTGGATCTCGTTCTTGGCCGTTGATATCAAGATATAAAGCATGTGTTAGGACTCAATCATCGAAGGTGGAAATGATTGAAGGTTTGTTTGAACCACAAGAAGATGGAACAGATAATGGCATGATGAGGTAGTGCCGTACCAAAATGCTTTTCTTTAAATACCTGGAGTCCACTTTAGATCTTCAAAACCAAAATCCTGAACTTTTCGAATTAAGTTTGACTAGATCTAGTGTTTCGAATTAAGTTTGACTAGATCTAGTGTTATCGTTTTGTAAATAATCTTTGTTTCAGAGTAATTACTAGAGGTAACCTGTTAAAACAGATAATATATTGGTACAGAGGTTGAAACGAGTTGACCCAGAACAATTTTTTTCCTATCTATTTAACTTTTAATAAATTGTTTTAGTGTATCAAATTAGTATTTCAGCAGTAATGTACCTTTTTGAATCAAACTATTGAGGAGGTTGTATGTGTTAAAATTACATTTTGGGACAATGTAACCTAAATCGACCCATTCATTAGAAACATGTTGACTTTCCGTGTCTAGTAATTATCTAACTGTTGACTGTTCTCAAGAACCAAAACTGTTCCAAAAATGAAGTTTAGAAATAACTCATTTTAAGCTGTAAAACAATGACTCTTTTACATTAAGTGTACTCTTATTTATTAATCAGATATCCAATTCATCTGTTCACGTGTTTGATCTAACTTGGCTTTTTCGTCTTGATGTTTCTTCTGACATAGTCTAATTTTATACAGTGAACTACTTCTGGAATTTTACCGAACAAGCAATAAGCGCAAACCAACTCAAATTATAGTATTCAGGTATTAATGTGAAAAGTTTCTATTTTGATGAAAAATTGTATCATCTTCAAATACTTCTAAGCAATTGTCTTCATTTGTCTTCTCAGAGATGGTGTGAGTGAATCCCAGTTTAATCAAGTTCTAAATTATGAGTTGGATCAAATGATCAAGGTATGTTTTTCATCCTCTCTTTATCAACGTCTGTCTTTAGTGCCTGAGAAATCATTTACATTGATACCGAAATCATTGTCTAAAATTGTCTGACAGTGGTGCAACAAGTTATCATCTTTCCTAGGCATTAATAGCAATAAAAAATGTGAACTAATCTTAAGTTAGTAGTGAAAATCTCAATGCATTTGCTTATTAGCGGGTTGATTTGGGTTACATTTTTTCCAAATGGGCCAGTTTAAAAGTTTGAGTTAAATACAGGCTTACCAGTTGCTTGGTGAGGGTGATGCACCTAAGTTCACAGTGATTGTGGCTCAAAAGAGGCACCACACAAAGCTCTTTCAGGCTAATGGGCCTGAAAATGTCCCTTCTGGTATGCTTTTCAATTATTGTTACTTTTATTTGTTTCTTTTTGTTTAAAAAACAAAAGAATTCATCCTAAGTTAGCCTGTTCTCTTTGTGTGGTTATGCGTGTTCAGGTACCGTAGTAGACAATAATGTGGTGCACCCAAGAAACTATGATTTTTACATGTGTACTCAGCCGGGAATGATTGTGAGTTCCTTTGACCTTTTCTAATTTATTGAATTTCTATCATGTAATTAATAGGTGTAGATCTATTTGCTTTCTTACTCCACTTGGTAGCAGCACATATGAGAAGGAAATAGGCGTGTTTACCTGGTCAAGGATATAAATTTTTGTGTTTCACTTTTTAGATGGCAATAAAGAGTATCGACATATTTACTCGGGATATGCTTGATCCTGAACATGTCAAATAGATAAACAAATACCATCAGCTTAAATAGTTGAAAAAATTATATTATTATTGAAATTATGTAATCTTGTATGATCATATTGACATACTAATTATTTGTATGATATATAGAAATTATTTTTAAAAGTTTTAATTTGCAGGGCACTTCTCGTCCTGCCCACTATCATGTCTTGCTTGATGAGATTGGTTTCTCTCCTGATGCCCTGCAGAATCTAATCCTTAGTCTATCATATATGTGAGTACTCAAAGTATGGTTTATGTTATTCCAGGTCATGTGATTTTCAGAAATAGCTAGCAAATAGTTAATCCGACTTTGTATTGTTTTCACTTATCATTTACGTATAAGTGAAAATGCACCATATCTGGCCAAAAAAGTAATGAACTTGACAAAAAAAACACAAAATTGAGTTTTTATATCAGTTTTTATCTCGAACACACCAAGTGTCAGAATACTCATATCTTCATCCTTCGCCGTCTTCAATGTGGGTTTGATTAAACCTTTTTCATTGATGACCTAAAGGTGATGGAGATTATTTATTGTTGTGCTCTTCACATGTTTAATTTCTCAAATTTTCATGTGGAAAATTTCCACTTATGTAAGAGTTCTTTTTGATCTGTTTTTCTTTACTTCTGTTTTTGATTTTGTGATAAAGAGGTACTTTACAAGTTTTGTAAATAATATCATATTTTAAAATTAACCACGTTTCGGCATTTTTGTCAATTCAGTCACTTTTTTGGCTTAAAAGATAATTTAACTCACAAACAGTTAACTTAAAAGTCGAAAGAGTTCAGTAACTATATTGGTCATCTTCTGAAAATTGCATGACAAGAAACATTAGCATGATCCTTTCAAACTTCAAAATTATTATTTTGTTCATCTCATTATTGACTTTCAAAATGTCATCACAGATCCCAAAGGGGCAGCGCTGCTACTTCAATCGGTACTTTCTTCATCTGTAACACATCACTTGCATCTAACCTATGGGTGTCAAACTCTCGATGGTGTTGGGTTGACGGGTTAAATTGTTCAAACTGAATATCATCCGTATATATTTTCATGTAAAAATATCACACTTATTAATCGTGTAACCTGAAAACAACTCGTTTAACCCCTTTATTAAACGTATCAAACGGGTTGGCGGGTAGTAATCAAGTTGTAAACGTGTTATAATCAGGTTCCTGGGCTGTAATGAAAGGGTTAAATGGGTTGTCGAGGTTTTTAACTAAATGGGTTGAACAATCAACGCAAACATGACCCATTTAATTAAACATGTCAACCCGAACATGACTTGTTTATTAAACGGGTTAGATCCGACAACCCAAAACCAAATTTATTTTCATATTGTGTTCATTTCGTGTTTCAAGTCGTGTCATATTTTGCCACCCCTAGTCTAACCTAATAAAATCCGGCAACTTCAGCACATTTATTTATAAATGGGTTGGTTCTGGCTATGTTAAATTATCCAACGGGCCAAATAGGCCAACATTTTTGTAAACTAGCTTAAATGGGCCTAAAGCATTTTACTTGAAAAGTTAGATTGTTGTTGAAATAAGAATAACTTATTTTGCAGTGGCACCTGTTTCTTACGCTCATCTTGCAGCCCGACAAATGGGCCAGTTTATAAGATTCGAAGATTTAGAAGAAACTGCTTCCGGAAAGGACAGTGTCACTTCCATAGGAAGTATACCGATTCCCAAGCTACCAAAGTTGGATGAAGATGTTGAGGATTCCATGTTTTTCTGTTAAGTTGCGACATTTAACTCCATATTCACCATGATAGTATGATACACACCTACTAAAATGTCTAGAATCCTTGATCTTAGTTGTAAATTCGTAAGGTGCGTAGGCTGTATAACTTCCCTCGTGACGTGGGCACCACATGGACACTAGAGCTTGTAGAGACAAATAGACTAGGTTCTTTGATATTTTGTGCAGCTGACTGGTCTAGGAGGAAGGGAGTCGCCCAACTTTTTTCTTGTTTTGGGATGTAGCAGATTTTGAGATGTGGGTGTTATTTTAAGCAGCAGTCATGAAACTAGTCATAACTTAAGCCTTAATTGAAGTTCACTTGTTTAATTAAGTGCACCTCAATTAAAGTGCACTTGTTGCTTTACATTTTTTATTGTCCCTCTTTATTTGTACGTGTATATGCTGTTAGTTGCGGACCTCTATATAGGGTGCAGGGTCAACCGCCTTGCATTTTTGTATATTTATATGTAATGTATATCAACGTTTTTCGATCCACCCGTTAGATAGCGAAGTGAATTTTAAACCGAGTAAGTAAAGAATATTTATACATATTGTATTTGAAAAACATACCTAAAAGAGCATTAACTCCACCTAAAAACCCTTTTAACACTAAAATCTATGAAACTCCCGCCATGGGGGAGGCCGAACTCAAATGTATGACTACGGGCTTCCAAGAATAACATCACAGTTCAAGACTAAGGGCACAAAGGAGTGGATGTCGCCGCCTCCTGCTGATTGAAATGTTCGAGCACTCAACTTTAAAATGATTCGGATTTTTGTTGATCACGGACAACTTTGTCTTCTGACTGATATATGAACCCAAGCTTTTGTCAAACACACTTCCTCCCAATCATTTCAAGTCGTACGAGTCGCTGGGTTTTTTAATTTCCATATCCTTTTCTTTGTGGTACCTTCTCTTCCTCTTCTTGTACCTCTCTGGGTTCTTCATGATCATCATCAAAAGTTTCTTAAAACGTCACGACACACGGAATTGTTGGTTTTGATAAAAGTTGAATGATGATTGTTGAAACATGTTTAACTTAGGTTGTGAAAGTATAAAATGGCCTGGTGCTATTTGTATAGGCAAATTTGGAGACGCTTGAGATGGATAGTATGGATTAGGTTGATACTGACAGGGGTTTAAATTTGGTTGTTGATATTAGAATGGTTGAGATGACATAGGTTCATTCGAAGCAACCTTGGGTCTCAATTTTTTGCGGGTGGAGTTTGAAGCTTTTTTTTAATACATTTGTGGTATAGAATAGAGACGGTGAGAGTTGTAGAGAGAAAAATGAATTTTAGATGTGAAAATATTGGAATAAGAATAATGACCACACACAGAAATCTCTTATGGCCATGACAAAAGTCCTATAGTAACACACTTTTAACTAACATGTCTTGAACATAACTTATAAACTTACCCATATTAATTTATTCACCATCACATACATATATTCTCATTTACAATCACATCAATTGACTTTGTCGTTTAAAAGAAATGAACTCATTACTCATGATGAAGACACGTGTGAATTATTACTTAATTTCTTATAACATCTACAATATAAAAATGTGGTTAAAGTTTTAAAGAGTTACATGTCCTATAGAACTTTTAAGTACAATATAAATTAAAAGTTCAGGGGTAACGTTTAGTGAAAAATTCGTTTCAGGGGTAACGAAATACATAAAATGTTAAAAATTAAAAGAAAATCTCACTACGCAGTGCAAGTTCAGGGGTAGAGCCAGTAATAAGCTAGGTCCGCCACTGCGCGTTAGCAAAATCAGATATGTGACATACCTATATCTATAAACATCATTTTCTAGTGTAAGTTGTGTTTACTTAGATTTTATTGTTTAACATGGTTTTGATGATGGATCTCTATGAGATTTTCGGTTACAAATTCTCGTGGTTGATAAAATCCATGTATAAATATAATAATTCGGGTAAAATTAACTTTAATTATCTATGTTTTTTTTAAACAGCGGCAAACTAACCAAGCCTGAGCCCAGCCGGGGTCTAAGGACGAGCGACTATCATCAGGTCATCAAGCCCGTTAACCCACCAGTTCGTTTACAGGGAAAATCACCTTCGCAAGCAGCCGGGTGTAAAATTTGCAGGCTCAAAGACTTGAACTCGGAACCTTAAGGTCACCTAGTCATCTTATCATAGTCCAAATGTCATTCGGGCAAAACTCCAAAGACAATTATCTATGTATTTAAAAGGAACT
The DNA here is from genome assembly GCA_039602395.1 of Deinandra increscens subsp. villosa. Lineage (NCBI taxonomy): Eukaryota > Viridiplantae > Streptophyta > Magnoliopsida > Asterales > Asteraceae > Deinandra > Deinandra increscens. The sequence continues at coordinate 125,059,121 of JBCNJP010000007.1, forward strand.
TACGGATGATTAGTGGGTTGTTACCACTCATGACCCCACATATATATTGATGACTCTTGGTAACTTGGATAATCTCGAAAATGTGATGCACTTTCAGATTGATATTCTCGTGGTTCACTCGAGAAAATCAACCGGATACGATTGAGATAAACATGATGAATTGTGAGAATTTTGCAAATGATAGATTTGAACCGTATATCGTTTTCTTATGATGATCGACCATTTATCTGCAATTTGAAAAACTGCCAAAATTACACTCTTGGTCCACTGTTTATTTATTGTCTTCTAAATTATTTAATAACCAATTATTTATTTAATTAATTTAATATATAATATAGTTTATTAAGTTATATCACGGGAATAGTGCAACCTCTAGAATGAAGAACTTTGTTTTTATCCGTCTAGGTTTTGCTATTCAAAAAGGGCTGGCGGCGCAGCTTTTGCCACCTTCCCGGCATGACGACTTGATGTCATGTGTATTTCCCTTTTAATATATCAAATTACTGTTTGATCTATCTATATCTATATCTATATCTATATCTATACTATATAATAAACAAAAAGTTTCCTTATACTTTAATTAGTTAAAAAAGATACTTGACATCACCACAAAATTTTGAATTAACCCATGTAACACACGAGAATAAAAAACTAGTTTAATTATATAAAAACAAAGTTTGAAAACGGTGGAACATTTGTTCACGGGGTGTTTAGTGGCTGTAACGGTGTGGAACGCCATTGCTTCTTGGTGTGGGCTTTCGAATTTTTGGGTGTTCTCGGTGAGAGATCTTATTGATGCGCACAAGGATTTCTCGACCGAGACTACGAGGAGAAGACGGACGCATGCTTTAATTTTATCAGTCATTTGGAGTATTTGGAAGGAGAGGAATGAGGTTATCTTTAATAACAAAAGAGCCTCGATTTCTAATGTTTTGTGTAATACTTGAGTTTGGCCAAATTTTGGAGTAATTGTAGGGGGCAGGGTGTAATTTTGGGGATGGGGTAGAGTGAGGGAGCTTGGTGGTTCCCTGTTTTGTCTTTTTTGCCCAGTTTGGTGGGTGTTGTTGCTGATTTTTCTTGATCTCAGCTTCTCGTTGAGGCTGCTGTACATGTTTTTCTTGGTGTTAATATATTCTTGCTGTTCAAAAAAAAATCACATAAAAGGTTCAAAATCGTTGGAATTGAACATATTATCAAATTGTGAAAATTTCATAGAATAGTAAGCTTGCAATTATTTTATTTCATTAAAGCTGCCTAATTTTTTGGGAAATTGCTATACACACAGCAATTTGATATGCACACAAACCCTACACCTACACGAGCCATAGGGCCCAATACGACCAATTAGAATTTTCAGCCCACCTACAAACTAGTCCAATCAATATGTTTTATTAGACCGTGAAGACCCATCCAAAGTTATTAACGGTAAAAAAAAAATTATCTATCACAAAATTTGAATACATTTTTAACAAAAAGATATCACCGTAACAAACACCTTTTTGGTACGATCTGATGGTTTGATGATGTAAGTTCTTAGTCCACCATTCAACGCGAAGGTTACTTTATTTATTCTTTTATTAATCGCTACGTTTATTTGGGGATGACTATACGTCTATACCATGTGGCATGATCTAAATGGGTGGACGTTTGACTAAATCTTGTGGTGGGACCAACTCTCACCTGCCAACCTTTTGTTCTGCGTGTGCATTAAAAGTTGGACAGTAAAACTTGGACTTGGGTTTGATTCGGTTCATACCTATTTCGGGTATTCTTCTTTATTGGATCTAACCCACTTTTGTATTTTCGGATTCTTCCGGTTCGATAATCTGAATTTTGTTTAACGATTAACAAACAAAACTATGACTCATCTGGTGAGTATACTGGGTAAATGGAGCTTCCTTTGAGAGCATGAGCCAACAACAGTTGAGCTCATTACAAGGAAAACTCACTTGCACGAACGATCTGGTGATAAAACATGCAGAGCTTGAGAGTTGAACTTGTGATCTTTCAGACCCGAGTCTCTTCTTCATCGTCATACCAGACGGTCAAATGACCGACAGTTCGATATCCTATTTATATATATACTTCTGAAAATTATGTAAATTTTGGTTATTTCACGTGTCTCAAATATTATATAATTTCAGATTAATAAAATCAACTTTACATGAAAATGTTAGGAAAGAATCTTAAACTTTTAGTACTAGGTATGATCCATGATTTAAGATGAAATTGTGAGGTAAAAGTATTCATAACCCATTTTCTATAATGGTTATAAAATTTTTACGATGAGATGACCTCAAACTTCATTTTAAGCTAAATGCACTTATAAACATGTCCCCGTGGCTGGTGACACATATTATATTTGGAGACACGTATCCTATTTAATTTGACATGTCAAATGGTGGGAACAAGATTTAAAATTTTGTAAACGTAATTACATAAAACCTAAAAATTCATAATCGTTGGATTTGAACAAAAGCTTCTATTGTTTATCATGTTCTTTTTTTAATGTAACATCCGAAATATATTAACACCACGAGCGCCCCAATAGCAAGAAACTAGAGAAAGCTAAAACCCCGACAAAAAACAGCCTAAGGGGAATTACATGAGTTTACAATTAGCCAAATCAATTCCACATTTACAAATATTGTCAAACCAGATTCTACTCCAAGTTTTAACCTCTTTGATCACCTTACTAATAAGAGATTAAGAGGATTAATTCCTTGAAAGACAACCGTATTTCCTTCCCTCCACAAATACCAACAGGCAGTGAGAACACCCCGTGGATGAAGTTCCTTTTCTTTTCCTCAAGACGATTATCATTAAACATGTTGAGAAGATCGCCGAAGGAGAAAACAATGAGAGGAGGAGTTTTGCACCAAGTCTCGATCCATTGCCAAAGAACCGTTTATCATGTTTTGATTATTCAATTTTAGATACGGTCTAATATATCCTGACTACGCATGTTAAATTTAGAATAGTTTAACCATAAAAATCACTATTAATTTAATTTATTGTAATTAACCCAATGTTTTAAAAACCGGTTTTTTAGTTGAACCGGAAAACCTTCCGGAACTGGTTCGACCGGTCGGACCGGTTAGACCGGCTGGTTGAACCGGTTAGGGGATTTATATATATTTTTTTATAAAAATGCTAATAAACTTGTACACCCCAACAAAAGTAGTTAAAATACAATTATAATCCACTCAAAAATAATATCAAATATGTATTTCATAAGAAAATATAAGTTTTAAACTTAAAAAAAAATAAAAAATAAAAAAAAAAGTTAAAAAAAATAAAATAAAAAAATCAGAAAACCGGTTGAACCGGAAAAAACCGGTTGAACCGGACCGGTTGAACCGGAAAAAACCGGTTGAACCGGAAAAAACCGGAAAACCGGCCGGTTCGAAGCGGGTCGGTTCAACCCAAAAAACCGGGCATTAAAGAACCGGAAAAGTGGCCGGTCCCCGGTCGAACCGGTTGAACCGGCCGGTTCGACCCGGGTTTTAAAACATTGAATTAACCATCAACATAATTATTAATTTAATTTTCATTAACCATCAAAATCACTATTATAATTTGATTTATTTATTGTAATTAACAATCAAAATCACTATTAATTATGACAGTAACTGTATATTAATATTTCCGTATATTTTAGAGGTTTTATCAAAAAAAAAAAAAGTCTTGTTATTCATTTCTTCCTCTAGAATTGTTTTTTTTTAAATTTTGGTGGCGCAAAGCGCATAAACTGTATAAGGCGGAGTAAAATTGACGATAAAACTTGAAACGTTGGCTCAAACAGTTTGAATAAAGTAAGGTAATTAGGTATACTCATGTGGTATGGTGATCATGTCATCGCTGACTGGACCACATGCATTTACCACACACATGGTGGTATACTCATGTGGTGTAGTAGTAATTTTTTAATATTTTTTTCTTTTTATTTTTGATTTTTTTTAAACATTAAAATACAATTACAATTATTTTTGTTAAACAAATATATAAGTCATTCAAATTTAAACATTGAAATATAAACATCGATTAATTCTTGTTCGTCTTCACAAAGGTGTTCAATAACATGAAAAAGTGTTTACGGGACAAAAAATATTTAAAAAAAAGAAGCTAGTCCGTTTTCGTTCAAACTTATATCGTTGTGTTCAGAAACAAAAATCTAAAGAAAAAAAATATAGAAGACTTAGATTTTTGTTTCTTAAAAAAAGTTAACATGTAAAAGTTATATCGAAAAAACCAGATTTTAACCTAAATAATTATTTAGATTTAATATTATTATATATGATATGAGGTGTCAAGCAATGGTTGAAACTGGTTAAAACTTTACGGGCGTGAAGGACTTAGCGCCAATTATCGCGCAAAATGGATAACGCCTAGCATGAATGGTTTGGCGCCGCCAACTGGTTTGTCACATTGGATCACGCCACGAAAATGTAAGGTATATCGGATGAGCTAACAAGAGAACATTACAAAATAGAACATGTTTCAACGCGTTATGCTATGTCGGTAAAATATAATTTGAAACTTTAATGGAAATACATGACTAACGTTTTGAATAACCTAACAAAAGAGTTCAAGAAAGAAAATAATCATATATAGGATCGTAAGGAGAATATACGTTTATTAAAAAAAAGTTAAATAAAATAACAAAAGAATATTACAAAATATAACATATTTGAACGCGTTTTATAATGTCATCACAATATAATTTAAAACTTTAATAGATTAAAAATTTAGAGTTGTTATATACTTTAGTTAGACAAGATATTAAAATATAATTAAGAAACTAAAATAAACTTTGATCCCTAACTAACCGACTTGTAAATTTGGATCTTGGAAATTACTATTGAAAAAAGAAGAAAAAAAACCTAACAAGACTCTAAATTATATTAAAATAAGAAGAAAAAAAAAGAAAATTTAACACTAGGGACTTGACTGTTAGGAAATCCTGATTGAAGGGGTTAAATGTGAAAATAGTACCATTAAGTTCAACCCACGTGTAAGGGTTTAATGTCTCTGATCTCCTGACACCTGTCCCGATTAAAATTCAACGACCACGATCACTTACCTTCTCTTCCACGCCACCAACTTTCCCGCCAATTCAACGGCGACGATTTTCTACAGAAAAAATTATTCTCAGTATCTTTCAAAAACGAAAATACCGTATTTCATAAACCTGAATTTACGATATAACCCTTTACTCCACTCTCCCTATCCTTTATACCCACAGGGCTGTTTTAGTCAACTACCAGTCGACAATATTTCCCATTCGTACACGAGTCATCGGAAAAACACTTATTTACGTTAAATATTACGAATTAAAAAAATAAAGAAATAGAAATTCTTGTTCGAGATCGAGGAGATCCAAGACTAAAAATCAAGAATTTCTAGAGAGAGAAAGTTAGAGAGAGAGAAGGGGAAACTGATGAAAATTAGCCAAATGGAAAAGGGGAAGAAAGAATAATATTTGGGTCAGATTTTCCATTCGTCACATTGATGGATCAAGATTTTCCATTCGTCACCTGAATTTCTAGGGTTTGATTTTCATGCGAATTTTCACCACTGATGATCATCAATAACGATGAATTATTTTAACTCTTTCCCCTCAAGTAATCGGTCGTAATCATCGTCTTTTTTTTAATCCAATCTCTCTATCGTTTTTTTTGTAATTGAAAAACAGGGGAAACGCAGAGCCCAGAAAGAGTAAATTATAATCATAAATTTGAATCTGGTTTACATTAATAAACGTATTTTGGTATGCCGGAAAATCGGCGTCTTCAGAGGAATGCTAATTCTTCTTCGAATCCGTCTGTTAATAACATTGAAGGTATAATTGTTCATAACCACTTTTATTTACAGTTTTAATTTACTCTGTTAGTGATGAAGATTGATGCTTAATTTTGAAGCAACCTTTATGTTTTTAACAACATGTTTATGCTTTAAATGCTTCGTTTGTTCACTTTCTGTATACACCAGACGTTAAATTGTTGCAGTTTGATTTATTTTCTGGAAATTTCCCTATTTCCCTAATTTTTCTTGTTTATCTGCCCTGAATTTCACGTTTCCGCACGTTAATTTTGACTTTTACTCTGCTAAAAATTGAACTTTTGGGTTTGATTGTTTGATATTAATTAAAATTCTCGAATTCTGTTGCAGTTTGATTCATCTGCTGGGAATTTCCCTAATTTTTCTCTGTTTATTTGCTCTGAATTTCATGTTTCCTTACGATAATTTTGACTATAACTCTGCTAAAAGTTGAACTTTTTGGTTTGATTGTTTGATATTTGATCAAAATTCTCGAATTTTAGAAGCGGTGAGGCGGTTGAGAATCCAGACTGATGGAAAGGAAGATGGTGCCGCGGTGGCCGGTGGTTATCCCGACCGCCCTGGTGAACCTGATTGTATATATTACATAAGGACCGGAGTCTGCGGTTATGGAAATAGTTGCAGGTTTAATCATCCAACCAACATTGGGCAGGTAAGGAAAGGAACCCTCTTCTAAATTTGGTAATAATTCAAAAGTTTTAGACAATAGCAATTAGCAAGTTAGCAACCAGTTATTGTTTTATGATGGAAAGATCGAGTTATCACGTCACATAAGGAGCATTGGTGAACCATAGTTGCCTATTTTACTTATGTAAAACAAGCATTTTATCCAAAGTGATTTCTGGCTGCTTGTTTTTGTTGATTCTGTAGTTTGATGATTTTCTGCTATGCATAAAACTTCTATCGTTTTGTAGGCCAATCAACATGGAGGCGAGCTACCAGAAAGAGTTGGAGAGCCAGACTGTGTGGTAAGTTTGTTTATACGCGTTTGTGCTGCCATGTTCTTGATGCTTGAAATATCTTTTATGGATTTAATTGTTGGAAAAGACTTTTTATGGGATTAACTGGTGATAGGTCTTGAGTTTGAAACCATTCAGGGAGTGCTTGTTTAGGGGCCGTTTATATGCGCCTTTCTATGGTGATTATTGTGAATGATGTTTAAGAACCTCAAGGACGGTTTCTCTGAACCAATTTTAACCTGCTTTCCAATATCTGATTACTTTGGCTTAAAAAAGAAAGGAGACTAGAAGTAGAACTAATCATTGGTGGACTTTAAGTCACTTTAATCCTCGGTTTTATGTGATTTTTGTTTTTTTGCTTGGTTATCAGCACTAGTAGGACATATTTTGTATGTCATTGAATTCATGATGGCAAGTTATTAATGCTATGTTTTTATACGCGTATTTCTGTTGTTGACTTGAGCTTGAGTTCTATCTATCACTTAAAAGAAAGGAATCTTTCATGTGTGAATAATAAGTTTGGACTTTGAAGATCCCATAAATCTCACAGAAAAGTGATTTTGGGGTGTTTTATGTGTGGTTTCAAAGTGACAGTTATAACTTCAAGAACTAGAATTAGAAATTCATCTGATTTTAAAAGTAGGATTTTTCTTAAAAGTCAGGAAATATCTAAACTTTTCTTTTAACAGCTCCTTATATGTTCCTCCAAATCTGTCTCTTTTTACCAAAAACAATTCACAAACAGAACCAGTTTAACAAAAATGCTTTAATGTTATCACTTTTGCAGCACATGCAAGTACCCAGTTAAATCCTAAGTAGAAAGCTATACCCATCAAGATGAGTTTGTGCTACTGTTAAGGCATTTCTTAGCTCCATAAATTGTAAAGCACTAAAAAGAACTTTTTATCATTTTCAGTATTTTCTAAAGACGGGCACCTGCAAATATGGATCAACCTGCAAATACAACCATCCTCGCGATAGGCGTGGTGCTGGACCAGTTGTGTTGAATATGGTCGGGCTACCTATGCGACAGGTATTTGTATTTTAATAATCACATTTCAAATAATGTTGTAATAATGCTAAATAATCTTAGCTTATTATTAGGAAGAGAAGGCATGCCCTCATTACATACGAACTGGATCATGTAAATTTGGAGTTTCATGCAAGTTCCATCATCCACAACCATCAGTGGACGGGGGAGGCCTGCCATATGCATCGACACGTGTCCCTTCGTCTGGTATTTCTGCATGGTCATTAGCTAGGCCAACATATGTTTCTGATACTCAAACTTATGTACCAATTATTCTTCCTCATTCTCAAGGCATTGGCCCTACACAAGGTTGGAGCACTTATGTGGTAAGTATATATAACTCTCCTTTATTTAACCATAAGCACCAGAAACTAGTTAAAATATTCCTTGGATTTCCTAATAAGGTCTTTGTATATATGTTTTAAAAGCAAGTATGTGATATTGAATAATCAGAATAATATAATCACATGTAAAAATTGTTATCCACGAAATATTTTATGGACGTGCTTAGATGTTTGAAGTTGTAACACTCGACTAATGAGATGATGGAGTGTCCAGCAAATTTTGAATATTTATGATTGCTAAATTGACCAATAATGACACTTTTTTTTTTTGGAAAATACTGATGGTTTCTGAAATGGAAGTAAAAGCATGGTAACTACTTAAAAGAAGGGGTAACTAACGAATTTTATTTGTATCTTTTTACGCTTATATTGTTAATTTTGTTGCATTGGCCTCTCTGTGATCATACGATTAAAAGCAGGACATACGTATTGAAACGTTAAATTTGGAATTTATGGTGGTTTAGCTTCTTTTTTGCATTATTGTGAATGGGGTCTATAGTTATATGGTTTGCTGGTGTTATTTCCTCAGGGAAGTTTGAGTCCAGTAACATCGACTAGCATCTTTGGTGGTTCGGGCTCCATTGACCAGACCTATCCTTTAACATCTGCTTCTAATCTGCCTGAGCGACCTGGTGAACCAGAATGTCGTTATTTCATGAACACCGGAAACTGCAAATACGGGTCAGACTGCAAGTATCATCATCCAAAAGAGAAGATAGCTCAAATGCCTGCTAGTTCTCTGGGCCCACTTGGCCTCCCTCTGAGACCTGTAAGTTACTCCATTCATGTTAAATACATGGTGCTTATTAGAGAGGTCACACTTTTGACTTATGAATTGGTCTCTTTGGGTTGTTTTTTAACTTCTAACTGGTCAAAGGGGTCAAAAGTACTAAATTGTTTTTATCAAAAATCTTTGATATTACTGTAAGAGTATTTTCTTTTGCAATCATAATTAACACACTATTTATTTTACAAAAAAGTTTGAAAATTGAAAAAGAAGGTATTTGCAGGTCAACCTGACATGACCCGTTTAGTTGTTTACCCAACCCGCCTGACAGTGAGACAACCAACCTCTAGTGCTTATTTACCATAATCTTGAAACGCTATGTGGCTCAAAATGCAGGGTCAAGAAGTGTGTTCATATTATAGTCTTTATGGAATCTGCAAGTTTGGGCCAACTTGTATATATGATCATCCTTTGGTGGGATATTCATACAACTATGGCATGAGTCTGCCCAGCGTGCCCATCATCAACCCATCTGTGTTCCCGTATGGCGAAACTCACACACACCATTCTTCTTTGTCGTCCCCTTCAAAATCATCAAAAAATGCTGGTGGTTCTAAAACCCCGGGAGGAGGTTCACATTCACATTCACAATCGCGTTCCCCTTCACCTCAACATGAGCAAGAGCATGCTCATGAAAATGGTGCCTCCCCTCCACATTCAGAATCAATCTGATTATATGTCATTTAGTGGTTTTTGTAGGAGTTGAATTTTGAGGAGGGATTTTGTTTCTGGTTCTGAATAAATTGCAGGTGATGGAAATTTTTTTCTACTTTTACTGCAATTACTCTACCATTTTACTCGGCATGAACTCGTATGTTTTTGTCTCCACGGATGATTTTTGCTAATTTTATGAGTGGTTTCTATTTTTGTTTGTGTTTTTTTACGTTAGACAATTGATTTGTACGTGCTTTGTAACATTATTGAAACTTCTGTTTTCTGCCATACTGTGGTACCTTTCTTGGTGGAATAGGTCTAGTTGTTAGGTAGAGAACAAATATCAGGTCAAGACTGGGGCATGTAATAAACACACTAGGATTTGTACCTTTCTTCAGTTTATCTTTGCTATGTTAGCTCAGGTTCCTACGTAGTGTGGGATACAGACTTCTTTTATATGGAGGTGGACATTTCTCAAGGATTTGTGTTGAGCTTGTTTTTTAGTAGTCTTGAATGAGTAGTTCAAGTCAATTCGGAAGGTAATCACGTGATGTAAGCTTTTCACATAAGATATTGTGTTAGATTTGAGGACATGATCTATGATAGGAGTGTTTGGAAACGTAGGATAACGGTTAAGGATTGCTAGGGTCGTGTGTTTCGTTTTCTCCTATGTGTTTAGTATCGTTTAGGTGTGGCTACTTGCTTGTGTTTTGTTTTTTTTATCTGTCTTCTTTTGGTTTATGCTTCTATGGTGCCCTTCATTGTAATGTGTTTAGTTTTGTTTAGGGGTGTCTGCTTGCTTATGTTTGTGGGTTGTTTCGAGCCGGGGGTCCCTTTAGGTGCGGCCTCTTTACCGCTTGGGGTAAAGGTAAGGCTTGTCCTCTTCTCACTCTTCCCAGACCATGTCTTTGGGTGGAATTTTACTGGGTATGCTGTTGTGATGGTGAAAAATAAAGCAGGTTTGAGTTAGTGGTTAGAGGAGTGACGGGTAGCCTTAGAGCACAAGTTTAAAGATAAGTCACCTCTAAAACCGAGTACTTTTACTTTAATCGTGCAAACGATCAAGAGAATACCCATCAGTATTGAAGGTCTAGTGGTTCTAAAGACAATTAACTTAAGTATTTAGCATTGTTTTTTATTCTTCCCAAAGTGGTGGGGACATAGACAACAATGTAGTACACCTCACCAAACTATGCAAGTGAGAGTTGCCCCATATGTATGTATTGTGTAATAAGCACTTTCTAACAAAATTAAAATGAAAATTCTATATGCTTATAGTGTGACCAGTCAATGTTTCATAGAACGGATAATTAAGTCATCAAAAGACAAAAGCATGAAAGTTTAGGTTGTGGAGTTGATGATGTGGATGTATGTGGATAAATAATAAGAGTAGGAAATATTGAGGGAGGAGGGGGGTTGTTAAAAATGTTAGCTCGGATAAGATTAGGAAATATTGATTGACATCGTTTAGACTTGTGAAAAAGATGTGGGGGGGGGGGGGGGTGGTTTGTGGGGGTGGGTGGGGGTCTGGGGTCGACAAATTAGTGCAGCTTAGATAAGATTTGGTAAAGATGAGATATGTGAAAAAGAAATATGACACCTCTAGTAAAAACCATCAAAAAGGCTCTCTAAGTGGAGGGAATGAGGGGTAGAGGCAAACCTGAAGTGACATTAGATGAGATGAGAATATTAATATAATTTGCAATGTTTTAAAAACCGGTTCAACCGGTTCAACCGCCAACCGGTTATCATACCGGTTTTTTAATCCCCGGTTTTTTGGACATAACCGGACCGTTTTTGAACCGGGCGGTTTTCCGGTTTTTTCCGGTTCAACCGGTCCGGTTCAACCGGTATTCTGACAGTTTAAAAAAAAAAAAAAATTGTTATTTTTATTATTTTTTAAAGTTTAAAACTTATATATTCTTATTAAATACCAATTTGGTATTATTTTTTAGTGGATTATCATTGTATTTTAACTATTTTCGTTGTGGTGTACAAATTTATTAACATTTTTATAAAAATATATATATAAATCCCCTAACCGGTTCAACCGGCCGGTCTAACCGGTTCGACCGGTCGAACCGGCCCCGGAAAGTTTTCCGGTTCAACTAAAAAACCGGTTTTTAAAACATTGAAAATTTGTTAGGCTTGCACTTTTCCGAGGATATTATCAGGGTTATGGGTTTTAAATATGTTAAATGAAAAAAATATGATGTTCTAGAAAATATACACAACAATCATAAACTTGGTTTTAGTCTTAGGCTACCCGTAGTGACCCCATGAGTCACTGAAAATGCCCCATAGTGCCCGAGAACACCGGCTCCCGAGACGCTATTGGTGGAAAAATGGTCCCAGACGCCATCCTCATAACACCCCACTTTTCTCTCCTCCCACGCATAACTCTCATTTTCAACTAACCATTTTTTGAATTTTTTTTCTCCATTTCACCACTTTAAAAGCACAACTCTCATTTTCAACTCTTTACACTTTATAAAATTTCTTTGAACTGTAAGCAAGATGTTTCCTCATGGTTCATCACTCGGGGCTCCCTACAACCCGAGTTTTCAACCACCTAGACTGGTTGATGAAAATGAGCAACAACAAAAACGTGACGACCTTCTTCACTACATAGCCACATATGTATCGTGTGATAAGCAGTTCCTAACAAAACTAAAACGAAAATTCGACATGCTTGTAGTTTGACCGACTACGTGTCATAGAACCTAAAACCAATAATCAGGTCATCAGAAAACACAAGCATGAAAGTTTAGGTTGTAGAGTTGATGATATGGATGCACGAGCAATCAAGGATACATCAAATAAGTAATGAAGTGTTTATGAAAAAGGTGAGGGGGGCGGGGGTCAAATTAATATAGCTCAGATCATATTTGGAATTGATTGATTGAGATTCGTTTAGACATGTGAAAAAGAAACGTAACACCTCTAGTAAAAATCATAGATCTCTCTAAGTGGAGGGAATGAGGGGTAAATGCAAACCAAAACTAACATGAGATGGGAATATTAATATAATTTGTTAGGCTTGCATTTTTCCCAGAATATCATCAAGGCTATGAATTTTTAAATACGTTAAATTAAAGTTATGGTTTTTAAGGAAATATATACAATAACAATCATAAACTTGGTTTTAGTCTTAGCCTACCCGTAGTGGCGCCATGAGCAACTGAGAATGCCCCATAGCATTCGGGCACACCGGACCCTTAGGCGCTATGGGTGAAAAATCGTCTCAGGTGTCATCCTCATAACAACCCACTTTTCTCTCCTTCCCACACATATAGCTGTTGAACGACTATTTTTTTAATAATTTTTTTTTACTTTATTCTACTATATAAACTAACCATTTCACCACTTTAAGCACACAACTCTCATCTTCAACTCTCTATACTTTATAAAATTTATTTGAACTATAAGTAAGATGTTTTTCTCACGGTCCACCATTTGGGGGATCCCTACAACCTGAGTTTTCAACCATCTAAACCGGTTGGTGAAAACGAGCAACAACCACAATAACGTGATGAACTTCTTCACTACATAGCCAACATGTTGCAACTGTACCATTTGGTTTTCAACAACATTATGGTTACACTTCTCATTACAAATGGGATAGTCGCAACTAATTAAACCAAGCCAGCCCGAGGTTGTTAAACGTAATCGGGGTTGTCGCAACCCGCAAATGATCGTATAAGAAAAAAGAGCAACAACCAAGAAGCAAAAAGGGTGATTCAACCTTGGACATTGGAGCAGGAGTACACATAAGCTCGTTGTTAGTTAGACGTTTTGGAGAACCCGATTACGGGTAAATTTTCCCCTTTTTATATTTTGATTGCTTTATTTTTTATACATTTATATTAAATTTTCTCAACTTTTTTTTAGCAAACCATCAAGAGAAGACCATCTTTTGGAACCGGGTTTGAGCTCGGTTTGCCGAGGAAATGCAAAAGCCGGAAGAATACTGTTCAAGAGACTCAATTTCGGGCAAGTGGACCGATATGAATTCAAAGTGCCAACTTTTCAACAAGACGATGACACATATGCACATATCTGCAACGGTTGGACGAGTGGTCAAAGCAACGCGTATATTCATCAAAATGCTTTGATCGAGTTTCAAAGTTCTCGAGGCCGTTCCCATACCTTCAGTGTTCAGTGTTGGGAACTACTTCCTAAAAGTTCCAAGTGGGGCGAGACCGGAAGTATCAATACGAAGACTAAACGACCGTAACAAAAGTCGAAAACGTCATCTTCAGTGGATATCGAGAGTCAGTCATCGGATGCTCGGACGTTTAACCTAAACGTATCTGAAGAAGACTTTGAGGAGGAATATCCCCTAGTTCAGGAGGAGATTCCAAAACCCCCGAACGATCAAGCGCGAAGGGGGAAGCGAGCGTCGTCATCGTCCAACAAATGTTAAGTTCAACCAAAGATTCGCGCATAATGGGGGTTTAGTTTTTGTTTATTTATTTTAGTAATATTATGTTTTCAATGAAATTATGTAATATTTTTTTATGAAGTTATGTTTGTTTTTTAGTTTAAATTAGAAAATTAATAAAACAATAATGATTAGGTAATAATGAGAGTGGGCGTTATGCCTACACCCCTTTTTAATCATAACATCCTTGATGACGTAGCTAACATGTGTCGCTTAATTTTCTCAAAAGAAGTTATGACTAGACATAGTCTTAGAATTAACCCTAGTCTTAAGAACTGAAACGTAATATCCTCTCTAAACACTATCTTTCTATTATTTCTCTCTTTCTCTCTATATATACACACACATATGTGGTCTCAAAAATACAAAGGCGACTTATGGCTTTGTGAGTGTACAAAGTGCGACACATTGCGTACGTCACCCACGCCGCACTCATACATGTGCTAGTGCGAGTGTGGGGTTCCATAGATGTTTTCTACTAAAGAAAACAATCTTTGAATGAAGCCCCAACTTAAATGTCACTTTAAGTTTCATCTTTCAACTAATGTGAAATAAGTTTGCACATTTTTCCTTAAACCACTTTGACAGCTTTGAACATTCAACTTCGAGCCTCAACATCTCATTCATCCTACCTTGATTTTGGACGTGGTTTGGTGCGTTGGAAGTCTTCGCAACATACTACACAAACCTAGAAAATACCCGTTATTAACCGAAATTACATATAGTTATATAGGGAAAAGATCATTTGAGAACCAATTGGGTTTGAGAACTTTTAAGAACCATTCTGAGCCACAAGTTATATATATGGAAATCCTCCCCATGAATTTGAATGCTTCCCCCCTGAAAATTAGTGGCCCAGAATGGTTCTTAAAAGTTCTCAAAACCAATTGGTTCTTATTTGAACCTAACCCTAGTTATATATGTTCAAAGTTTATGAAAAACTTATTATCTTTCTAAAGTTTGTGAAAAAACTCATTCACTGCAATTACATGAGTATGATTTGATTAAACCTTAAATTCTAAATCCTAAACAGTAAAGCTAAACATTAAAAGTCTAATCGTAAAGCTAACCTTAAAATCTAAACTCTAAATATAACTATTTACTGCTCAACAAGCCAGGCTTGGATAAACTCGATTAGAGTTCGTTTTAGCTCGATTATCACGATTCTCGCAAAATGAAGAAATGTTATCATTTAATCTTTTCCTTCTAATGTGATATAATAAACGATAAAATAACTATGTTAATATTCAAACCACAGGTACCTAAAATAAAGTCGACTAAGAGAGTAAGAGTATATACAAAGAACGTGTCTTTAGTTTTTACTTTTTAGGGTTAATATTTACATAAAGCATAAGTACAAGGGCTTTTTTGCCCAATATGAGGAAGATGAATATGGCAGAGAGCCCCTTCGGGTTGCGAAGGGATAATCGAAAAATTACGATATTAACCCCAATCCAGAAAAAATCAATAAAGATAAAAGGAAAAATAATAAACATTTCCAAGGCATTTTGGTCCATTCATCAGAATAAATAATAAAATAATTTCGGCCAAAATGATGCCGGATTTCTTTTCTCCATTGCGGAGACTCAGAAGGATGAAATCCTAGAGAGAGAAACAAAAAGATAAGGCAGAAGAGAGAGAGAGAGAGAGAGACCGAGATCGGAAAATCAAGAAATCTTGAAAAATCGACCGATCGTCGAGATGATTTCCGATACGTATCAAAAACGGTGGTGATTACGATAGCCCCCTGTAAAATTTCAAAGATCGTAAAAAGAAAATTCGATTATCATCTCCGATTGGATCTGAATCTCCGATCCACCGGAAAGATGGCCATGAGACGAGCCGGCAGAGCGAAAGCCGCCGCCGGAGAGCAGATCGGAGCGATGCCGGACGAGAACAACGAGCCGCGGTACCGCGGCGTCCGTAAACGGCCATGGGGCCGTTTCGCCGCCGAGATCCGCGATCCATGGAAGAAAGCGCGTGTGTGGCTGGGCACGTTCGACTCCGCCGAGGACGCCGCACGCGCCTACGACGCCGCCGCACGCTCCCTCCGTGGATCCAAGGCCAAAACCAATTTTCCTTTTCTACCCTCGCACGAAACCCTAGACCGCCCCGCAGACGATCGCAACAAACCCCGGCCGACCATGAGTAGTATGAGCAGTACCGTTGAATCCAAGAGCGGGCCACGTCAGCCGTCGGATATCGTAACCGTTAACAGATTAAAACCGTTACAACCTCCTCGTGACGACGATGATTGTCACAGTAATTGCGACTCATCGTCCACCGTGGTGGACGATTATTACGGTGACGTCGATCTGACGTCATCTTCTTCCCGGAGACCCTTGCCGTTTGATCTGAACCTCCCTCCGCCGTCCGATGAGTTCGGATTTTCTTCTAACCCTAATGATGATGATGATGATGATTTATACGTCACGGCACTCTGCTTATAAATGATTAAATTCCCACGATCTTAAACTCTTATTATTACAGTGATTGATGATGTGAGAGATCTACTACGTGTTGTTCGTTCGATCTGGGTTTTGAAACTTTCTTGTTTTTCAAGAATTTCAAGAAAACAGTCGTGTTTTGGGGGGAATTTCAAGATGAATCTTGATTTGTTTAGATTGTGATGATATCTGTAGATTAGTGTACTTTGAGGTTACTATGCGATCTGGATGATTCTGCTTCAATTCTGTGGTGTTGAAGTTTTAGTATAGATCGTGGTAATTTTACAGAGAATCATGAGCTTGTAATGTGTAATTCATGAAGAAAAAAAATCCCCAATTTGGATGATGATCTTGATCTTGAGTTTTCTTTCTCTCCTGATCCCATGATCTTATTCCTTTTAACAGTTTACCAATCTTTTAATTTTTGTTTGTAGATTTATAAATAAAGATTCATACAGTTTTTGGTCTTCAGATGCATGTTTCTCATCCAATCTTTACTTTAAATTCATTTAACACACATGTAACAATGGTTGCAGTCAAGCTTGTCGAGCTAGCTTAAACGGAGCTTGGCAATTTCAGGTTTGATGAAACAAGTTGAACTCAAGCCTAATCGTTGGAGGCCTTGATTAGGTTCGAGTTTAACCTGGCAATTTCAGGTTTAATGAAACAAGTTGAACTCAACCTAATCGCGGGAGGTCTCGATTAGGTTCGTGTTTAATCTAGAGGCTGTTTGATTTGGTGCTGAACCGTTTCCCGGCTAGAGGTTTTGGCCAGTCAGACCGTTTGATTTGATGCTGAGTGGGTCATTTTTTTCGAATCCATGCCTAAAAAAATAGCTGACCCAGTCCATTTTTTTGAATTCGCCGATTCGGTTATTTTGCTGATCGAAAACAAACAGGCCTGGTGTGTTGAGTTAACTTAAAGATGATGAAAGCTTGGTTTGACATAAAGTACTATTTTTTTGTTTGAGAGTGATTGTGTGAGATTAGTTGGTCGGAGTTAACCTAACAAGTCTGGGTTGTAAAGGTTTGGTTTGGGACCTAAATGTGATGGGAAAAAAAGCAGATTGGTTGGTGGGTTTGTGCAAGAGCATTTACTTTTATTTGGTTGTTTTCCTCTAGATTAACAATTACTTTATTTTTGGTCCTTTTCGCGTGCATTTACTTTTATTAGGTTTGTCAAAAAGTAATTTAAATTTCGTTTGTCAAACACAAAGCTTGTTGAATTAGCCATGTTGGAATCAACAAAGGCCCTTTTATCAAAAAGTATGTTTCGTTGAAGATTTAAGGTACATATAAGCGGAGTGCGACATGTTACGCAACTAAGACGTGTGAATGAGAGCAAAAAATGAGACCATAGCCTCACCTAGTCTATTAGGGCCAAACATGAGACCACATCCTCATCTGGTCTGTTAGAACCCTTACCAATACCCGACACCATTTTTACAGACATTTTCGCGATGTTCATAGGTGGGTTACTGAAGGTGAAAGGGAATGTGATAGGTGGATTATCGAAGGTTAAAGGGAATGATACCATATTTGTAATATCTACTTACAAAATTATGTCACTTCATAATGCTTGGCCACCATTTTTCGCTCGAGGAGGGAGCCTAAGACTTTCTTGATAGTATTTATAAACTGCATGGGTGTTCTAAGCACGTTTTGGCAAGTTATCTATGTCTTACCACCCGCAGATTGACAGTCAGACGGAAGTGATTAGCTAACGTTTAGAATCTTACTTGCGGTGTATCGTGCCCTAAATGTGGGTTAAATGGGCATCGGTAGCAAAGTATTGGTACAAATCGACATTTCATTCTTTCTTGGGTAAATTTTTATTCGAGGCCCTATATGGCTATCGTATGCCCCTACACATACCGCACATTCCTAAAGACGTGAATGATAAGAAGGTAGATTAGATTATGCAAGATAGAGAGGTCATGGTAAAATTATTGAAACAATCTCTATTAAGGTGCAAAACTGTATGAAAAAAGAAGCGAATAAACATCTTATAAACATCATACTAAGAGTATTTGAGGTGGGTACTTTGGTTTACCTTAAGCCTTAACCATATATTCAAAATTCCCTACGGGTTTATAAGCACTCGAAGCTCACATCTAAGATTTCGGTCCCTTCTTGATTGTGGAAAGAGTGAGGAATGTCACTTACCGATTGGGCTACCCGAAGGATGTTATTGAGCTCACTTCTTAAGAAAAAATATGAATTAAGAATAGAGTATTGTTACAAACCGTTTACTATTTGTGTAAGTCAATCTTTCGCTCCGTGGTTTAGATTTGGGGACTGCTTGTGCTGGGTGTGGTATCCACGACGAGACTACGGATCATCTCCTTATTCGTTGTGCTCGGGTTAGTACCATCTGGGTTAGTGTTTTTCAGTGGTGCAAAGCTCCGTGTTCTGAGATCCTTTCGGTCAAAGATGTTCTCTCGATCCACTCCTCTTGGCTCCTTCCGAAAAAAGCCCTTCGTATCTTCCAATGTATCTTTATCACTACTCTTTGGTGCATTTGGAAAGCGAGAAATGAGTTGATTTTTAACAACCGTATGAAGCCCTCTCACGAGATCATCGAGGACATTAAACTTTGGGCTTTCACGTGGGTTAAAATTAGGGGAAATATCCCGACTTTACAATGGTCGAATTGCTGTAATTTTTCCTTTTAATTCTTGGTTCTCTAGCTTCTTGCTAGTGTTTGCTTAATAAATTTCTTGTTGTTCAAAAAAAAAATTATTTTTGCCATATGTCAAGGACCATTATGACATTTTTTTGCTATTTATGTTTGCGTATGTCATTTAATGTCAAGGACCATTATGACATTTTTCTATTACTTGGGTGTCTTATGAAACTTTGATTGTTTTGTTTTGATTTAATCTAATTGCCGATCGTATATTGGGATATCCACAAATCGTTTTTTTCTTGCCTCCTTTAGCTCTATTACCCTAATATTCAGCACCTTGACTTTCTTAATAAATGAGATTAAACAATCATTCTTCAATCAACCGTTTTGTTACCCAAGTCGCACGCACAATAAAGAACCGGACAGTTTGCTAACAAAAACATAAACTTAAATACACCCATAAAAACTTCAAATTTTATCGCATCGTTACATCCATCTAATTAGCAGTTTCCTTTTTCTTTTAAAATTACGAGTCCATGGACCCCACAACACCCAATCTAAACTTCCTCCTGACCGTGGCTGCAACGATATCTCGAGTGAGGACACATGGTTAAGGTTAAACATATGGTCCAAGGACCATGAACCGTCGTTTTAAACTAAGGTTAATTTTGTCCCCCCTATCACACTCATTCCTATATAAGACAATATGGACATTCGATAGTGTCCCAAGTAAACAAAACAAGTATGGCTTATACAATCCCCATTACGATTGTTATTTTTCTGAACTTGATTTTGATCTCGAAAGCCGCACGTAACTTGAATCCGATCGGTAATCAAGATGAGTCATCGTTGGTTAGTCAGGTTGGCATATGTAGCTTGCTAATCGAGACGCAAGGCTACATGTGCGAAGAACATAAGGTACGTGTTCACTTTTGTTCATTTTAATGATCGGAGACGATAAATAGAAACGCATATGGTATGTAAGATGTTAAAATGTTATGTTTTGTTTTGTTTTAGGTGACGACGAAAGATGGTTATATACTTAGCCTGCAACACATTCCGGGAGGACGTGATGGTACGAAGGCGGACAAGCCGCCTGTTTTGCTACAACACGGGGTTCTCATGGTAATATCGTGATGCTAACGACACGCTAATGTTTTCTTGAACAGAAAGCTGAACTGATGTTTTTGTGTTTCGCAGGACGGTGGGACGTGGGTTCTAAACTCTCGAGATGAATCGCTAGGGTTTATTTTGGCGGATGGCGGGTTTGATGTGTGGATAGCGAACACTCGTGGAACCAACTTTAGCCGTGGCCATACGTCGCTTAGCCCTAGCGACCCGGTCTATTTTCTTATCACGTCACACTTAATATTCTTATTATTTTTTTTAACTTATATACTTAATAGAATTTAAACCTTTAAACTCTTGTTATAAGACGAGCACTCTATGTCCACTTATTTGGCCTTATTTTTCTAACTTATTTGAAAACTATTTTTCAGGCGTATTGGGAATGGTCATGGGATGAACTAGTAGCGTATGATCTTCCGGCTTCAATCCGGTTCGTGCACGATCAAACGGGCCAAAACCTACATTACATCGGTCATTCGTTGGTAAATTGTTACGACACCAAATCGTGTCGCAAATTGTTTCTTTTTAGCGTTATGTAACTAAACGCGACGCCTAATTGGTTACCCCTTTACTAAACCTTTAGGGAACCTTGATCGCGTTTTCTGCGTTTTCAAAAGACCAGACGTTAAACATGTTGAGATCAGCCGTGTTACTGAGTCCCATCGCGTATTTGGGACAAATGTCATCGACTCTCGCTAGAGCTGGCGCCGATGCTTTCCTAGGCGAGGTAAATCCCTCCGGTTTCCTTATTTTATAACGACGTTTTAGCGTGACTAAATGTTTTATTTCTTGTAACAGACTATGTATTGGTTGGGCGTCCATGAATTTGCCCCAAGAGGGTAAGAAAGATGCATCTTTTCCAAATTTAAATGGAAATATAAGCATTAGCGATTGTTATAATACCTCTATTGAATGCAGGGAAGCAGTTGCTGGTCTTCTAAGTGTGATCTGCATGAATCCTGGAAGTGATTGCAGCGATTTGATGACGTCGTTTACG
Organism: Deinandra increscens subsp. villosa; assembly: GCA_039602395.1. Lineage (NCBI taxonomy): Eukaryota > Viridiplantae > Streptophyta > Magnoliopsida > Asterales > Asteraceae > Deinandra > Deinandra increscens. The sequence continues at coordinate 125,080,380 of JBCNJP010000007.1, forward strand.
GGTATTTCCAACATTTTACTAAATATTTGTTAATTTAAGAAAAAAAAACATCAATTTATGTTTTGTGGTGAATACAGGGCCAAACTGTTGTGTGGACTCGTCGATGACCGATAGGTTTCTTGAACACGAACCGCAATCGACGTCAACTAAGAACATGATTCATCTCGCTCAAAGTAAATTCACTATCTCTACTAAAGTATATTTTCCCAACTAACTCCTTTGATTTTGACTTTTACTATGACTTTGACTTCTTCAAACGTTGTATATCATACGTTTATTTGGAGAAGTCAAACACAAAGTCAAAGTTTGAAAAAGTTAAAGTTTGAAAAAGTTAAATAGTTATCCAACACAACAATAGACGACATTTTAAAGACTGTGTGACATTAGAAAGATAATGGTGTGAAAACACAACATCCTAATAAAAATGGTTAAATACTATGATATGTTGAGTATACATATATTAATACTAAACGGTCATTTCGGTTTACATTAATGGTGCAAACAAGCCGAGCCGAGTATGAGGTCTACAATACTCGAGCTCGGCTCGTTTCGAGCTTTTTTCTATTCGATTTTGAATAACTCACGAGCTGCTAGGCTTGTTTGCACCTAGCTTACACAATTAGTTCCAACTTGAAACCATAGATCGGACTATTAAAATGTCAAACCATCAAAACTGAACCACCGACCGACTATTAAACCGATAGAACCGGTAGCTTTACATTTTCGTTTAGTGAATTTACTTAAAGGATCAAATTACAATAAAGATACACGATTCCATTGATTTTAACGGATAATGCACACCCGTGACTCGATTTTGTTTGTTCGATGTAGTGATCCGGACGGGGACTATAACAATGTACGATTACGGTAATGCGAATGATAATGAAAGGCATTATGGCCAGGCGACGCCTCCGGTATACGACATGGGAAGTATCCCGAAAGACTTCCCGATGTACCTGAGTTATGGAGGGGCGGACGAACTCTCGGACGTGCAAGACGTTAAGACTTTGCTTGAAAGTGTGAAGGATCACGACCAGGATAAGCTTGTGGTACAGTACAAGGAGGATTATGCACATGCTGACTTTGTTTTTGCTGTAAACGCGAAAGAAGTGGTGTATGATCCTGTGATGACATTTTTTAACATGCATTAGAAACATGTGTAGTTTACTAGTTTATGTATATATAGTTAAGGCTTTTGTTTTTTAAGCTTATAAAGTAATTATTTTATCATTAAGTGATCTTTTAAGACGGGCGGTATACCTCGTGAAATACAGAACCAGTTTAAAATCGGTCCTGACGCGATACAGATACATGTTATTTCTATATAAATTGGTTTTCGGTTTGATTAAAACTAACGGTTTCACATTAGTTCCCTTTATTGTATCTACAAACTAGTTTCGGCCCAAACCGTTATCGATAGTTGGAACTTGGAAGTAACTAGCGGTTATTCTAGCCATTTAGGGTGTTTGAGGGCATTTTTTGGACGATTTTGTAGTTAATATTTGTCATTTAACCACCACCCCCTCCCCCACCCTTTTGGTTAAATCAATCAAAACAACAAAAATGCTTCCTATTGTTATAAACTAGCCAGTGACCCAGGTAAATAACCGGGGCTAAAACGTATAAAAGAATAAAATATTTTATGGAAAACATAATTGGTAAAACATATTCAATAATAATAAAACAAAGTTCAATATCCGTTACAAATTTGAGAATAGAGATTTATACACAATGTTTTTTGTTACATTGGTTGGACGACCGTCTTCATCCAAAATCAAGATCTTTAAACCCTTCTTGCTCTTCACCCTTGATAAAGCAACATATAATTGACCGTGAGAGAAGACGGGAGCTTTCAAGTACAATCCAACTCTAGAAAGAGATTGACCTTGCCTTTTGTTTATCGTCATTGCAAAACAAACAGATATCGGAAACTGTCTTCTTTGAAAACGAAAAGCAATTCTTTTATCTGTTGGAACCAAGGAAAGTCGAGGAATAAAAGTCCTGAATCCAATGTTGCTACCAGAGATAATAACAGCTTCAATCACGTGCCTTCCTAGAGATATGATCTGAAGCCGTGTTCCATTACATAGTCCATTCCTCTCATCAATGTTTCTAAGCAGCATAACAGGAACACCGACTTTCAACACAAGCCGATGATTTGGAATGCTAGATATATGTAAAGAATTCAAGACGGTGAGTATAAGTTACGATCAAAACTATCACCTACCATCTCATCTTGACATACAGAGTCTGAGCTTAAATACTCATGTTCCTCACCGGGAACCAAAGAAAGCAGACGGTTGTTGATATCATCGACAACTTCATTAGTTGGGGCGAGAACAGCTCTTTCAGACCAAAAATCCCGATCACCGAAGTTGTGAAGAAGCGAAGGATAAACAAACTCAATAAGATCGCTAACCGGATCAGATGAATCATGAATAAGAATATCATAAGGAATATTTATATCTGACTCACCATCATTATCTCCACCGACTTTTCCTTCTCCAATATCCAAAAGCCACCGAGCAAAATCAGTTGTTTCTTCTATCTCCGATGGATCGTTACCTTGAAGAAGACGCATGTTTTTTTTGTTAACCTTAAAACCTTACACTCTCTCCAAATGTAAGACGAAGTAAGGCAGGAAGTAACAACATCTTGATTTGAAGCGCCTTGCAGGACCGGAAGAATCTGTCTAAAGTCTCCACCGAAAACAACAACTTTACCACCAAACAAAGGTTGATCTGCAATATTATTACCGGTACATAGAACATCCTTCAAAATGAAAACAGTCACATACCAAATATGCAGCATAACTTCTAATCCAGGACGACTGAAATGTGTAGAGACTTATTTTCAAAATCATACCTCAGACGAATCTTGGAACCAATTTCAATTTCATGGCGAGACGCAAAGGCTTCCCAGTTGTAAACATTGAACCTGTCATTTAACAGAATTGAAAGATGAAAGATGTTAATGTTACATAAAGATGTTACATTTTTCTAAGAACATATTTTTAAAAATTCAGTTTTGAAGGCTTTACCTTGTGTAGCCCATGTTCCATTCAGCATGCAACTCATAAAGTTCACCATCCTCATCTCCATACACGAGGTTGAGTATCATATCATTATAGAAGCCAGCCAACTTTGATAGTGTCTGTGGAATTCGCTGCATGGCATATACAATTTTATGTAAGTATTCAAAAACTATGTAGTAAATAAAAAAAAAACTCTTTGAATAAGATGACTTACAAACTTTTCTCGAGCAACAACAACTTTGTGAAATTGGGGATGAGGTGGTGCCTGAACAGGTATGGGTTTCGGAACCGGATTCTGAGTGTCGAAACCATCAATCTCGATAAAGTCTTCATCATCAGATTGATCAGGCTCAATCTTCACTTCTGGAAGATTCTTACCTCCAAGATGAGGACCAGCATGGCCTTGAGTTAAGTCCTCAACGGCATGGGTAGGAGGAAGCAACATCTTTATGCAACAACCATTTGCATTGTAAACATCTAAGCGAAAGGTGAACTCATCTTCGACTTTGAAATAAAGTAAGTAGGTTGGTTGTATAGGAACGTCACGAACAACATCTGTCCACCCATCACATATAGACATAACTCCTTCAACATTCCTAAGTACAACATCCCATTGTTTTTTTTTTTTGTAAAAATAAGCTTGATAGGGTGTTGTGGCGGAACATTGTTGTAGTGATCAGCTGCAAAATCGGTTGGCAACGGCTATATCGACAAAAAATTTATAGAAAAGGGTAATAGAATGCAAAATAAGATTAAAAGAAAAGTAAACCGTTATAACAAAGAAAAAAGAGGTGACTATAAATATCAAACCAGATACTCAAGTGTGGGATTCAGGAAAATAACGTAGAATGATCCTACCATTGTTAATCTGGACAAGTGAGAACAACAGAGTTATTTACGAAAAGATTACAGCAGCATATACTTGAAATATAAACATTACAGCAGCATATAAATGTGTTAAAACATTTTTATTAGAAATTGTATATAGTTAAAATATACTAAGATTACAGCAACATAGAATAGTTATAGTTAGTAAACATTATATAGTTGAAATATAAACATTCCAGCAGCATAGATGAAAGTTAAACCCTAAAAAGTTTATCGCCAATAAGCTTAAATAAACACTATTTTACGCAACAGTACAATAATCTCGAATGACTTGAAGCATAAGCAGAAAAGAATCATGAATTTATAAATAGTTACTTTACGAACTTAGGCTTTTAACTTAGATAAAAAATCATGATCTAATTTTATTGAAGGCTGTAGGTGTACATTCTCGGTGAATCTATGAAAAGCCCTAAAAATTTACAATCGATAAAAAAAACTAAGTTAGTAATGTTCGGTGACTTTCAAAATCAAGGTAATCGATGATAGTTCGATGTAAAAAAAAGCTATGATGAAGAGGATGAATGGATGAAGTCCGCGATTAACTGATCAAAAATAAGAAACAGATAAACCTAACTTCGAGATCAAAAACCCTAATTTTCAATGATGTTAAAATCAGTTATAAAAGAATCTGTGATCGGAAATTACTCAAAAGCAACCCTAACTTTCGATCTCAAAAACGCAGTGAAGTATTGAGTATGAAGAACTTACGTATGGAAGAAAGATGTCGCAGAATTGAAACGAAGGAGACGCGGAGAGAGATACTTGTTGAAACCCTAAAAAAATGGTCGATTGAAAGGGGCAGCCGTATTTGAAGGAGGCGGATAACACAGATTACGGGTGATGGATAGTTGCGAAACGGATCCGAAATAGTGAATGGATCTTAAATATCCGCGACTTTTTTTAACAATAAAGACGAAATTTTGTATTTTTTTGTTAATGTAAAATGTTAGAAAATGACACCTCAGCCTGATTATTATTTCTAGAGTGACACATAAGCTTTCTATAA
>JBCNJP010000007.1:125085807-125122683 GCA_039602395.1 Deinandra increscens subsp. villosa
GTAGAGGCAAACCTAAACTGACATGAGATGAGATGAGAATATTAATATAATTTGTTAGGCTTGCACTTTTCCGAGGATATTATCAGGGTTATGGGTTTTAAATATGTTAAATGAAAAAAAATATGATGTTTTAGAAAATATACACGATCATAAACTTGGTTTTAGTCTTAGGCTACCCGTAGTGAACCCATGAGTCACTGAAAATGCCCCATAGTGCCCGAGAACACCGGCTCCCAAGACGCTATTGGTGGAAAAATGGTCCCAGACGCCATCCTCATAACACCCCACTTTTCACTCCCCCCACGCATAATTCTCATTTTCAACTAACCATTTTTTGAATTTTTTTTCTCCATTTCACCACTTTAAAAGCACAATTCTCATTTTCAACTCTTTACACTTAATAAAATTTCTTTGAACTATAAGCAAGATTTTTCCTTATGGTTCATCACTCGGGGCTCCCTACAACCCGAGTTTTCAACCACCTAGACTGGTTGATGAAAATGAGCAACAACAAAAACGTGACGACCTTCTTCACTACATAGACACATATGTATCGTGTGATAAGCAGTTCCTAACAAAACTAAAACGAAAATTCAACATGCTTGTAGTTTGACCGACTACGTGTCATAGAACCTAAAACCAATAGTCAGGTCATCAGAAAACACAAGCATGAAAGTTTAGGTTGTAGAGTTGATGATATGGATGTACGAGCAATCAAGGATAAATCAAATAAGTAATGAAGTGTTTATGAAAAAAGGTGAAGGGGGGGGGGGGGGTTCAAATTAATATAGCTCAGATCATATTTGGAAAAGATTGATTGAGATTCGTTTAGACATGTGAAAAAAAACGTAACACCTCTAGTAAAAATCATAGATCTCTCTAAGTGGAGGGAATGAGGGGTAAATGCAAACCAAAACTAACATGAGATGGGAATATTAATATAATTTGTTAGGCTTGCATTTTTCCCAGGATATCATCAAGGCTATGAATTTTTAAATACGTTAAATTAAAGATATGGTTTTTTAAGGAAATATATACAATTACAATCATAAACTTGATTTTAGTCTTAGCCTACCCGTAGTGGCGCCATGAGCAACTAAGAATGCCCCATAGCGTTCGGGCAGGTGTCATCCTCATAACAACCCACTTTTCTCTCCTTCCCATACATATAGCTGTTGAACGACTATTTTTTTAATAAATTTTTTTTTTACTTTATTCTACTATATAAACTAACCATTTCACCACTTTAAACACACAACTCTCATCTTCAACTCTCTATATCTTTGAACTATAAGTAAGATGTTTTTCTCACGGTCCACCATTCGGGGGATCCCTACAACCTGAGTTTTCAAACACCTAAACCGGTTGGTGAAAATGAGCAACAACCACAATAACGTGATGAACTTCTTCACTACATAGCCAACATGTTGCAACTGTAACAACCATTTGGTTTTCAACAACATTATGGTTACACTTCTCATTACAAATGGGATAGTCGCAACTAATTAAACCAAGCCAGCCCGAGGTTGTTAAACGTAATCGGGGTTGTCGCAACCCGCAAATGATCGCATAAGAAAAAAGAGCAACAACCAAGAAGCAAAAAGGGTGATTCAACCTTGGACATTGGAGTAGGAGTACACATAAGCTCGTTGTTAGTTAGACGTTTTGGAGAACCCGATTACGGGTAAATTTTCCCCTTTTTATATTTTGATTGCTTTATTTTTTGAAAATTTATATTAAATTTTCCCAACTTTTTTTTAGCAAACCATCAAGAGAAGACCATCTTTTGGAACCGGGTTTGAGCTTGGTTTGCCGAGGAAATGCAAAAGCCGGAAGAATACTGTCCAAGAGACTCAATTTCGGGCAAGTGGACCGATATGAATTCAAAGTGCCAACTTTTCAACAAGACAACGACACATATGCACATATCTGCAATGGTTGGACGAGTGGTCAAAGCAACGCGTATATTCATCAAAACGCTTTGATCGAGTTTCAAAGTTCTTGAGGCCGTTCCCATACCTTCAGTGTTCAGTGTTGGGAACTACTTCCTAAAAGTTCCAAGTGGGGCGAGACCGGAAGTATCAATACGAAGACTAGACGATCGTAACAAAAGTCGAAAACGTCATCTTCAGTGGATATCGAGAGTCAGTCATCGGATGCTCGGGCGTTTAACCTAAACGTATCTGAAGAATACTTTGAGAAGGAATATCCCCTAGTTCACGAGGAAATTCCAAAACCCCCGAACGATCAAGCGCGAAGGGGGATGCGAGCGTCGTCATCGTCCAACAAATGTTAAGTTCAACCAAAGATTCGCGCATAATGGGGGTTTAGTTTTTGTTTATTTATTTTAGTAATATTATGTTTTCAATGAAATTATGTAATATTTTTTTATGAAGTTATGTTTGTTTTTTAGTTTAAATTAGAAAATTAATAAATAAGTAAATTACATAAAAAGTCCTTTATGTTTTACTCAGAATTCGGATTAGGTCCTTTAAGTAACGTTGTTACACCAGACATCCTTTATGTTATAAACATGTTTCATAGAAGGTCCTTTATCATTAACAGTGTTAAAAACCTTCGTTAAGTCAGGGGCGGTTATGTCATTTTATAAAATCATTTAAAAAAAAAGCTTAAATTCATGTGACTAATCGTAACAAAACTTATAGATGTGATCGATCGTCTTAATTCGTTTCGTCGAAAAGGAATGGCGGAATCGTACTCCCGGTCTTCCAAAAGGTTAATTCCATTATCTCAAATGATCAAATCGATGAACCACGAAAATTGTAATGATTTCATGTGATTGAGTATAAATCGATTTCTCTGGTGCAGGAGCTACAAAAACGGATTCCTGTGGCACGATTTAGCGGAGAATGATTTCATTTATCCGGCGCATTGCCAGGGGAATATTAAAAAAGGATCGGAGCTCTTCGACGCTCGTGATTCATTGTTCCGTTTCAAATCCGACGAAGCTCTATCATCGATCTCAAAAAAAAGTATCCTCTTCCGAGACTCTAATATCCGTCGACGAGTTTCAGTTACCGGTGGATAGGAACAGGAGGAACCAGTCACGGAGTGGAATTGATCTCCACGAGTACAAAGTACATTCCAGCAAGTCCTCCGCCGTCGATCGCCGCCCACGCCTCAACTCAAACCGCCTTGCACCGCAGTTGCCGGAGAGCTATGATTAGCGAACTGTAAGAAGACAAGCAAAGCGAATCGTATCCAACCGCCGAAAGTAAAACGAAGTTGAAGTTGATGGATACCACAGGTTCAGGGTGAAGAAAAGCCTACCTAAGATCAAAGATTTTTGAAGCTTCATTCATCACACATGAATTCATGTCAACCGCGATTGAAGACTTTTGCAACTCTAAAGGTTAAAAGAAATAACGGAGGAAGAAAAAGAACTTGGAACAATCTTCACATGCGTCGACTTAAAAGGGGAATTTTCGAAGACATGGAAAGGAGGAGAAGAAGAATGTCAACTGAGCCCAAGAAGAAACACTTAAAAGGAGGAATTTTCAAATTTAAGGTTTTTATAAAAGATTTTATAAAATGACATAATTGTCCCTAACTTAACAAAGGTTTTTAACACCGTTAGTGACAAATGACCTTCCACGAAACATGTTTAAAACATAAAGGATGTTAGGTGTAACAAATTTACTTAAAGGACCTGATATGAAATTTGGATAAAACATAAAGGACCTTTTATGTAATTTACTCTTAATAAAACAATAATGATTAGGTAATAATGAGAGTGGGGGTTATGCCTACACCCTTTTTAATCATAACATCCTTGATGACGTAGCTAACATGTGTCGCATAATTTTCTCAAAAGAAGTTATGACTAGACATAGTCTTAGAATTAACCCTAGACTTAAGAACTGAAACGTAATATCCTCTCTAAACACTATCTTTCTATTATTTCTCTCTTTCTCTCTATATATACACACACATATGTGGTCTCAAAATACAAAGGCGACTTATGGCTTTGTGAGTGTACAAAGTGCGACACATTGCGTACGTCACCCACGCCGCACTCATACATGTGCTAGTGCGAGTGTGGAGTTCCATAGATGTTTTCTACTAAAGAAAACAATCTTTGAATGAAGCCCCAACTTAAATGTCACTTTAAGTTTCATCTTTCAACTAATGTGAAATAAGTTTGCACATTTTTCCTTAAACCACTTTGATAGCTTTGAACATTCAACTTCGAGCCTCAACATCTCATTCATCCTACCTTGATTTTGAACATGGTTTGGTGGTTGGAAGTCCTTCGCAACATACTACACAAACCTAAAAAATACTCGTTATTAACCGAAATTACATATAGTTATATATGTTCAAAGTTTTTGAAAAACTCATTATCTTTCTAAAGTTTGTGAAAAAACTCATTCACTGCAATTACATGAGTATGATTTGATTAAACCTTAAATTCTATATCCTAAACAGTAAAGCTAAACACTAAGTCTAATCGTAAAGCTAACCTTAAAATCTAAACTCTAAATATAACTATTTACTGCTCAACGAGCCAGGCTTGGATAAACTCGATTAGAGTTCGTTTTAGCTCGATTATCACGATTCTCGCAAAATGAAGAAATGTTATCATTTAATCTTTTCCTTCTAATGTGATATAATAAACGATAAAATAACTATGTTAATATTCAAACCACAGGTACCTAAAATAAAGTCGACTAAGAGAGTAAGAGCAGGGGCGGCTATGGGGAGGGACGAGAACGGTGACCGCCTAGGGCCCAGGATTTTAAGGGCCCGGAAGTTTTGTAATATGTTGTTATATATATACATCAAATTGTGTATTAATATATTGTAGTTTGAAATTAAAACAAAAAAGTCATTAGCGTAGATGGTACTTATGTTTGATATAAATGTGTAACCTAGAGGTCCTCGGTTCGAATCCTATCCACTCCCTTTTTTTCTTCTTTATATTATAAAGGCCCGGTTTTTATTTTCGCCTAGGGCCCGATCTTGTTTTTGCGTTTTTGGAGCCGCCACTGAGTAAGAGTATATACAAAGAACGTGTCTTTAGTTTTTACTTTTTAGGGTTAATATTTACATAAATCACAAGTACAAGGGCTTTATTGCCCAATATGAGGAAGATGAATATGGCAGAGAGCCCCTTCGGGTTGCGAAGGGATAATCGAAAAATTACGATATTAACCCCAATCCAGAAAAAATCAATAAAGATAAAAGGAAAAATAATAAACATTTCCAAGGCATTTTGGTCCATTCATCAGAATAAATAATAAAATAATTTCGGCCAAATTGATGCCGGATTTCTTTTCTCCATTGCGGAGACTCAGAAGGATGAAATCCTAGAGAGAGAAACAAAAAGATAAGGCAGGAGAGAGAGAGAGAGTGACCGAGATCGGAAAATCAAGAAATCTTGAAAAATCGACCGATCGTCGAGATGATTTCCGATACGTATCCAAAACGGTGGTGATTACGATAGCCCCCTGTAAAATTTCAAAGATCGTAAAAGAAAATTCGATTATCATCTCCGATTGGATCTGAATCTCCGATCCACCGGAAAGATGGCCATGAGACGAGCCGGCAGAGCGAAAGCCGCCGCCGGAGAGCAGATCGGAGCGATGCCGGACGAGAACAACGAGCCGCGGTACCGCGGCGTCCGTAAACGGCCATGGGGCCGTTTCGCCGCCGAGATCCGCGACCCATGGAAGAAAGCGCGTGTCTGGCTGGGCACGTTCGACTCCGCCGAGGACGCCGCACGCGCCTACGACGCCGCCGCACGCTCCCTCCGTGGATCCAAGGCCAAAACCAATTTTCCTTTTCTACCCTCGCACGAAACCCTAGACCGCCCCGCAGACGATCGCAACAAACCCCGGCCGACCATGAGTAGTATGAGCAGTACCGTTGAATCAAAGAGCGGGCCACGTCAGCCGTCGGATATCGTAACCGTTAACAGATTAAAACCGTTACAACCTCCTCGTGACGACGACGATTGTCACAGCAATTGCGACTCGTCGTCCACCGTGGTGGACGATTATTACGGTGACGTCGATCTGACGTCATCTTCTTCCCGGAGACCCTTGCCGTTTGATCTGAACCTCCCTCCGCCGTCCGATGAGTTCGGATTTTCTTCTAACCCTAATGATGATGATGATGATTTATACGTCACGGCACTCTGCTTATAAATGATTAAATTTCCACGATCTTAAACTCTTATTATTACAGTGATTGATGATGTGAGAGATCTACTACGTGTTGTTCGTTCGATCTGGGTTTTGAAACTTTCTTGTTTGTCAAGAATTTCAAGAAAACAGTCGTGTTTTGAGGGGAATTTCAAGATGAATCTTGATTTGTTTAGATTGTGATGATATCTGTAGATTAGTGTACTTTGAGGTTACTATGCGATCTGGATGATTCTGCTTCAATTCTGTGGTGTTGAAGTTTTAGTATAGATCGTGGTAATTTTACAGAGAATCATGAGCTTGTAATGTGTAATTCATGAAGAAAAAAAATCCCCAATTTGGATGATGATCTTGATCTTGAGTTTTCTTTCTCTCCTGATCCCATGATCTTATTCCTTTTTGACAGTTTACCAATCTTTTAATTTTTGTTTGTAGATTTATAAATAAAGATTCATACAGTTTTTGGTCTTCAATTGTTTCTCCTTAGGTTCAATCTTCACTTTGAATTCATTCAACACATATGTAACAATGGTTGCAGTCAAGCTAGTCGAGCTAGCTTAAACGGAGCTTGGCAATTTCAGGTTTGATGAAACAAGTTGAACTCAAGCCTAATCGTTGGAGGCCTTGATTAGGTTCTTGTTTAACCTAGAGGCTGTTTGATTTGGTGCTGAACTGTTTCCGAGCTAGAAGTTTTGGCTGGTTAAACCGTTTGATTTGGTGTTGAGATGGTCATTTTTTTCGAATCCATGCCTGAAAAAATAGCTGACCCAGTCCATTTTTTTGAATTCACCGATTCGGTTATTTTGCTGATCGAAAACAAACAAGCCTGGTGTGTTGAGTTAACTTAAAGATGATGAAAGCTTGGTTTGACATAAAGTACTATTTTTTTGTTTGAGAGTGATTGTGTGAGATTAGTTGGTCGGAGTTAACCTAACAAGTCTAGTTGTAAAGGTTTGGTTTGGGACCTAAATGTGATGGGAAAAAAAGCAGATTGGTTGGTGGGTTTGTGCAAGAGCATTTACTTTTATTTGGTTGTTTTCCTCTAGATTAACAATTACTTTATTTTTGGTCCTTTTCGCGTGCATTTACTTTTATTAGGTTTGTCAAAAAGTAATTTAAATTTCGTTTGTCAAACACAAAACTTGTTGAATTAGCCATGTTGGAATCAACAAAGGCCCTTTTTATCAAAAAGTAGAAAGATGATAAAACTTAATGTTTGGTTGAAGGTTTAAGGTACATAATAAGCGGAGTGCGACATGTTACTCAACTACGATGTGTGAATGAGAGCAAAAAATGATGTTATGCAACTACGATGTGTGAATGAGAGCAAAAAATGAGACCATAGCCTCACCTAGTCTATTAGGGCCAAACATGAGACCACATCCTCATCTGGTCTATTAGAACCCTTACCGATACTCGACACCATTTTTACAGACATTTTCGCGGTGTTCATAGGTGGGTTACTGAAGGTTAAAGGGAATGATACAATATTTGTAATATCTACTTATAAAATTATGTCACTTCATAACGCTTGGCCACCATTTTTCGCTCGAAAATGGAGCCTAAGACTTTCTTGATAATATTTATAAACTGCATGGGTGTTCTAGCTCTCTCATTTCAAACTGTGATCCAGTATTTCTAAGCACGTTTTGGCAAGTTATCTATGGCTTACCACCCGCAGTTTGACAGTCAGACGAAAGTGATTAGCTAACGTTTAGAATCTTACTTGCGGTGTATGGTGCCCTAAACGTGGGTTAAATGGGCATTGTTAGCAAAGTATTGGTACAAATCGACATTCCATTCTTTCTTGGGTAAATAGTTATTCGACGCCCTATATGGCTATCGTATGCCCCTACACATACCGCACATTCCTAAAGACGTGAATGATAAGAAGGTAGATTAGATTATGCAAGATAGAGAGGTCATGGTAAAATTATTGAAACAATCTCTATTAAGGTGCAAAACTGTATGAAAAAGGAAGCGAATAAACATCTTATAAACATCATACTACGAGTATTTGAGGTGGGTACTTTGGTTTACCTTAAGCTTTAACCATATATGCAAAATTCCCTACGGGTTTTTAAGCACTCGAAGCTCACATCTAAGGGGGTGTTTGATAACCCCTTACTGGGTCCAGTAAGGGCTGACCACTGACCCGGTCAGTGGTCAGCTTGTTTGATATGATTAGAGCAATGGGCTGACCGAGTCCTTTGTCACTGACCGAGTACCCCCTTTTAACTTCACTGACCGAGACCCATCTTAAACCCTAATGAACAAAAACTGAATCTGGCCAGAGAAAAGCGACGCTCGAGAAAGCCTTCCTCCTCCGATCTTCCTTCGCTCCTCTGTCGCTTCTCCGCCGCTCCTCCGCCGCTCCTCTCCTCCTCGCAATAGTCTCTATTCGACGTCATCCACTCCTCCACCTGCGACGGTACTCCCCTCTTCTGCCCCTCTTGTCTAGTTTCATATTATTTTTGATTTTAGATGTTAATTAGGTTGAAATTGAAATCGAATCTGCGAATTTATGAACTTGTGATTCTAGAATCAATCTATGATTTCTCTGATTTCATTAGTCTCAGTTTTTCTTTTTTGGGTCTGATTTGAAACGAACCTGTTTGACTTTATCCATCGAACTGATGTGAATTCTGATCTAGAATCAATCTAATGTTGTAGTTGTGCATACCCATTTGTTGCTTTGGGTGATATATAGTTATTATTGAATAGGATGCACAATGATTGAAGATGTAATCGTTGCAAACAAAATCAATCTACTGATGTCACTTCTCCATCATGGCCTGCAAGTTTAATAGGATCAGAATGTGGTTTATTAACTTGTTTTGAAATATCCAAAAGGTATAAACTATCAAAATAGGATCAGAAATCAGAATGTGGTTTAATAGGATCAGAATGTGGTTTATCTTTTTAAGAAGATTTTTATTGTTTGGATTCATGTGAATGTGGGTATAGTGTTGATATTTTTGATGTTGTTGCTGTTCTTATGACTATTCTTGATGTTTGTGATGTTCTAGAAAAAAAAAGTATGTGTTTGTGCTAAGAGGATGGCTCTGCTTGCTGAAGAGCGGAGGAAGAAGTCTAAGCAAGAGAAACTTGATAAGAAGAGGCAGCCGATTTCCAAGGTACATATGGTTCTTTTTCATTTTAATCATTTAGTATTTGTTCTTTTGTTTACATTTGTTGTTATATGATGCTGCTATTGATATTTGGTATTATGTTACTGATTTGTTTAGCTATTTTGAATCCATTCTCATCCTTAGGTGATTGCCTAGTGCATTTAGTTAGAGCTTTGGCAACATGAATGTCAATGTTTGATTTTTTGTCATTATTTTAATGTCTGATATTTTCTCTTTTGCACATTTTTTAAATAATGATAATCAACCATTATCTGTTAAAAGAATGTTGCTTCTTTATTGAGCCATGTTAAAATCTTCATGGTTAGCCATTGTCAGCCTGGTGTTATGCTTTAGATTGTACCTGTTTGTTTACAAATTGCTAAGAACTGATGGTTGAATCAGTCTTGCTGAAAGGGGCTGTAAAGCTTCTTTTTTTTTCAAATTTTATCTCATCTTTTAGAGTAGATTACTTTTTGTCCTATGAGTTTGTGGGCATGAATATTAATTGTGATTTGTGATTTTGGCGGTGTAGGCTTTTGAATGCTTGATTTACTAGTAAAGATATGAGTTAAATTTCACTTATAAGAGAGTTATTGAATTATGGTTACACTATGATCATAGTAAATGAATGAATTCAGATTTTGGTCAAAAGGGTTATGCTATATTCATGTTTTTGGTTCCTTTTTATTGTAGTTGACATCTATTTGTATGCTCACGGTTGACGCTCACTCTTTTGTTGATGCTTGATGCTCACTTTTCGATGTTTTTATTGTAGGATAGTTGACATCTATTCGTGGTCTTGGTTGTGTTTAGAGATTGAGCAATCAACCACAATTGGGGATCAATTTGTTCTGATATTCAAAAGTTTGGGGATAAATCTGCTATTAGCTATTGAGGTAAGAGATTACTTGTATGAATGTGGATTGTTTGTATAGTTTCTAAAACTTTGGGGATAAATCCACTAAATAGTTATTAATTGTATGAATCTGATTAGTCAAATTGATTTTTTTCTTTTTTTAAGTAGTTTTGATGCTTATCTAATTGAAATACCATTTGGTTATGATAGGATTTTTGTTCCTTATGAAACTTTGACATTCTTTTGTATGAATATGGAATACTTGTATATATGGAATACTTGTATAGCTTCTAAAAATACATAGTTAATGGATTACTTGTATGAATGTGGCATGAAATTATTGTTACTCAAATTGTATGAATGTGGCATGAATTTGGTGTTAGTCAAACTGATTTTTTCTTTTTTTTTTAAGTAGCTTTGAAGCTTATTGTGTTCCAATCTTAAAACAAATGGCTCCTTATCCTTTTCCAGTGCAGCGAGACGTTGTCATAGCTTGTTTTGCAGTCCATAATTTGATACGAAAATACAATATTCAAGATGAATTATTTATGGACTTTGAAGAAATCACTATGGCTACTCCTAATGTGCAAGGTGGAGGAAGTGAGAGCATAGAATGGGGTTTAGAAGGCGTTGAATGTATGACTACTTTGCGGAACCAGATTGCTAATCAACTATTTTCAAGTGCTTCAAGTTAAATTTGTATGGGTTATGCTTGATTTGGATTTTGTATGACACTTTGAATTTTAAGATATTATGTTTAAGATATTAGAATTTTAAGATATTATGTTTAAGATATTTGTTGCTTCATCATATTTTATTTTATCGTTTTTAATTTTTTATTAATAATTATGCAATTGTGATTATTAATTTTAAAAAGCTATAATATGTATTTCTCATTCAGCTCTTACCCAGTCAGTAACTATCAAACACTCAAGTTTCATTCAGCTCTTACCCAGTCAGCCACTATCAAACACTCAAGTTTGAGTTAGAGCTTCTTACCCAGTCAGCTCTTACTCAATTAGCTCTTACCCAATCCACTCTTACCCAGTCATGAATTATCAAACAACCCCTAAGTCTTTCAGTCCCTTCTTTATTATGGAAAGGGTGAGGAATGTCGCTTACCGATTGGGCTACCCGAAGGATGTACCAAGCTCTCTTCTTAAGGACAAAATGTGAGTTAAGAATAGAGTATTGTTACAAACCGTTTACTATTTTGTGTCTTTTATTTATATTTGCCATATGTCATGGACCATTATAACATTTTTCTGTTATTTATGTTTGCGTATGTCAAGGACCATTATGACATTTTTCTATTACTTGGGTGTCTTATGAAACTTTGATTGTTTTTTTTTTTGATTTAATCTAATTGCCGATCGTATATTGGGATATCCACAAATCGGTCTTTTCTTGCCTCTTTTAGCTCTATTACCCTAATATTCAGCACCTTGACTTTCTTAATAAATGAGATTAAACAATCATTCTTCAATCAACCGTTTTGTTACCCAAGTCGCACGCACAATAAAGAACCGGACAGTTTGCTAACAAAAACATAAACTTAAATACACCCATAAAAACTTCAAATTTTATCGCATCGTTACATCCATCTAATTAGCAGTTTCCTTTTTCTTTTAAAATTACGTGTCCATGGACCCCACAACACCCAATCTAAACTTCCTCCTGACCGTGGCTGCAACGATATCTCGAGTGAGGACACATGGTTAAGGTTAAACATATGGTCCAAGGACCATGAACCGTCGTTTTAAACTAAGGTTAATTTTGTCCCCCCTATCACACTCATTCCTATATAAGACATATGGACATTCGATAGTGCCCCAAGTAAACAAAACAAGTATGGCTTATACAATCCCCACTACGATTGTTATTTTTCTGAACTTGATTTTGATCTCGAAAGGCGCACGTAACTTGAATCCGATCGGTAATCAAGATGAGTCATCGTTGGTTAGGCAGGTTGGCATATGTAGCTTGCTAATCGAGACGCAAGGCTACACATGCGAAGAACATAAGGTACGTGTTCACTTTTGTTCATTTTAGTTATTGGAGACGATAGATAGAAACGCATAGAGTATGTAACATGTTTAAATGTTTTGTTTTGTTTTGTTTTAGGTGACTACGAAAGATGGTTATATACTTAGCCTGCAACGCATTCCGGGAGGACGTGATGGTACGAAGGCGGACAAGCCGCCTGTTTTGCTACAACACGGGGTTCTTATGGTAATATCGTGATGCAAACGACACGCTAATGTTTTCTTGAACGAAAACTAAACTGATGTTTTTGTGTTTGGCAGGACGGCGGGACATGGGTTCTAAACTCTCCAGATGAATCGCTAGGGTTTATTTTAGCGGATAACGGGTTTGATGTGTGGATAGCGAACACTCGTGGAACCAACTTTAGCCGTGGCCATACGTCGCTTAGCCCTAGCGACCCGGTCTATTTTCTTATCACGTCACACTTAATATTTATATTATTTTTTTAAACTTTTATACTTAATAGAATTTAAACGTTTAAACTCTTGTTATAAGACGAGCACTCTATGTCCACTTATTTGGCCTTATTTTTCTAACTTATTTGAAAACTATTTTTCAGGCGTATTGGGAATGGTCATGGGATGAACTAGTAGCGTATGATCTTCCAGCTTCAATCCGGTTCGTGCACGATCAAACTGGCCAAAATCTACATTACATCGGTCATTCGTTGGTAAATTGTTACGACACCAAATCGTGTCGCAAATTGTTTCTTTTTAGCGTTTTGTAACTAAACGTGACGCCTAATTGGTTACCCCTTTACTAAACCGTTAGGGAACCTTGATTGCGTTTTCTGCGTTTTCAAAAGACCAGACGTTAAACATGTTGAGATCAGCTGTGTTACTGAGTCCCATCGCGTATTTGGGACAAATGTCATCGACTCTCGCTAGAGCTGGCGCCGATGCTTTCCTAGGCGAGGTAAATCCCTCCGGTTTCCTTATTTTATAACGACGTTTTAGCGTGACTAAATGTTTTATTTCTTGTAACAGACTATGTATTGGTTGGGTCTCCATGAATTTGCCCCAAGAGGGTAAGAAAGATGCATCTTTTCCAAATTTAAATGGAAATATAAGCATTAGCGATTGTTATAATACCTCTATTGAATGCAGGGAAGCAGTTGCTGGTCTTCTAAGTGTGATCTGCATGAATCCTGGAAGTGATTGCAGCGATTTGATGACGTCGTTTACGGGTATTTCCAACATTTTACTAAATATTTGTTACTTTAAGAAAAAAAAACATCAATTTATGTTTTGTGGTGAATACAGGACCAAACTGTTGTGTGGACTCGTCGATGACCGATAGGTTTCTTGAACATGAACCGCAATCGACGTCGACTAAGAACATGATCCATCTCGCTCAAAGTAAATTCACTTTCTCTACTAAAGTATATTTTCCCAACTAACTCCTTTGATTTTGACTTTTACTATGACTTTGACTTCTTCAAACGTTGTAAATCATACGTTTATTTGGAGAAGTCAAACACTGACTCGTGATGTTTTAAAAGTTTGAAAGATACAAAGTCAAAGTTTGAAAAAGTCAAATAGTTATCCAACACAACAATAGACGACATTTTAAAGACATTGTGACATTAGGAAGATAATGGTGTGAAAACACAACATCCTAATAAAAATGGTTAAATACTATGATATGTTGAATATACATATATTAATACTAAACGGTCATTTCGGTTTACATTAATGGTGCAAACAAGCCGAGCCGAGTATGAGGTCTACAATACTCGAGCTCGGCTCGTTTCGAGCTTTTTTTCTATTCGATCTTGAATAACTCACGAGTTGCTAGGCTTGTTTGCACCCTAGTTTACACAATTAGTTCCAACTTGAAACCATAGATCGGGCTATTAAAATGTCAAACCATCAAAACTGAACCACAGACTGACTATTAAACCGATAGAACCGGTTGCTTTACATTTTCGTTTAGTGGATTTACTTAAAGGATCAAATTACAATAAAGATACACGATTCCATCGATTTTAACGGATAATGCACACCCGTGACTCGATTTTGTTTGTTCGATGTAGTGATCCGGACGGGGACTATAACAATGTACGATTACGGCAATGTGAATGATAATGAAAGGCATTATGGCCAGGCGACGCCTCCGGTATACGACATGGGAAGTATCCCGAAAGACTTCCCGATGTACCTGAGTTATGGAGGGGCGGACGAGCTCTCGGACGTGCAAGACGTTAAGACTTTGCTTGAAAGTGTGAAGGATCACGACCAGGATAAGCTTGTGGTACAGTTCAAGGAGGATTATGCACATGCTGACTTTGTTTTTGCTATAAACGCGAAAGAAGTGGTGTATGATCCTGTGATGACATTTTTTAACATGAATTAGAAACATGTGTAGTTTATGTATATAGTTAAAGCTTTTGTTTTTTAAGCTAATTATTTTATCATTAAATTATCCTTTAAGAATGAGCGTTATACTCCTTGGAAGACAGAACCAATTTTAAAATTAGTCTTGATGCGGTACGGATATAGGTTATTTCTACATAAATTCGTTTTCGGTTTGATTAAACTGACGGTTTCACATCGATTTCCTTCATTGTGTCTACAAATTGGTTTCGGCCCAAACCGTTATCCCTCGTTGGAAGTAACTAGCAGTTATTCTAGCCATTGAGGGTGTTTGAGGGCACTTTTTTGGAACATTTTGTAGTTATTACTTGTCATTTAGGCTGTGTTTGGCGCACTAGCTGAAAGCTAGCTTATAAACTAGCTGATAAACTATAAGCTAGCTTATAAGCTAGTAGCGTTTGGTTAAAACTAGCTGATAAACTAGCTGAAAAATGTAAAATGTCATTAAAGTACATGTATATAAATAAATTAAAATTTAAAAGTGGAAATATGTATAAGTTAGGAAATGGTAAAACTGGAATTATTATAAAAGCTAGTTGAAAAGCTACTTCAACTAGCTTTTTAAAAACTAGCTTATAAGCTAGCTTTTTGACATTACCAAACGGGGCTTTTTAAAAAAGCTAGCTTATAAGCTAGCTTATGGCGCGTCAAACACAGCTTTAACCACCACCCCCTCTTCCACCCCGTTGTTAGTCAATCAAAACAACAAAAACGCTTCCTATGGTTTTAAATCTTGAACAAACGCTTATTAAAGTCTCAAATTTTTAAAAGGCTTCATCATCTTCAACTGTGTTTCTACAAATGAAAATATCACGCTTCAAGTTATTTTAATGAAAGAGAAACCAATAAATTTGATGTAGTTTTGATTCGTGTTTGACGGCTATCGGTCTGAACAAAGTCCGTTACAAGTTGTGTGATGATTATTTTCAAAAAAATGCAAACGACGTGACACTGAAAAACCATATTGGGAACAAAATTTGCTCGACGTTGAAAGGTGAACTTGGTCGAGGTCAAACTTCAATAACAATGCTGAATAGACTTCAATCACAACGCCAATGAAACGTTTGGGCTTACAACGTTGAATAAACTTGGAAGCAAATGAGTCAACTTGTGATTCAAGAAAACTTATCATTTAACCATTTTAACAACCAACATTTGACTTAACTTATTCAACGAAATATCCAGTCACGTTATACTCATGTAAATTATGCTACCGTAACCAAACTTGTTTAAAAATATAAAGAAAACTAAGATAAATTAATTTTAGCATTTGACCCTTGTGATTTTTTTTTTTAATCGGTCACTGTCAGACATAACCAGAAATATGGAAATTGGAAATCAGGAAATGGGATAATGGAATACTTTGGATTGACTAAATCACCCGCGTATACGTTTTTAAAATAAAACTGTATTCAACGTAGTCAGCCAATCTTGATCGTCCACGTTCTAGTTCCTTCTAAAATCACATGACAAGGTGACGTGTATCAATTTCATTGGCTAAAACACGTATCGCGAGTCCACAATATACCACAGGAGGGGTTTTTCTACTCTGCGCCCGCAAGTTTTTCGCTTCGTTTTCCTTCACTACGTCTCCAGTTTTCCTTCGTGTGTGTAAGAAAGCATGAATCGCTCGTCAAAAGTGTTGATCTGGATTTCTTTCCTCTTATTATCAGTTGCTTCAAATTTAAATCTCGTTAGTGCATTTTACGGTTCATCATCACCGGTGCTTCAGCTCACTCCTTCAAATTTCAAGTCTAAGGTAACCGAATCAATATCCAGTTCATGCGATTTTACTTTGATTCAGTCAGGAATAAGTTGAAATTTAGAATAACTTGATCGTCTTCCTATGATTGACGCGTTCCGAATATCATATTTAGTAGATAATTCTAATTTCTAAGAAACGACGTTAATATATAGTAGACATACACTTTACTGCTTTTTTACAGTAAGTTGCTGCATAAAAAATAGGCTACCAATGACATGTTCTTGATCACGACCTAAATTAACCAATATGCATTCATACTGGCATACTGCCCGATGATAGAACTGGTAGGGGAGGATTCATTTGAAAATAAATCAAGCTTCAATTTTCAATTTCTGCCAACCATCAGGGACGACTTAAGCTAGCAAATCTGCCAAGTTACTGGTTGAAATTGTTTGTGGCAGCTAACTCTAAAATAGCTTCTCAAAGTTGAACCTCAGTGATTGCGTCCATATAAATTTGGCAAGCTAACTAGCTTCAGGAATTTACTATTTTTTCCGTGGCAAAATGGTTAAGTATAAGAGTTGCAATCAGATGCTAGAACTGCAATAAATATGCAGTCAAAATATAATGTGAGGTGATTGATAAGATCTCAGACCATGTTTAAACTTGAAAATGTTTTAGATTGCTTGATCAAGTGTTTTTGAAATTGTGTCATATGCCATTTATTATATACATCTTTTCTGTTATAACAATATTTCCATACTGTTGATGAAAGGAATTTGAGTTCTTCTCCTGCTTCAATTGGTAACTAATCGTGATATTCTTTTAGGTTGAAAATTCAAACGGTGTTGTTCTGGTTGAGTTCTTCGCACCATGGTGTGGTCATTGTAAATCTTTGACCCCAACGTGGGAGAAGGTAGCTTCCGTCTTGAAAGGTGTAGCAACTGTGGCAGCTATTGATGCTGATGCACATCAATCTATTGCTCAGGTCTGTATTTGTTGCTTGTTAATTCAGATCGATTTTAACTGGTTTAGATCCTGCAAAGTGTAGTTGTGGCGAATTTATCCTAGAAAATGTAGGTGATGTTGTTAAAGAAACAGATGTACACTTTGATCTAACAACTGGTAGATGGTTGCTTAATCATATGAAAGACATTTGTAATTGTAAACTTGACTAGGCTCACTTTTGTTTGATAGAAACACCAGGGATGTGAAATAAAGGTTTGATTATTGTTATGTGGAGATTAAAGCCTATAAGCCAATATGTTGTTATTGGACATTATTAACGTTTTATGATTGGCTCTTATTACCGGCAACAGCAGCAAGAAGTTTCTTTTTTTCAAATTTCTTTTGTTTTGAATTTCTATTTGATTATTGTTAATGTGGAGCTTAAAGCCTATAAGCCAATATGTCGTTATTGGACATTAGTAACGTTTTATGATTGGCTCTTATTACCGGAAACAGCAGCGAGAAGCTTCTTTGTTTCAAATTTCTTTTTTTTTTAGTTTCTATTTGTATGACACTCCAGGCATGTCTAACTCCTTGTCATTTGCTTTCTGCAGGAATATGGTATTAAAGGATTTCCAAGCATTAAAGTGTTTGTGCCTGGAAAACCTCCTGTTGATTACCAAGGTGCTAGAGAAGCAAAACCTATAGCAGAATTTGCACTCAAACAGGTCATCATATTGAAATTAAAGTTTGACATCTGTTTTAGAATTATTCCCTTCTCTATTTCAGTACGACAAAATTTGTTGCCATGGAATTGAATAAACTGTTAGGATGCTTTCTAAATTTTGATAAGAATTTGTAGTAATATGTTGGTGGTTTGATACAAGTCCTCACTGTTATATCACAACTATTTCATTACAAATTAAACATTTTGATTGAAACCTTTTCCATGTATTTAGCTTTTATATTCCTTTTCTATGTATTTCCAAAAGCCTAGTACTTCCTCTGTTCCGAACTTTGCATTGTTTGACTTGATAAGTACTATGTAGTTTGATAAAAAGCCTTTTGATTCGTGATCAGATACCTAAACCGGCCAATTTTTAATCACCTTCAATCAAAATGCATTAAGAAAACTTGCAAACCTGAATCTGACTAATATATTGTATGGGCAAATAAGTAAACTACCAGTCTACCAAATACCAATAAGCGACTGTTTTATCACTGTTTTTGTTATTTCATGATCATTAGTTGAGAGTTGAGACGGTGCAGATGGGATGTATATATATTTTGCTGGTTAAAACCATTTAATCTCGCAAACTGTTTGTATGAGAATGTGTCATTAGTTGTTTGCTTTGGGTTTCGTTGTTTAAGGTTTTGCTCATGCTAATGCATTTTCTTATCTGGGCTATGCTTGATTTTTGTTTGTAGAAGCAAAACATTGAGTTTTATATATAATAGGGTTTTATAGTTTAGATTGTTGATTTTAATGGTTGTATTATATTACACATGTTTTCCGGTATGTTAGGATGACAATCAAAAAATTTGGTAAAGGGTCCTGTATACTTTGCTTGGGGGCTCCAAAATGGTTAAGCCGCCCTGATTTTACCCTGACACTGTGAAGGTTTACATGTAGATATTAGATCAATCAACATGTCCTTTACTAATATCTTTAATTTCATATGCATGGTGTAATATTTGAAGTATTCATAGATGGTTTATTGTGCACAGGTCAAAGCACTTCTTAAGGACAGG
The DNA here is from genome assembly GCA_039602395.1 of Deinandra increscens subsp. villosa. Classification (NCBI taxonomy): domain Eukaryota; kingdom Viridiplantae; phylum Streptophyta; class Magnoliopsida; order Asterales; family Asteraceae; genus Deinandra; species Deinandra increscens. The sequence goes on from JBCNJP010000007.1 coordinate 125,104,788, forward strand.
TTAAGTGGAAAAACAACAACAGGAGGTTCAAGTGAGAAATCAGAACCAAGTGCATCAGTTGAACTGAATTCACAAAATTTTGATGATATGGTTGTTAAAAGCAAAGATCTCTGGATGGTGGAATTCTTTGCACCCTGGTAATCATTTTGGTCTTGAGTTATTTTTTTAGCACTCTGTTTGCCAATGTTACATCTATAATGGTATAGAGGTTCTCAAGAGTATAAATTCTTTTCTTGAATAACTTGAGCAAATACAACAGAATGTATCATCGGCTATATAGTGTGCATAGGTACAAAGCAATGAGAAAGTTAAGGAGAATACAATGGAAACTACAACAAACCCATTAATAATGATAAGTATTTGAATTTACTTATCCTTCGACTTGTCATTCGGTTGACTTGATAAGGTGTTAACCGGGATACTATCACCACGTAGAACAAGTTCCTTCAATTTTATTTGTTACTCGTTATGTGGTTGGATGTTAATCTGATCCTGTGTTTAATGTTTAAATTTCCTCTTTAATAGATCTTAGAATTATTTGACTTCATATAATCAATTTATATGGTGATAACATTAAATTTTGAAATGACTGCTACACTTTTTGAATATTCTCCCTATGTTGTCTTATCTTCAGGTGTGGGCACTGTAAGAAGCTCGCTCCTGAATGGAAGAAGGCTGCAAAGAACTTACAGGGGAAGGTGAAGCTTGGTCATGTTAATGGTGACGATGAGAAGGTAATCTTGAATTTGGTTTCTTGGTGTTAAACCCATAATATATTGTATTATTATAATTGGTAACTCGTCTTTTACTGACAAATTTTGTTTTCAGTCCTTAATGAGCAGATATAAGGTGCAAGGTTTCCCCACCATTTTGGTATTTGGTGCAGACAAAGATACTCCAATCACTTATGAAGGAGCAAGAACTGCCTCAGCAATCGAGTCATTTGCCCTTGTTCAGCTTGAAACAAATGTCCCTCCTCCTGAAGTGACCGAGTTGACTAGCCCAGTAAGTTGGCCAACTCATTTAGTTAGTTTAACATTTTCCCTTTCTATTCCTGAAAAATCATGAAACAACATTAGAGGTGTTCAAAGATCACTCAAAAAAAGTTCACCCTGAATTGGCACGAATAATTTTTGAGCTAAGCCGAGCTGGCTCTTTTCAGTTCAAGTCGAGTTTGAGCCAAGGTGAGCTTGCTATTGGCTCGCTCGAATATTAAGATTTTACTTTTATTATTTTAATTTATGTTTAAGTTAAGCCCAATCAATTCTAATTCCAATGTCCTTGATTAAATTAATTTTTTAATTCTTTTTCTAAAAACTGAGTCTAGCAAACTTGACTTCAAACCGAGCTAGGTTCAAGTTCAGTTATATGAGTTCGAGCCAAGCCGAGCTTGGGCTGACCATGGCTTGGCTCGATTCAGATTGTGAACACCCCAATTAGACGTATTTTACTTGGTTAAAATACACTATTGCCATTGCAGGATGTAATGGAAGAGAAATGTGGTTCAGCAGCCATATGTTTCGTCGCCTTCTTCCCTGACATTTTGGACTCTAAGGCAGAGGGAAGAAACAGGTACCTAGATATACTGCTATCGGTTGCTGAAAAGTTCAAAAGGAGTCCATACAGGTAAAATAATAGATTTCTATTCTTCTTAAAGTTTTTTATTTAATTTCGGTTGTTATTATGAGAGATAATAATTTGTCGGTTTGGTAAATATTGGGGCAGCTATGTATGGGCTGCTGCAGGTAAACAGCCTGAACTTGAGAAGAATGTTGGTGTTGGTGGTTATGGATATCCAGCTTTGGTAGCTTTGAACATAAAGAAAGGTGCATACGCCCCACTTAGAAGTGCATTTGAACGGGACCAGATCATGTATGTTTTTCTTTGTCTCGCATTCTTGTTATATATGACGCTAGCGATGAAATGGGCTACGTTGGATCGGGCCAACCCGCAAACATTTGTGTCCTTTCTTATCCTTAGTTTATTAGAAGTTAACTTGGTTTTTTTTTTAACGGTATTTTTTGTATTCCACCAATTTTTCACCATTGTCAACGTTTTAACCTTGGTCTCCACCAAAGATAACTGTCTCTTACCATTGGGCTACAACCCCAGTGGCATTAGAAGTTAACTTGTTAAAGATAATATAAAGGAGATATAATTACAACTATAAATTAAATTTTTAAAATAAAACGATTTAGGAGGTTTTATGCATTTTAAATACTATTTTGGCGGCTTTGACCAACCTATTTTGAATCTTACCCAGTAGATATAAAGTATAGCATGAATCAAGTGTGGTGATGAGTATTTGTTTGAATTGGCAGAGAGTTTGTAAAAGCAGCTGGACTGGGAGGAAAGGGTACCCTGCCATTAGAAGGGACTCCGACGATAGTGAAAACCGAGGCTTGGGACGGTAAAGACGGAGAGATGATAGAAGAGGATGAATTTTCCTTGGAAGAACTTATGAGTGAGTGATGCAATCCCAGACAAAAATGAATTGAGAGTTTAGACAGTGAAGATATTTGTAAAAAAAAAAATTTTTTTTCTGATTGAATTGTTATTGTGTAGAAGCAATATCTCACCTTTGTAACACTGCTCGTAATTTTACTCATCAAACGCGTCGGTAAAAACTTCCATAGGCAAACCGTCGGATGATAGATGTGCATTTTATGTAGCTCCGTATCATATCTAGTTTGAAATACACAAAATTTCGCTTCATGTCACTAACATTAAAAAAACAAAACTGTTTTGCATTCCTTTGGACATCTGGCTTGAAAATTTATGGTTGTCATTCACAAAATAGTCAAGAATAAGTATCTTATTCGCGACTTCATGATATTTAGGAATATATGCTCTTGACAAACTGGTGTATTGATATGCTCCTCGCAAATTGAAACGGTAGTTAGAAATTTAACGTTAGAAATTTAACACCGTGACGCTGCATCACATTCTTCTTCCTCAGTTTTAGAAGAGTGTGAAATAGGTGGGTGAATTTGAAATGAAACCTAGGAAGGCAGAATATGAAATAGATTCATGGTATCCATGGTATTGTGTATTGTAAAATTTACTTGTGAAGATTGGATTATTTGAGTATACCTAGGGTAGAGGTTTAAAATTAACTAATTCTTTCATAACGATCATATTTTTGGGGTAAGTGTTGAAAAGTTGAAAACCAAACGGGTAAAGCAACGGTGGTGAACCACCTATTTGGGGGCCAAGATTTTGAGAAAACACACTAAGAGTCGGTGTTTACAGAAACCCCACTATATGTTAAAGCCGACTATTTTAGAAAATACACCTATAAAACATTCGACGCTGATAATGAGATGGGTATTTAGGTATAGGGTCAGGTATATGATTAGTTGGGAGTTTCACAAGTAGAAAGCGAATCGCCACGTCCGCCTAAACTCAAATAAAGTGAACCAATGTTGATGCGTTTGTTTTTTTTTCTATGGAAGACGAGGTTCTTCATTGTATTTACACATCACGTTTCTCTTTTCTTTTTAAAATCATATTATGCAAAATTAGACATGCGTACATTATGTTCTTGATTTTAGTTTGCGACCAAGCTTGTGTTGGATTTTGAGTGATACACCACTTATTTTTCAAGAGAGTAAACACTTGTTTTGATATCCTTTCTTGCTTACTCATGAGTTGTTTTATTTGTGGCATGCCTATCACCTTTTGGACAATTAAGCAATTTGACAATGACAGAATGTTGAGGATATATTTCATCTGAGTTCAAAAACAACAAATTAAGAGTTGAACATATGCGATTGATCCAAAAGGATAATCTCGAAAGCGTGATACACTTTCAGATTGAATATTCTCGTGGTTCACTTGAGAAAATCAATCGGATACGATCGAGACGAACATGATGAATTCGAGAATTTTGCAGAGATAGAAAAAATTATGAGCCGTCCTGTTTTCTGATGATGATCGATTATTTAGGAGGAGGAGAGTAATTGCAGTTATCTGCAATTCGAAAACTGCCAAATTTACACTATTAGTCCCTGCGAAATTTATAATTAAATTTCCGGACAAAATATTCTTCTAGTGCAATTTTGATGAAGGAATTCATCCAAAATTTTCTAGTGCCAAATTCACACTATCGACCCCAGCCAGGGGCTCTGCCCCTTGGACCCCGCTCTCTCGGGGGCGCTGCCCCCGAACCCCCGCCAAGGGGGCGTTGCTCCCTTGGATCCCCCTTAACTTTATCGATACGGGCGTGCACTACCTCGCACCACCGAACCCGACCAATATAAGTTAAAAGTCCGATCAATCAATAGTCAATCCCTAATTACACTAAAATAGCAACAACATTAAGGTTAATGTAGGAGATGACAACCCAAAAAATGCATGTCAAATCCATAGGTCATATGATGTCAATATGCCATGACTTCAAGTATTATGAATGGACGTAGATGATCACTACGCATAAACTAACCTTGTCATGCATAGGGGTAGCTCTTCCACTCTCTTTGTGTGCGACAATTCGTATGGATAGTTTTTGAAGCATTCGAAAACAACAAATTAAGAGCTCTCGGTATAAGTGGGGTTTTCTAGAAAGTAATTATCTAGTAGAAGCTTATTAGCAGTTTGACGACCCCAATTGAGACGAGCTCTTCGGGTTCTAGGAAGTGAAGAATCAAATTGTTACAACCAAAGTTAGTCAAATATACGGGTGCTTGCTTGTATAAATATATTATCAGCGGAGTCAGATGACGATGACGAGAAAGATAAGGCTGTTTTTTAGAACTTATTTGTGTGGAAGAAAATATGTAATTTTTTCTTGTGTATAAAAGTGTGTCTTAGTATGTCGTATATATTAGTTTAAAAGTATTATTAAATTACTTTTAAAGAATCTAGCTGCTCAATGGCCACATTTGAAAAATCTAAGCCTCACGTATGTGAGACCACCCATGCTTAAGCCCCTCACGAAGGGGCGGGTGTTCAATCACTCTCATGAGGCTCACGTCTTATGGGAGTCACGTGAATCTCTCATGGGGTATGCCAGAAACCCAACTCTTAAATCCATATATTTATCTATACTTGACTCTTATTTACTTGAAGAAAGACAGCATTTCATAAGTTTTTAGTATCCCTAGACTATAATGGTAATAAATACCCGACAAGTATCAAACATCTTTTAACTAAATAACACCATAAATGGATAACAAATAATGGATACTCTAGGACATATTTTTATACAATTGTTGCTAAAGAGACACCCATTCAAATGCGTATAGTGTGGTTGTCGTATCATACGAGTCGTATGAATTAAACATGACATATGATCAAAAAATAAGTGATCATACAAGTTGTATGTCTTTGACCGTGGCCACATAAATCACTTCCATGTCAGTATGAAGATCATACAAGTTGTATGATTTGACGAATACACACGACTCATAGACAGGGACAAAACTACCCTATAAGAATCTGGTTTAAGCGACCTTGCTGAATTCAAAGACCATAATGTATCACTGTATCATGCTTAAACGAAATTGATAGTAACCCCATTAGATATATTAAACTGCCCCAAACATAAATATAAAATCTCAAAATTGTCATACATCCACATGACACCCAGACGTTAGTTAAATAATCCGTTCGTATTTTTATTTTATGACATCTCTAAAATATAATCTGACACTCACACTATCAAAACCGTTCCGTCATCCCTAATTCAGATTTTTAACCCGAAAAGCCGGTTTTTAAAACCAATCAGAGAAAACCGGTTTGTAACCGATCTCTAATCAAATAAGTTTCCATCCTAACCGATTTTAACCGAGCCGGTCAAATGCCCATACCGAAACCGGATAGGAAAAAAAACCGCTTGTGCACCTCTACTGAAGGACCGAAAGTTTTTGAATAAGCATCGACATTTGAGTTTTGACACTGTGATGCCTTTTCCTCTGTAGTCTCTTACCACTCCTTGGCCGCAACTGAATTAGCCGTCGTTGATCTCACCTGCTTCGCATCCGGCCACCGCAGTCTACACCGATCTCCCATCGTTCAGGTATATAACTACACACATAATGTATGATGCGGCGGTGCATTATTGTTAACCATAATCGCTATTAGATTTAACACGTATTATACTTGAATGAAGGTAGTTTTAGGGCAGCAGTTTCTGCCTTCATCTTCAGAAACGATACTTCCTCTACAACCTCCCAAAATAACTGAATATTTTTGTTTGCCTGATTTTTTCAGTTGGAAAAGTAGATATGTTTTGATTATCACAAGTCAAAGCTACTTCTCAATCTCATCTACTCATCAAAACCTAAACTAAGCACCTTAATCGTTGAACGAAGTTGTTTGATTGAATTGTGTAGGTGAGAAATTTGTGGATATATGATGTTATATGTATTTGAGGTATTATGTCAGAGATCATAGCATCCTTCTTTCTTATTGAAATTGAGGGAGTTTAGAATAAAAAACATATTAATTTCCAGCTCTGGAACCATTATTTTGAAATTTGGCCATTTGGCTATGAGAGGATGTGTACATCAATATGTAAATATGAGCTGTAACTGTAAATGCACACCAAGTGAAGTAAATTTAGTGTGTGCTGATCTATTACTTTAATCTGCTACCAAAAAGGATGTTAGTTTCCCTTTGTTTGTTCATAATTCATTCCTTTCATGCATGTTAAATTTGTCCATGAGGATAGCTCATGATTAGCTTTCCAGTATTTTGTTTTCATGATGTTAATATTGACTAATATGAGTTCTGTTCTGCAGTAATCCGTAGACGTCGTTATGTTGCTTAAAGTGACCCAAAATATAAATAGAAGAACGGCTTTGCTCTTTTTTCCAACAGTGAGAAAATATATCTCCACTTCCAGCCAAGCGGCAGTTGATCTGGCTTCCAAAGATGGGGAAATGAGGATCTTTTTAGTTGCAGGAGAGGTTTCTGGAGATGCTATTGGTTCGCGTTTGATAGCTGCACTGAAGAAGCTTTCACCATACCCTATACGTGTTGGTGGTGTTGGAGGGTAAAGCTTTATAGGCATAAGTTCATCTTACAATTATATAAATCAATCTACCAGAACATTGTGTCTGTTGCTTGACCATTGATTGGTGTTTAGACTTACTCAGATCTCTTTTCACAACATCCCAGTTCATGCTTGACAGATTATGAATAATTTACTCTATATTTACCAGAACATGTGTTGTGCTTACCATTGATTGGTATTTAGCTATCAGACTCTTTTCACAACATCCCCTCCGTAGTTGTTCATGAAATCCAAGTACAGCGTGTATGTACTTGTATATGTACCTGCATCTTGCACTTATTCTTTACCAGCTTATTAAGACTGATAAATTGGTTTAGTCATTTATCAGATCTATGATGGCAAAGCAGGGATTGAAATCCCTTTTCCCAATGGAAGATATTGCAGTGATGGGGATCTGGGAGTTGTTGCCACATCTAAAAAAGTTTCAAGTATGTTTTCAGACTTATTTCACCTTCAGCAAATGTGAAGATTTAACCCCGTCCCTCCATTCTCTTTTATGTTAAGTCATTGTATACAAGTATGATGCTCTCAAACCTTCAAAGGGGTGGCACGGTTTAAGCGCCTGATTTCCTTTAACAAAGGTTTCAGGTTCAAATCTAGGTTCCTAAACCAGGTTCCACTGGTTTGTGCATTAAACCCCTTGAAGGGCACCAGCACAGCAAGCTGCGGTTTACCTGGTTCTGCTGGTCAACAGGGTATTGGTGTGCCCTGTGAGTTTTCTAGTGACGTGTTCACACCTTTATCAAAAAAGAAGTATGTGACTCAATAGTTAAAGATTTTATCCTAAAGTTTTGTACATAAGGTGATAATGACAATCTTCTTAGCTATTGCTGTAAATCAGAAATCATTTGTGATCGGTACAACTTCATATGAGTTTGTATCTGGATAACAGGCTTCGACATCAGAAAATCTATAAAGTGTGAAGTTCTGTTTTTATAAACAAAGTCAATTATTTAGTAAATACATAAGCACATGAAACACAATATAGAGTCTTTTCTTATAGTTTCTTAAATGAAACGGAAGCAGCGGGGATCACATATTACTCAAAATATCATACTATTAACCTTCATTTTTTCAGGTTAGACTGAAGGAAACAGTTGAGGCGGCATTCGCATTTCGTCCCCATGTTGTTGTGACGATTGATTCCAAGGGATTTTCTTTTCGTCTCCTAAAACAGTTAAAGGGTAATTCATTCTCTGACAATCTTCCTTGTGTCTGAACACGCACCTCGAATTTTCCTTACATATAAAACTTATGATGTAGGACAATGGGGGCATGTTTTTTGCAGCTAGGTATTGTGAACAAGGACCTAATGCTCCTTTACACTTCCATTATGTTGCGCCATCTTTCTGGGCCTGGAAAGGGGGTGAAGAAAGACTTGTCGGGCTTTCTGAGTTTGTGGATCATGTCTTGTGCATCCTACCATTCGAAGCGGAAGTTTGCAAATCTCATGGAGTACCTGCAACCTTTGTTGGCCATCCTGTTCTAGAAGATATTATAGAGGTGAATTTGGTACAAGTGTATCTTGAGTTTACTCTTTCTTTTAATGCCTGCTATGTTCTTGGGTTTTGTAGTGTTACACCAAACATCCAGTTGATCCACTAACATGCATATAACTGATGCCATGACCTTTTATTTCATTGTCAAAGGTTACAACAGAAAAGGGATGGAAGGTGCAAGGAAATGCTGACTTGTTCCGGAGTGAATACGGAATCTCTTCAGGTGAATGATTTAAAAGTTAAAATCACCAGTTATACAACTTTGATCTCTTATCTGATACTTTAATGCTTTTGACACAAAGGGTCGACAATATTTACCTTGCTTCCTGGGAGCAGACTACAAGAAGTGACTCGAATGCTTCCCCTTTACTCAAAAGCCGTTAATCTTTTAAAGGACTCTGTTAAAGACCCGACTATAGTAATCCACGTGGCACCTAACCAACACGTGGAAAACTACATTAAAAAAAGCCGTCAATGAGTGGACTGCACCCGTAGTACTGGTTCCAGGAGGAGCATCACATACAAAGTATGATGCGTTTAGTGTAAGTGACACTTTTCAGTAAGATGATATTAACATGTAAATCTTCGTGTACACTCGTGTTATCGATCTCATGATTACAACTTGATTTCGAGTAGGAGCGTCAATCATGTTGGGTTGACATGGGTTGGCGGGTTAGTTCAATCCAACCCAAACACGACCCACATATTTTTCCTTGTCAAAGACATCAACCGGTCTGTTAAAAATTGTGTAACCGAACTAGGTTGGTTTAACCCATTTATCTATGCAAGTCAAACGGGTTGACAACATATAATCAAGTTGTAAATGGGTTGGACGGTTGTCATTAATGGGTTGTAAACAGGTTGTTTAGTTAAATGTGTTAACGTAGTCAACTTGAACACGACCCGTTTATTAAGTGGGTTAGATAAACAGCCCAAAACCTTATTATTTTTGTGAACATTACGTTATGCAGGCAAGCACTGTGGCGTTATGCACATCTGGAACAGTAGCAGTGGAGCTGCTGCTTGCCCGATTACCATCTGTTGTAGCTTATCGGGCCCATTTCTTGACAGAATGGGTCATACGTTATAAAGCTAAAGTACCTTACATCTCACTCCCTAATATCCTTCTTGATTCACCTGTAATTCCTGAAGCCCTGTTTCATGAATGCACGCCCAAGAGACTTGCAACGATGCTAATGTAAGATCCCGTTATGTTGTATGTCAAATATGCATGATTATAGCAATTATATTGTTTCAGTAACAATTTTATTTCTTGAATTAAATGACTAGGGAACTAATGCATAATGAAGTGGTTCGGGAAGAACAGATTTCCGCAGCTGAGAAGGTTAGGCAACTGTTATCTCCACCACTGGCACGAGCTGTTGGCGGTGACTTGAACTGCAAGGATGCGAGTTTTGACAACTCACCAAGTTCAGTCGCAGCTCAGACTATTTTATACCATCAAAGTCAGAAATGATGAAAAGAGTTGCTCGGTAATGCATGTCTTTTTTTTTTCTCTTGAACAGCAAGAATTTTATTAAAAACCCACCTAGAAGAAACTAGACAGGACGATCCAAAAACAAACCGACCCAAACGAGTGACCCATATGTCTTTATATTTACATTTTTGTTATATCAAAGAGAGGAAAATTGGATTTTAATAATCCAAGTTATTACCAATTGGCCAATATTAATCCCAATTTCAAAATTGGCCTACATTATCCCAATTATTAAGGTGTTGGATTTCATTGACCCCGTTAAGTTTTCCTTATTTCCGTTAGTTTTTTGCTGACGTGGCACTGATTAATAAACCAGTGCCACGTCAGCAAAAAACTAACGGAGTTAAGGAAAACTTAACGGGTCAATGAAAACCAACACCTTAATAATTGGGATTAATGTAGGCCAATTGGTAATAACTTGGATTATTAAAATCCAATTTTCCTAAAAGAGAAGTGCATTCATTTAAGAACCAATAATATGTTCGAGAACCGTATTATCCTTTGTACATATTATTATATATAAATTGACTATAACGATTGTGGATTTCAATAAATTTAAGATTTATTTTGAAAAAATATATATGTATATAGGTTACATTTTTAATGTGTATGATAATATACATATGTTGCAATGTTCCTATATAACGTAACCCCTAACCCTATATATGTGTGTGTTCAAGAATTATAATTTAAAATAAAGCAATTTCAATGGTTAATAAGCTGGTATCTCAACTAGAGTTCCAAAATGCTTGATTTTGGTGATCATATTTTCCGGAAAACCATTCAACTAACCAAAAGTTTGATAACCACCAAAATTGTAAATCATTTTTAACCATCAATTACTATAATAAATTCCTTCCCAATTTAAAAAAAGGTAAAAAGAAAAAAATTGAACTTTTGGTATACGATCGGAAAAGTTAATTAGACAATGGGAAAGATGAGTTTTGTTTGGCTAATAACCCTTGTCATATCTTTAGTCCTGATTCTAGAAGCTGAAGCTGTTGTGGGTCCCGGTCCTCCATGTGACCCGACGGACCCTCATTGTGTCATTACCCCCTCTAGAAAGAAACCAAGAATCGTTGAAGGCACAAAAGATGACAGATATGTCGAAAGGGCAAAAGCCGATGACACGCCTGAAATTGTTATAGTTGGTCATTGATGATTTACCTTTTTTTTTCTTTCTATTCATGTCATTGTATTTTTTCTGAGTTATTATTATTATTTTTATGTCTTTTCTTTTACATCAGCAGCAGCTATATATTTGTTTTGTTCTAGACCATGCACGCCAATTTGTAGAGGTCAATGTTTCTGTTAGACGCTTGGAACTAGAGGTGCACAAACCGGTTACGGTTAGGAACTAGTTTTGGTTTAGGTCAACTTCCGGTCGTAACTAGTTATACAAGAAACTGGTTTGGTTTCTAACCGGCTCTTAGTGAAAATATGTATAACCGATGCAAACCAGTTGTAACCGGTAACCGGTTTTAATCATTTTTTGCAACCGGTCGCTGAAAAACTGGTTTCGAGCCCGAGAAGGGTAAACGATGTGTAACCGGCGGTTCGGTTAGTGATCAAAACTGGTTCTTGTAATAACCGGTTTCGGTTATTTTGGTCTAACCGGTTTAGCAATGGGTTTTTAAACACCTTGGACTCACAACGGTTCTATACCGGAGGACTCAAACTACTAAACCATTCTGCCCAAATCCATTTTATACCTTGCTATATATACAAAGATAATAACATATAGAACCATCTGATAACTATTATATATCATCTCATATTTAAAAAAAAAAAACAATTTTATTCTCAAGATTACACAACAATAAATAAAGCCAGCACGTAACCAACGGAGGACCAATATTTACAACATAAGTTACCCGATTTATAGTAAACTAGCTACATTACATAATCATACCCCCACCTCCCAATTACTCTTGCTTTGATCCATAAGAAATCCATAACTTTGGCATTTCCTTCGTCACCGACCCAACCGAGATATTCCTGATTTCAAAGACCAATTTGTTCATTGCCCTTTAAATGCACCAGCAAGCTATTATGATCGACCACCGACTTCAAAAGCTCCTTTTTTGTGTCACCCAACTGGTTTGTTGTATGAACCTGAAAAAAATTATTGATTGAAAACACAAAAATCCGTGGAACACCACACCATTCACTTATCAAACTCCACAAACCTGCCGCCACATAGCATGCTGTGAACACATGCTCTAATGATTCCAGCACATCATTGCACATTGGAAATATTAATGGTTTTCATGGGTCAATATCATTTCCATACTTGCCCATATTTCTTACTTGGTTAGCTCCTTTCATTATGTAATATCTCACCTAATTGCTAGGCAACACATTCCTTTTTTGTTTAGTCTTTATGTTATTTATTTTCCTTGTTGTTTGCATTGTATCTCATGAGAATGAGAATTATGAATAAAGAAAACACAACCAAAACTTTGAGACCATCGATTCTGTGACATATCAGTCATCACCAATTCAATATTAACGTTTCTTTTTGCCAGTTCCGGCCACCCTCGTGGGTAACTTGTCTAAACTCAACCCCCATCAAATATATTAACTTTGGGTGGCAACTGGCAACCATTTATTCTAGCTATAATCGTGATCCTCTCCCCTTGTGGTATTAATTAATCTCCTAGGTATGCAACTCCAGTACCTACAGTCCACGCCCTACGAAAGCGCTTTCTCAACTTGTATATCCACTGTGTGTACGTAATGCCCCCATGCATGGTTGCAAAACTCGCTAGGCGCTTCCAAGGTGGTCTACTAGGGAGTTGAGAGTACTCGCCCAAGTCAAGGGAGTACTAGGCGTAGGCGGGGGTACTCGAGGAGTTTTACAACCATGCCCCCATGCCATGTAACACCCATGCATACCAGTATGTTAGTTTTAAACGATTTCAAAAAATTGATCCCAACATTTTTTATAATTAATTTTTATTAACCTAACTTAACAAGTTAGGACATGGTTCCTTTGAAAGAGGTTGACAACTGCAAAAACAACCAAGACTCAGCTAATAGATTTGGCAAGATCAGTTTCTTGTGTAAACCAACCATTAAAAAAGTTCAAGTTACAAAAATAAAGTTTACAACCCAAGATTAAACCACACGTTCCAATTTAGTTTCATAGTTTGGAAGTAAGTTGATTCGTGATTGAACACCTCCTAAATTTGATAGCATTCGGCAAGTTCCATCTTCACGTGTTCAAATTCCTCATTTCATGCTTATCGTCTCCGGGAGTTAGGGAAGATGCTTACCTATTATAAACACCAATACATGCTAGTGTTTATGTTAATGATTCATTAGAACTCAAAATGAATCTAGTTCCTTAGCCAAAACGTTTAAAAACGAAAAACATCAAAAGTTTGAAAATTTGGCAGGGTTCCTTCCTTTGCGTGACGCGAAGAAAATATTTCACCTTCGCGTGCCTCTAAGATTGAAAGTAATAGAAAGTTTCCAAAATTTTACGTAGAAATTTTTTGGTGTGTTTCGCATATTTTAAGTCCCATTCAATCCCAGATGTTCGGGCTTCAACTCGACACCTCCTAAACTCATTTACATCAACTTACCAACCTTCAAATGGGTTTTACAACTTCGTTAAGACAAACTTTCGTTACGAAACGCAATCCAGCCCGTTTGACGTGGTTCGCGTTTTCAAGTTTCCAAATCATACTTATTATTGGATTTAATCTTGTAATTATTTAATAATTAGGGGTTAATTAGTATAGTTTTATTATGTAGAATTATTTTATTTAGTTTCCTAATTTGTGTCTGATTAGGTTTCTTGTTTTACAAGTTCTAGGAGTATTATAAATAGGGTTCATAGGTGTACGGTTTATGTACCTTCAACTATTATATTAATCAACAAGTATTATTTTTGTTAAATCTATCTAGCTTTTGATTAAGTTAAAGAAGACCTGATTACCAAATCATACCTAATGGTTCGGGTTACATCCCCACACCTTCCAAATCCATTATCATAAGTTTATAAGTAATTCAAAACTTGTCCATAAACAATTACTATAAATTTCATTTGCACCCGTTTTGTCCCGTTTCATGTTTTCAAGTCCAATTCTGTCCAAACATGTCTAGAACTTCGGGCTTCAACCTGACACATTTCCAATCTAGTCCAAGTGTGTTTTCATACATTAAAATAAATTCATACCAAGTTTTACAAACAGATTTCTGTCATGTATTGTTTTCATCCGTTTTGACCCGTTTCGCGTATTTGAGTTTTAAAAGCGTTATAGTGGAGGTCATGGGTTCAATCGCTGACAATGATGTTTTTGATGTTATTTAGGACTACATTAGGGAGTGTGTGTTAGCCGTTAAAAAAAACGTTTTAAATAACTCTTTTATTACAACGGATCCGAAACTGGTTCACATATCCATGCAAACACTTCATTAGTATAGTAGAGATCCAATAGTTCCCTTATGTCACCGTTCTTTAATTAACTTACCTTCCCAAATTACCCATTCAATTAACATGATAAGCTTCTATATGATACAAGTATGCGATTGCAGCCGAATTCTTCTTGAGATCCACTTCTACTCCTTCAAGCGGCTCAATGGCTTCCCACAATCCATGTACATTGAAGATGGCTTTGAGTTTAACCGCCCAAATCGTGTAATTGCTCTCTGTCAGGATCGGACATTGAAGAGGAATTGTGGTGTAGTTATTCACCACTTGTCGATTGCCTCCTGCTGCATCTCCCATTGTTTCTCTCTGAAATTGTTGATGAGACGAATTTTTCCGAGGAGATGGCCGTCGAGGTGACAAGATGAATCGATGAATCTTGTCAAAGAACCAGGAGGATCACTGATACTCTCCAATCTTTGGCCAATTTCAAGGAACGCCCTAAACGAGATTCACCGTGCGAGCAATCGGCCAAGATACCAATGCTCTGATACCAAATGAATCACAGAAATGAAATTAAGAACACAATTTGACAAACGAAAATGAAGAAATCTTATTGATTATGATGAATGTTGAGAATTACAGGTGATCGGAGCTTACTTATACTAACCGAAGATTAACAACCTACCTAACGGCTATTATAAAACGATTACACAAATTTACAGAAACAGTCCCTGCAGTTTCTACTTATTGACACAAACTACCCAGACTCTACAAACTCAATTAATAGTAACAAAAACTCACTAAGATCCTTTAATCATGTCTTGCTTGTTAAGTTATGGTAAATTAGTTAAAACAAAAATTCGGGACCAAATTTTAAAATCAATTATAACTAACGTATTAGTGGTATGATGTATGCTACAAAAATATATATGAATGTTCTACGTACCAACGATTTAAAAATCATTTAAAACTAACGTATTACCTATCATACTCCACCGGTGTGTGAATGATATGTTCTACCAACGATTCTAAACTTCTTCTTAAACAATATATTTATGTTACAAAAGTAATAATACTCTAAATAATTGAGTTTTGACCCATAAGAAAAACAGTTTTAATGAAAATATAGACCCCCTTATATATATACATATCTCAAAAATCAAAAGGCACATAAAAAACCAAACCCTAATTAAGCGACAGCCGCAAGAGATCGAAGATGGATGGCGATGGACATATTATATTGATTTCTTCTTCTTCTTCTTCATCTGACAACAAGAAGCCATTGATGGATGCAAAGAAGAATGAACGAGAAGAAATACCGTTACTTTCGTATATTATTTTTGTCCTCATTTTAGTTGTATATCTCTTATATGTACACTTTTTTAGTCCTGCTCCTCTACATCCGAAACCCCCATTAAACTCGGAATTAGTGGCTGGTGGTTATCCTCAGAGGACGACGATGCCCAATGATCAGGAAGGTGGTCTTATAATCAACAACAACAACATCAGGGTACGTATATATACCTTAAAAGTTAAAAACCTTCTTTTTATAGTTAAGTTTTTCTGTGATTTCTTCCCTTTTTGATGCTTTATTTTGTTTGAACTGTTAATTATGGCTCTGGCAACTAGCTTCTTTTTTATAAACATTGTTCGTTTTTTTATGTAACTTCTGATAAACACGTACGTAGGGTTATTAATGAATTATATCAAATAGTTACACAAAATCAATAGTTAAAAATCATTAACTACCTTTTGATTCATATATATTGCGTTCTATGAAAAACCCTAGGAGGTTTTGAAAACACTAATCTATACTTCTATATCAATACTTCTATACTATATTATAATTATAATATATACGAGGATGACAAAGTTATTAATTACTTAAAAAATAGTTTTAATAGGTTAAAACAGTCTTTTAAGAAATAAGGAATCGAAATTTTATAAAAAATTATTTCATTAAAGTTATAACTTAAAATCAAATTTTAAATAAAACTAGTTCGAAAGGTATAATAATTGAATTTCAAATTCAGTAGCTATTCAAGCTATGGTCGATTGGACCATAAGGAAAAGTTGATAGGCCATATATTTGGCCACCAAATTGATATTTTTTTCATGTGTTTTATTTTGATTGGTTAAAGATAAAAGTACAGTTGACTTTCAAGTATTATCAAGCTATAGTGAATTTGACCATACTTAATCAGTGGACATTTTTGAAACTTAAAAAGTCAAGTGGCCGGACATTATAAAGGAAAAGATTGATCTTATGGACATATTGGAAATTTTCTCATTTTTTAAATCATGAATATGTTTTGTTTCTACTCTATGCACTTCATGAAAGATTTATCGGTTATTGTAACTGAATTTTGCCCAGGAGGATATGACCAGTTCAGGATTCTATTTGATGCAAGTAGCTGGAGGGATAAAAGATTGGATAAATGCTAAGCTTTTTAAGGTATATTATAATTTCTATTATTAGGTAAAAACTATCAATCTAGCATAGACTAACACATTATTATTTGGATTGCCCCAATAATGTTGTAAAATTTCCTATATCTTAGAAAGTTTACATGTTTAATTACTTATTAAATTTGCCTATTAGGATGGAGGGGGCATTCAATAGATGACACGAGATGAGGTTCAACTCACGCGAGTCACCGCTATGGCCAGTTAAAAAGAAATGCCATTAGATGGAATGGAGAAAAATGGGTTCATGAACCAGTGAAAATATAGCCAATTTGCATCATTTAAATTTATAAAATGTTGACTTATGCGTGCTTTGCTATGTATGGGTTTAATTTGAATCTTTGAAAGCAAATTAATCTAATGTAATTTTGAGAAAATTATTTTTGTGCTGAAAATGGACTATCCACAGTGACATTTTGGTCTCTTTATAGCGCCCCCACACCGCCATCGGGGTGCAAAGGGGCAAAAATTTTGTTGAGGCGTTTTTGTTATAGCGCCAGTGATGAAGAAAGGTGATTGGTTAGTTTTTTTTAATGTCTTTTTTTAATGGGTGAGAATTTTGAAGGTTTTATTTTTTATATAAAATAATAATATAATTGTGTAATAATTAGAGGAAGACTTATGACTATATTTTTAGTCATGGAGCCCCTCTTTGACTAGTATTACACATGTCAAAAAAATGTTTAAGAGAGGCCTTATGACTTTGAATAGCCTAAGAAGTATGATAAATCTAAAAAGGCTATGAAGAATTTGAGACATTAGATTATTTAATCAATAGTTAAGATAAAATTAATGGAGAAAAAGAATAATGAAAAGACATTTTAGTCTTAGTCATTTTTATTGACTTTTTTATCTTAGCACCATTTTTTAATCTTCATAACGTTTACAAACGACATTATTTTTTTTTTAAAGTACATCATAAGAATGTGATTAACAATCTGATTCCTTGTTTGCAAATCACACACATAGCAATATTCAAAGTTGCTTTCACCACTGAACAAATCGAAAACATAAACAAACGAAAATCAATAAAT
>JBCNJP010000007.1:125123183-125142126 GCA_039602395.1 Deinandra increscens subsp. villosa
GTTGAACTCACACGAGACATAGCTTTGGCCAGTTAAAAAGAGATGACATGAGATGGTATCAGGGGCGGATCTAGTTCATTGCCACCGGGTTCACGGAAACCCAGTGACTTTCAAAATTTTAGTGTAAATATATGTATAATACTAGGAGTGAATCCATATATTTTAAGCAAGTGAATCCTATTGACAAAAATCCTTTTAGCCCAATTGGTTCAAGGCGTGTATATGTAACTTTGACATCCCAGGTTCGAATCCTCGAATCTGTTTCTGTTTTTTTAAACGGTTTATTTTGCACTTCTTGGTTGGTTGCAGAAGATGACCTAGCTCCTGTTTTGGTTAAAAAAAATTAATTCCCGTTGATAATCAAAGTCTAAGTTGCACTAGTGGTTAAGATGCCCATTAGATTTCTATCATACAAGTTTCATGTTCAATTCTTTCAGCCAGCGATTTTTTCTGTTTTTCTGTTTTTTTTAATGTTTTCTTTTCTGTTCCAGCTTGTTTCCAAGGCTATACCTAAATATTTCTCGACCTAAAGTGTTGTATATCACTTAACCGGGTTTATACTCGTTGAAAAATTAAAAGATTAATCATATTATTTATCGTACAGTTTATATATATTTATATATTTGTGAAATATATATATATATATATATATATACACACACATATTGGCATTGTGTTCTCTAATTATTGTAATGTATATTCGTATTGTTATTGTATTATCAATCCTAACCGACCCGGCTTGAACCAACCCGAACCGACCAAATCAAAATTTATGATATTTAGTTGTTTGAATCCCGACCACCATAAATTAGTGAACCCAGTGAAAAAAATTCCTGGATCCGCCACTGGATGGTATGAAAGAAATTGGGTTCATGAACCGGTAAAAGGATAGCAATTTGCGTCATTTATATTTATAACAAGTTGACTTATGCGTGCTTTATTATGCACGAGCTTAATTTAATGTCTTCTTTGGATATGAATTTGTAGAGATTAGCATGGATTTTTTCTTTTTAAGTAGCTAGTGTAGTTATTATCATACAAATATTTTGATATTTGAAAGCAAACTAATCTAAGGAAGTATGATGCCACATCACCTGCCACGTCAGCAAAAATGATGTCACATCACCTGCCACGTCAGCAAGTACTAACGGAGTTAGTGAAAAATTAACGGCGGCCCAATGAATTCCAAGACCCAAATAATTGGGATTATTGTAGGCCAATATTGGAACTCGGATTATTATCCGCCAATACCCAATAACTTGGATTATTTAATTCCAATTTTCCTTAATCTAATGTAATTTTGAGAAAATTAATTTTGTGCTAAAAAAATATCAATTCATTGAGTGAAGTTATACTAAGATTATCTGTAGTGGGCACGGAGTGAGCATTTTGGTGTCTTCATAGCGTCCCAACACCGTCTCCTGGGGCGCTATGGAGCAAAAATTTTGTTGAGGCATCTTTGTTATAGTGCCGGTGATGAACAAAGGTGATTGGTTAGTTTTTTGAATGTTTTTTTATTAGGTGAGAGTTTTGTAGTTTTTTAATATAAATAAAATATATAATTGTGTAATAAATAGAGGCGCGTTATGGGGTTTTATGACTACACCACTTTTAGTCATGGAGCCCCTCGCTGACTGGGACGACACGTGTCAAGAAACGCCAAGGGCCGGTGGGACTTTATGAATACGGATAGCCTAAGAAGTATGATAAATCTAAGATGGCTAAGACTGATTTGAAGTCATTAGATTATCTAACCAATGGTTGAAATTGAATTGATGGAAAAAAAAGAATGATGGATGGACATTTCTAGTTTTAGTTATTTTTGTTGATTTTTTATCTAGTTGCACCATTTTTCTAAAATCTTCATAACTCTTACATACGATATATTTTAGAAGTACACCATATAACGAACATTTTTTATCTTTAAAACGTATACAGTATTGCTATATATAAAATTAAAAAAAATCACGCTTTCGATTTCCTAGTGCGTCATTGTGTTTAATATTCGCCATTGAGTCTTTATACTATTATTGTGATAAATTTATCTAATACATAAAAAACAATATCAAAATAACATGAAATGAGTTAAAACATAAAACACAATGAGAAATACATATTACACAATGACGTGAAACATAAGACACAATGATCTGAAAATAAGACACAATGATCTGAAAATAAGACACAATGACGATTATTAGACACAATGATATATACATATTACACAATGACCTGAAACATAAGACACAATGACACAGTACGAAATCGAACGAGTAATTTTTTAATTTTATATATAGCAACACTGTATGCGTTTTAAAAATAAAAAATGCTTGTTTTTATTGTGTAATTTAAAAAAAATAGTGCCGTATATAAAAGTTATAACGTTTAAAAAATGAGGAAACTTAACAAAAAGACAAAAGAAATGGCTAAGACTAAAACATGTCTCATTTAAAAATAAAAATAAAAAGACACGTGTCATCGTATGGGCCTACTAAAAAGTTTACATGTTTAATTACTTATTAAATTTGCCTACTAGGATTTTTTTTTGAACGGCAAATTTGGATCACTGACGGGGGCATTACCCACCCACCCGATCATCTCCAACCCCCATCAGGAGGAAACTCACCACTGGTGAGAAAACCCTCTGGCCCAACTTGTAACCCCCATTTATTTATTTTTTGTTACAAGTGGGACTTGAACCCAAGACCTCCCATTTATAATATCTTGGGTACCTCCCTCTAGCCAATTGGGCTAGAGATCATTGGTATTTGCCTACTAGGATGGAGGGGGGATTCAAGAGATGACACGAGATGAGGTTCAACTCACGCGAGACTCCGCTATGGCCAGTTAAAAAGAAATGTCATTAGATGGAATGGAGAAAAATGAGTTCATGAACCGGTGAAAATATAGCCAATTTGCATCATTTAAATATATAAAAAGTTGACTTATGCGTGCTTTGTTGCGCATGATCTTAATTTTATGTCTTTTTGATATGAATTTGTGTAGATTTGCATGAATCTTTTCTTTTTGAGTAGCTAGCGTAGCTATTATCGCACAAATTTTTGGTCTCCTTATAGCGCCCCACACCGCACTCGGGAGTGCAAAGGGGCAAAATTTTTGATGAGGCGTTTTTGATATAGTGTCAGTGTTGAAGAAAGGTGATTGACTGATTGGTTAGTTTTTTTAATGTCTTTTTTTATTGGGTGAGAATTTTGAAGGATTTTTTTATATATAAAATAATATAATTGTGTAATAATTAGAGGAGCCTTATGAGGCTTATTACTACACCACTTTTAGTCATGAAACCCCTCCTTGACTAGGATGACACGTGTCAAAAAAACAGCCAGGAGAGAGGCTTTATGACTAAGAATAGCCTAAGAAGTATGATAAATCTAAAAAGGCTAGGAAGAATTTGAGACATTAGATTATCTGATCAATGGTTAAGATTAAATTAATGGAGAAAAAGAATAATGGAAGGACATTTTAGTCTTAGCCATTTTTACTAACTTTTTTATCTTAGCACCATTCTTTTAATCTTCATAACTTTTACATACGACATTATTTTTCGAAAAAAAATTACATCATAAGAATACTACGAAGTATTAAAAGTATGTAGTATGCATCATGTCTCCAATAGGCACTACTAGAAATAGAGCCTTTCTTGACGCGCGAACAATGACGCGTGGGATTTAATGACGCGCAAAAATACATGTCATAAAAAAACTGTCAAGAAATGTAAAATCTTAAGGCTAGATGACGCGCATTTTTACGCGTCATAAAATATCTGACACAAAATTAAAAAAAACACGGAGTACAGATTAAATACGCGTCATCTCTTTTCTGTCGTTTTATATTTTCATCTCCCGCTCCCCAAAAATTTATCCCGCTTCCCAAAAATTTATCCCGCTTCATCCTTATTTTCCGGATCTCCAAAACTGCTCCAGTAATACTCTCCACACACTTCGCTCTCTACTCCATCTTCGCTTCATTTCTCTATACGGAGAAAGAACACCGATTTTGCTCCATCTTCGCATCTTAACCCTAGCCTAGCACCATTACAACGGAGAACAACGATTTTGCCAACAGAGATGAAGAACCCTAACCCTAGAACCGTTACAATGGAGAGGAACTCGAATCGGAAGGCGAAGAACAATGATTTTGAGAAGAACACTGACGAGCCTGAACGATTGGCGATGGAGGCTACTCAAGTCGCCTCAGAACACCGATGTTCTCTTAGGTTTGATTTTTCTCCATCTTATCTCAGACTGCTCCATCTAGCATGCTTAACTCACGATTCTCGATTATCTTAAAATAATTTGAATCCTCGCTATCATTTTCACCCTTAATTTCAATCTATCTGCTCCATCTTCGACTTAATTTCAAGCTAGGGTTGATTGAATTAGAATTTTGAATCCTCGTTATCGTCTTCATACAGACTCCACCGCTCGTTATCTTGGAAAAATTTCACCCTCATTTGCTTCTTTACGTTTTACTCTGAAGTTAGTTCGTGACATCTGGGATTTAAACATCGCTACTGCCCTTCATGCCCTAATTTCTACACAATTTCCCTTTCCTTCTCTGATCCCCCTTCACGTTTGAGGTTCTTGCTCATTTTTTTTAAATCTATAATCTATGTTGTTTTACAGCTTTCCCTTGCAAATGCTAAAATTGATTTGGTTTTATAGCTTTCTTATCTTCTTCGTTAGCAAACTAGGGTAATTCTAAGCTCCTGCACTGAGGTATTTATAGGTTTCTGTAAAATTTTATTTGTTTGCTTATGTGTTTTTATTTTGTAATTGCTGGGTTCATCTGTATGTTAGAATACAATTTCTTGCCAGAGAAGGTGGAGGTGGAGGCGGCAGTTGGAATGTGGTTAGGGTGTCTTCTTTGGTTGTATGTATATGCTTTTAGGTCAATTTTTGGGGCTATCGCGCTTGATGAAGGGAAGGTTGATGATGCTGGTGGCTCACTGTCTATGTAAGTACTAATCCAATTTGATGCTCTTTGTTTGTAAATTGTTGTTTGGTGATTACTCTTCCTGCACTATTTGAGTAGTAATTTATGTATTATGTATGAAATGTCAGATTCTAGTCTATAATACTATCATCTAGATTCCTGTTTCCGATGTTTTGCATCTTTAAACATGTGTTTGTGCTCAATTAAGTAAAATTGGTTTTAACCCTCTTTGGTTTGGTTTGGATATGTATCAACTAAGTTATTCATATCCAATTTGATGATTAGCGTTGTGATTCTAAACCTGAATTTGATTTATGGAGCTGATATTATTTGATTTGATTACTCGATCTTTTATTATTGCAGGAGATGATTAGCTAAAGAGACTTATCAACTTCACAACCAACATCTTCCAATCTGCAAATCAGCCCTTGTGTGATTTGGGTTTTTTTTTTCATTTTTTTCTAGAATTGATTTTTGATTTCTGGTGAAGATGATGGGGACTGTTTCTAGGTTCTTCTATTGTGATTATGAAAAAAGGGGCTGTAAATTTGTTGGCTAATGACAGGAATTACGTGTGGTTATCGACCAGTTGTTTGATGTATTGCCTGAGTGAAGGAAATGTGAGTATGGTTAATGGGGTGTCATCTATTTTGACTAAAAGATCAGCTTTGGTCAATGCAGACCCTGGAACTGTTCTTTCGAATGCCGAAAACTTGGTTTTGACTCCAAACAGGCAAGATTTAGTCTCCTACAATGGTGCACAGAGCGGTTCTGTTATGGATGTGAATGGTAATGGCACTTGGAATTGGAATTGTGAATAAACTCACTGGAAAGAGGTTCTTTGTTACTGGTGCAACCGGGTTCTTGGGCAAAGGTACATTTTCTTCTTTTGATGCATAATGTTCTTGATAACTGTGTGTACAAGCTAGACTTGATGATTTCAACCCATTCATGCTTTGTGTTCCTGATACAATAACTATGTGCACATACTAGACATGATGATTTCAACTCATTTGTGTATTGTGTTCTTGATGCAATAACTTGCATAGTTACATGTAGTGTTTTTTATGTAAGGGTTATGTTTTATTTCTATTTCTTTGCTGGTTTTTATGCACAGGATATATTTAAGCTGATTGTTTCTTCCTTTGATTGCTATCCAGGAGGAGAACTATGCCCAAGCAACAAAAATTAGGGATAACCTCAAACATCTTCATGAAGATGGGGCTGCAGTTTTGGTAGCAAAAATCTGGGATAACCTCAAACATCTTATGCGCAATGGTTCATCTGTATTCACCATGCTTCTTATGTTGATCTGTGAGTTTAGAGACTATAAAAGGTACCAAATTTTACCATCACTATGTAACTATTTCCACTTTGAATTTTTTGGTCTTGATGTAAAATATATTTTATTTTTCTGTAGTGAATCACGGGTGAGATTGAATTTACAATATCTTGCATACTTGTTATTTCGTTTATGCGTAATCTGAAAATTCTGTTTTTAGTCACCTCTTTAGACTATACTAATACATCATCGCCATCGGTATGCATGTGGATACATGGCATGTAGATTTATGATGATTACATCTTCAACATTGAACATGTAATATGGGTGGATTTTGATAATTAGGTGATTTCAAGAAATGTTGCTGTATAAAATCATAAAGTGTAGGGTAGGTACTAAAATAGATATATATTACTTCCAACTGAAATAAATATTATGTTTGCAAGTAGAAAATATATATATTTTTTTAAAAATTACGGACAACAAGGTTTCAATGTTGAAGATATTAAACGTGCTGGTGAACGTCTTATTCTTCATGAGAGCTCATATATGTTTTTCTTTTTGGTAACCACAGATGTCTGGGCTATAGGATTAGATTCTCAACAGGTAAGTCCACACCTTTATCTTATTGTCTCATTTAGTGTTGTTAAACCTATACTTCCTATGCAAAAACTCACAAAGGATGTAACTGATTATGAACAATTCTACCTAGAAACTCTATCTAAATCATTGTTGACACAGGTCTTGACGACAACTGCCATGGTTGGATTGGTAGTCCACTTTGTCTGTGGACAACTAGGACCTGCTGCAATTGTCAATTGATAATAGGCTTGCATTATCTTCAACTTTTGATGTCCTCCAGGTAATAACCACCAGTGTAAAGGAATCTATGGCAGCTATATTTCATATTTTATTTTTACCACTGATTAGTACTACTATTTATATGAATCTTTCTACTTGTGTAGGTATTTCAGGAACGAGGACAAATATTTCAAATGACATACATCATCTATGTAAACTGTTTTTTTCTGAGGTTGGTGATTTTTTTATTAGTGTCACAAACTTTCATATTCGTCGACTAAGGCGTTTTAGTCGAAACAACTTAAACCCCAGTTTAGACCAACTTAATTACTTATATTTCTCTAATAGGGCATTTGGTTACTTCATAAATGTGAAGAGTTTTAATATTACTAATTGCTACTCTTTATTTAGTCTCCGTGTAAAAGTTAGGTAAATAAGCTATATGGTTCTAAATAACACTTTAGGTAATTAAGCTATATGATTCTAAATAATACTGTTGATTAGACTAACTATATTAGCTTGTTGTTGCTGTTTATATTGTGAATTTAGGCTGTTGTTGCTTGCTGTGTGTAAGTATGGAGATGAGGGTACATACATGGCAAATCATGGAGATGGAAGAAGCTAAGGTTACATGTAGTTAGTGCAATGTAAACTAATGTTACTTTTGTAATGTTTGCTCTATATATGAAATGTATTTTTTTGCTACAAGTGTATTGTATTTTGATTAGGAGGTTGATTATCATTAATGTGGAAATTAGTGAATCTACAAAAATATTTTTTTTTAAAATTTTGTTTTAATTCATGACGCGCATTTATGCGTGTCATAAGCATATTTGTGACGGGGGCTTCCTTGACACGCTTTTTATGACACGCTTTGCGCGTGGTAAAATGCGCGTCATTGTTCGCGCGTCAAGAAGCAGATGACGCGCATTTTGCGCGTCAAGAGGATTCTTGACCCTACCTTCCTTGACGCTTTTTTGCGCGTCATCTGGGCCCTTTCTTGACGCGCAAAAAGCGTCAAGAAAGGCCATTTTTGTAGTAGTGAGGTACATACCACAAAGAAGCTCCCCTAACATCTATGAAGGATAAAAGAGCAGCACAAACAATGAATTGATGGGAACATAAACAAACGAAAGAAATGGATTACTACTACCGGATTAAGGCTTGGAATCGAGGTGTGCGATGATAGAGAAGTGTAGAAGATCAATTACTTCAAGATTTCGTTGAATGTGATTAACAATCTGATTCCTTGTTTGCAAATCACACACATAGCAATCAAAGTTGCTTTCAGCACTGAACAAATCGGGAACATAAACAAATGAAAATCAATACATAAACAAAAATTTAATGGATTATCACCTACCAAAGGATTAGGGTTGAACAGATCTGAGAGCCACCAACTCAAATACGTTTATTCCCCTTTATGATGTTATGCGATCGGAGATCGAGGAAGATTGGGGAGGCAGAGAAATAATTGAGGGATGGTGCTTTGATTGAGAGCAGGTAAAGAGGTCAATGATGGTTCACCACTGAAAGCTGAAAGCATGTATGATGTATCGCCTCCTTGTACTCACAATTCAGATATATTTTTTAATTGACCGTGACTCACAAAGAAGACTTTCTTTACCGGTCATTGGAGATGAGACCTCCGTTAACAATGTTAAGTAAACCAGTTAAGTTTTATATGCATCACATGGTTGTACAATCAGTAATGGGGGTTGTACATAACAGAAAGAAACTATTCATCAAGTTTTTCTTTGTTAATAGTGGATAACTCTACACTAATATTGGAATGGTTCAATTATGAGGAGAATCATTCATTGAGAATGTACTATCCCTAATAATAAGGGATCCGATTTAAAAATGGGTCAAGTGATCCATTTTAAGGATTCACATTAAATTTTTAGGTAGAAAAAAAATAAAAATGAAGACAGGAGAGGACTTGAAAGTTCGACATGTAACACTTAAGATCTTTTTAGGTATATACCGTACTTAAGAGTATGCGATATGGTGTATGTGGTGTATATTGTTCCAATCAAAAGATGACACCTAATTTTTTTTTAAAACTAATTAAAAATAACTCAACTTCATATAATACAACTCACACTACTATATACACCCACACAAATGAGTATAGTCATTGTTAACGTGACAACTCCTCATAGACAACTTCACCAGGTATACCTGATGCCATTTAATTAAAAATATAATGATTTATGGTATAAACGATTACCTTATTATACATTTGACAACTTGTGTTCATCTAGAAGGAAAAAAAACCACTTTGATGTTAAATAGAATAAAGTAGATTAAAGTTAACAAAGGTTTTCGCAGCACAGGTGGCTGAGCTTCTCATATTCTTGGCATGTCGTGTGTTCGATTCTGCATACCTCCGTTTTTTTCTCCACTACTCCAGCCTTTAACGGCAGGTTGAATGTTTAAGTTGCATTATAGATAACATTTATTTCATTAAAATGTTTACTTATTAATAAATATTAAATATTTTGCTTTAATATGCTTCAGACCTTTATTGAGCATTCAATATAATAAATATTTTGAAATTTTACTATATTTAAATTTTATTGTTCTTTTACTTTCAACTTTTAATATACCGTCATAACACACATATAATAAAATCTACTAAACTGCATTATTAGACTAAAGTTTATTAGTATGAACATAAAAGTTCATCATGTATTTAGAGTTTAGATTAAGTTATTTATATATTGTAACCTAATTATTTAATAATGTTTATTTAGTTATTCTAATATCTTACAAAATCTAATTCATTTTACATAAATATAATATTAAACAATTGGCATTTTAAAAGTTAAAACATAAATATTTCATCTTAAACGTTTTATAAATACTTGAGTTGTTTACCATTTGAGTCTCTAACCTTTGTTAGATTTAACCAATTGATTATCGATTCGTTAATAATTTAGCGATCAGGGCTTACGTTTCTTTAGTGAAAAGAAAATCACAACTTAAATTCAGTTCTGATTTTTTACTCCGCTCCTCCACTGTCCATTACCCTTAAACCCTTCTAAACCTCTCCCCGTCCTTTTCTTTTTCCTTTGTTTTATGCAGGACACATTATACACTTAACTTTGTATTTTTATATATTTATTTATTTTAACACATTATACACTTAACTTTGTATTTTATATATTTATTTATTTTTAATTTTAATATTACACTATTTTTATAGATTTAGTTATAAACCAAACTGAGCTTGGTTTTTACTTAATACTTTTTTCTAAAAAATTATGATAAATCTATATATCTATATATCTATATATCTATATATCTATATATCTATATATCTATCTATATATCTATATCTATGTATCTATATATCTATATCTATATAATATATATATGAAAAGATTGGATGCCACATGGCATCACCACAACAATCCATTTTGTGGTTTTCCCGCTCAATTTTTTTCCAATAAATGAAATTTGACTTTCATAATATAGTTATGATTATTCAAAAATAGAAAGAGTCTAATTACAAACTGTATAATTACGTTTTTAATTATATTCTAAAAAAGTCAAACACATTTAAAGATTGAATTATATATCGTAAATGACGGATTTGGATTTGAAAAAAAAAAATCAATTTTAAATCCAATGAGCCTTAAATATTGTAATTTCAAACAACTAAATTAATTCTTATGAATTTTTAATAGAGATATTATCGTTATAATTGCATTCTTAATTTTATTATTTTTTACAAACAATTATTTCTTAAATAAATATAACAATATAATTAATATCAATAGTTTTTTTTATTGTTTAGCTACACTAATTCCCAAATATATGTATCATAAGGGTGTCCTTGAGTGATGCTTATGACTACTCTTAGATTATTCATGCACGATTATAATCAAATGGTTTTGTTTTTGTGTTTGTTTTTATAATTAAAGAAGGGTATGATACAAACTTTAATTTTATCTTAAGTTTTTGTGATTATACTAATGTTTATATCATTTTTATAATTTTACTAGGAAGTGAAAGTGGCTCATTGTAGAAGAACCATTGAAACTTTTAACTGGATATTTCTAATAAAAAAAATTCTTAGATGATATAAAGAATCATTAGTACATTTTAAGTTTGATTTTTTTTAAATATTGCCGTACGATGCACGGGTTTCAATTATCGAATTACATTTATCTTAATATATAAATTGTTGGATTTATTTTTTTAAAAACCACCTGTGCATCGCACGGGTATCAAAAACTAGTATAATATATATATGAAAAGATTGGATGCCACATGGCATCACCACAACAATCCATTTTGTGGTTTTCCCGCTCAAATTTTTTCCAATAAATGAAATTTGACTTTCATAATATAGTTATGATTATTCAAAAATAGAAAAAATATAATTACAAACTGTATAATTACGTCTTTAATTATATTCTAAAAAAGTCAAACACATTTAAAGATTGAATTATATATCGTAAATGACGGATTTGGATTTGAAAAAAAAAGTCAATTTTAAATCCAGTGAACCTTAAATATTGTAATTTCAAACAACTAAATTAATTCTTATGAATTTTTAATAGAGATATTATCGTTATAATTGCATTCTTAATTTTATTATTTTTTACAAACAATTATTTCTTAAATAAATATAACAATATAATTAATATCAATGAGCCTTGAGTGCATACTTATGACTACTCTTAGATTATTCATGCACGATTATAATCAAATGGTTTTGTTTTTGTGTTTGTTTTTATAATTGAAGAAGGGTATGATATAAACTTTAATTTTCTCTTAAGTTTTAAAGATTATACTAATGTTTATATCATTTTTATATTTTACTAGGAAGTGAAAGTGGCTCATTGTAGAAGAACCATTGAAACTTTTAACAGGATATTTCTAATAAAAAAATTTCTTAGATGATATAAAGAATCATTAGTACATTTTAGTTTTAATTTTCTTTTAAATACCGTCGTACGATGCACGGGTTTCAATTATCGAATTACATTTATTATAATATTTAAATTGTTGGATTTATTTTTTAAAAACCACCCGTGCGTCGCACGGGTATCAAAAACTAGTTATATATATAACAATGAAAATTAATAGGTGAACAATGAACTTTTTATTTTTTATACTTTGGTCATATGACTTTTGTGCTTTAACGTTTTCTACCCCCTAAACTTTTATATATATATATTTTTTAATGAATTAGTAAACTTTAGGTTTTCATAGTTTGACCACATATGTTTCATACTTTTACGTTTTGTACCCTCTAACTTTTAAAGTTTTTTTTTTAAAAAAAAAAAAAAGTTTTGTTGTCTTCTACATTTGCCACGAAACTTTTAACTTCTATACTTTCGTTTTTAGTATACTTTTATATTTTATACTTTCATCACGAGACTTGTAGACTTTTAGACTTTTACGTTTTATACCCCTTAACATTTTAACTTTCGTTTTTTAATCGACTAATTTCATTTTTTTAGTATACTTATAGAGTTTTTGACATTGACAATGACTTTTTCATAGTTTTATACTTCGTCGAAGTTTTTTTTGTTTTAATTTTTGTTGTCTACTACTTTGGCCATGAAACTTTTAACTTTTTATTTTCGTTTTTAGAATACTTTTATATTTTATACTTTTATCACAAGACTTTTAGACTTTTACGTTTTATACCCCTTAACTTTTTAACTCTCTAACTTTTAAAGTTTTTTTTTTTGTTTTAAGTTTTGTTGTCTTCTACTTTGACCACGAAACTTTTAACTTTTCTACTTTCGTTTTTAGTATATTTTTATAGTTTTATACTTTGATCACGAGACTTTTAGACTTTTACGTTTGAGTAAACTTCGCTTTTAGTCCCCAACGTTTGCACATTTTAACAATTTTAGTCCCAATTTTTCGAAAATCCCAATTTAGTGTGTCACATTTCATTTTCTTTTCAATTTTGGTTACAACGTTAACAAATGTTTAAAGAGCCGTTAGACTGCCCTCACATGGTCCCCACGTGAGGAGTATTTTTGTTATTTCCGTTTGTTTTAAAGTATGAGTTAAAACAAACGGAAATGACAAAAGTACACCTCATATGGGGACCACATGAGGGCAGTCTAACGGCTCTTTAAACAACTGTTAACGTTGAGATCAGAATTGAAGAAAAAAATGAAATATGAGACACTAAATTGGGATTTTTTAAAAGTTGGGACTAAAATTGTTAAAATATGTAAACGTTGGGACTAAAACCGAAGTTTACTCTTTACGTTTTATACCTCTTAACTTTTTAACTTTTGTTGAGCATACAAATTCAACGCCGCGCACCACGAGACTTTTAAAATTTTACGTTTTATACCCCTTAACTTTTTAACTTTCGTTATAGTTTTATACTTCACCACGAGACTTTTAGACTTTTACGTTTTATACCACTTTTTTTTTACTTCGTTCAGCATACAAATTCAACCCACAACAACGCGCGGGGTGGTAACCATCTCGTATGATTTTAAAACGTATTTATGTTTCTTAAATTGAATTTTAAACATATAATTTATTTTTATCTATAGTTACTTTTTAATATATATTGCACAACAAAACTATTTATATTTAATTTTAATACATTTGTATTGTATTAGAGAAAATACTTTCTAATTATATTTAATTAAATGAAATAGAATTGCCATCGTATAAAATAAAATAAAAACTTTAATTTGTTGTTTTCTTTTTATTAACCTATTTATAAAACATTTTCAAATTTAATTTTTTCTCAATCATGATGATTTTTTTTCACAAAAAGTTATTTTGTTAACTACAACATGTTGAAAGCCAAAATTTTCTTTGTGTTTTACCTTTACTAGATCATGCTATCTACGTTGCAACATATATTTTATTTCAAACCGAGTCATGTTGTATTCATTTTTTATCGTTTTTACACACAAGCCCATAAGTTTCTGGTGACACATGTTGCCGGCGAATCTAAATGTGAAACACAAAATAACGACTATCAAATAACATATGAAGGTCTGTTGAAAGGGTGGAATTGTTTTGTACGTAGCCGATGAATCTACAACCCAAAAGAGAAGGAATAATGAATAAAATATAAATAAATTCGGGGAAAATCATTTATGTTTAAGAAATCAAGAAAAAGAAGAATTGATTTAAAGTCAAGAAAGCACAAAATAAAGTGCAGTCATTGAAAAATAAGCCCGTTCTCTATGTTGAAGATCTTTACGTCTTAAAATTCATTTTTTTTATTGTAAAATATCAAGTTCCTTGATCTAAAATTTACAAGTTACTTTTGTGTTGCTTCTATATCAAACATGTATACTTAAACCTAACACTGTAAATAATCTATATATTTGTCACACACTTGACGTGTTTAATATTACCTATTACACCGCGGCAACGCGCGGTTACCTCTAGTTTTATCAACATAACAAAACTATAGGGAGAATTGCATATATACCCCTATTTTCAACTTTAATTGCATATTTACCCAATACAAAATAACAATTGCATATTTCCCCTTCTCTTAAAAGTTTGTACTTAATGACAATTGTGCCCTTATTAAAAAAATATTATATCAATTATGCCCCTCCATTCTGCAAATCCAAGATATCATAAGCTCTTCATTGCAGCCGAACAACAAGAGATCAACAATTCATGACATTTTCTACCATCACCGTCGGTCAAACCAACCATAGCCCTACCCTTTCTCACGAACGGTTGTTGACGGTGGTCTATTTATAAAATTATTTGGGGTGGGGGTGGGGTGGGGTGGGGGGGGGTGTTTAATTTTAATTTCATCATCGCTACACCCGCACCGCCAAGATCGAGACTCAGATGGAGACTGGGGTTTCGATTTTGAGCGTTCGATCAACAAGCACCCAAGATTGAGTTTTGATTTTTGCTATGTTTGAATCTGATCTGGACGTAGAAGTCTAAAAAATAGAGTAAGACAAAGATGAACAAGAAGAATTCGTCTTCTAGTCTTCTGGATGTTCTGATTTTTAGAGGTGTTTTTAATCTCCCATTCTACCTTTTTCATTTTTCTTCCATCATCTCTACTTGTTCAAAGTATTTGTTTAGTTGTGAAACCAAATGC
Source organism: Deinandra increscens subsp. villosa (assembly GCA_039602395.1). Classification (NCBI taxonomy): domain Eukaryota; kingdom Viridiplantae; phylum Streptophyta; class Magnoliopsida; order Asterales; family Asteraceae; genus Deinandra; species Deinandra increscens. The sequence continues at coordinate 125,138,306 of JBCNJP010000007.1, forward strand.
TCTTTTCGTCTTCCGGTGGTTACGTAGGGGTTTGATCTGTTCAAAGGATGTATTTGTTTGAAACCCAATGATCTGACGAGTTCTTTGAGCACATTTTTTTTTCTTTTTTCTTCTAAGGATTAAGACAATATTAGGGTTCTTAGGAAATGGGTTTTGCCGAGTGGTGAAGAATGGGTGCAAGGAAAGGATACAGGGAAGTTTTTATCTTTAAAGGTTTTTTTTTATTAATAAAAAGGGTAAGTTAGTCAATTTATAATTTATCATTATTAAAATAAATAGTATTGGGTATATTTGCAATATTGTTTGATAAGAAAGGGGAAATATGCAATAAATAATATAGATTGGGTATATATGCAATTGATAAGTTTTATAGGGGGATATATGCAATTGCCCCAAAACTATATAACATTTTAGCGTTGCCGTTCATTAAAAAAAAAATTTTTAAAATGAGAAAGTGTGAAGGTTTCTTAAAAAGAAACACATCTCAAAACGTAATTTATGTGTTGATAATAATTCTAATCTTGGTGACCTTGGAGAGCACGGATTGCTGCGCTCATAGAAATAACAGCAAAATTATAATAATAACAAAATTGTCAATTCTGCAACTCTGACTTTCTTGCCGTGGGGTGCAAGTACCTAAATTTATAGTTAAAATATGTCAAGCCTGAAACAGTAATATATAGTTGGAATAATATCTGGTTTGTAAAATTTACTTACCCTAACTACCGCCTGCAACTAACTGTTTAAGATCTATGGAAGAACAAAAGCAATGCGACATGACAGGAAACCACGTTCAGAAAGAAGAGTTGGAAAAGCAATATCAGTTAATGAACCTTGAACGAATTTGTATCAATGAAGAATTAGCTCAGCAGAAGGTAACTCCAGATTTCCATATTCCGTACCGTTCGTGATAAAATGTTTGTGCCTATAATCATTCAACTCTAAATCTCACATATATAGGCCTCTTTGTTTCTATATTGATTAACAGGGAGAAGAGTACGAAATAAACCAGAAATTAATGCGGTTTTCATATCTCGATAAGCAAATAGAATGGAAGATGTCCGAAATTAAGAATCTTGAAAGCTGTAATATTCAAGATGAAGTCAAGCCAATTAAAGCGGTGGCGGCGATGAATCAAGATGGAAAACATAGCAAGAAAAGGTTGATCAAGAAAGGTAGAATGGACATGGAGTATTTACGTCAACTTAAGGAACAACATTTGTCTAGTTTAAACAATCCCCCTGAGACGACATCATGTGGTACACAAGAACGACTTAATGATATGGTATGTACCTATAATATATCAGTTAATTATAAACGTAAATTTAATTTACTCCATCCCAATATTTAAACAAACGTTTATCTCATTTACCTATAAAAGATCGAGAGCATGGTGCAAAGGATCCAGCATGGAAACAAGAAACGCATAGAGGAAATAAAAATATATCAAGAAATAAGCGACCTCAAAGAGTCAAAAGAAATCATAGGTGCGCGGGAACCCACCCTTCAAAGTCATCAATGGTACATAAGACAGCTAGAGACAAAACGAGATATAGATTGGAAGCGATCTCTACAACATAAATTAAATGTAACATCTCTTTTCTTTAGTTTTATGTAATATATATGTATTCTATCGTGTATTGGTTTTTTGGTGTAATCTAATTTTTACTATCAGATTCGGTTGGAGGAGGCTGAGAATATGAGGAAGCATCAAATCAGACGTATAGCTAGAGTTAGGCGACTCAAAGCTGAGCTGAAACATGTGCGAGAAAAGATCCATTGTTTGAACAAGAAGCTTAAAAATGTTGATTCAAAGAGACTCAAAGCCTATAACGTGCTCGCCAACTAGGAGAACACCAAAAAGAGACTTGGTATTGTAAAGTTTGATGCAGAATTACAGAGTATCAATCATTCAAGATATATGGGACTTTTATGTTATTGAATAATTCAAATGTCAGCGAGCTATGTGTACTGGTTTTTTGTATATAAGAGTTTAAGGATAAGGTTTCTGTGAGCTTATACGCGGAATTGAATTGAAGAACTCAATCAAAAGAAACGAATCAACAACACAAACGATTCGGGAATTTTATTGAAACGAAATCGTACAAGAACTAAAGAGATTACAATCCATTGAAAGTAAAAATGAAATCAAAAGCTTAAACTAATCTGGGTGGCAAAAACAACTTATAAGCTGTTAACAACGAATTAACGAAACAAGTTTAGAAATGTCACAAACAGTCCCTGACCTTTAACTATTCTAAACTTGTCATTTTTGACCCGAACCTTTAATAGAGGAAAAATATCAACAAGTATTGACATTGAACTAGTAGTGACCCAATGGGTTTATTCATACTAATGTGCCAATGAGTAATCACACATAACCATACTACTAGTTAAGTTTAATCAATCTTGTGTAAAAAACCTCTATGATCATCAAGCTATCTTTCACAGTCTCTATCCAGCGTTCATTTAGACCATCTGCAATGTTAATAACCGCTTTTTTCACAATTAGCCCGAGTCACTGGCCACTTCAGCTTTTTACCCACCCTTTCGCCAAACAACTTTTTATTCCAACGCAGACCTTCCTACAAACATCCCTATATTAATCTATTTAATTATGTGTGTGACAGTAAAGAAAAAAAAAAAAACGAACACGTCGCCTTTTGCTATGGGCAAAGAGACTGCTTCAGCGAAGGGCATACCACCCCTAATGGCTAATGCTGCCTTTATGTAGGGCTAATGACACCTTATCAAAAACAATGGCTAAGGGCGCTTGCATTGGAGCAAGCCTTAGTGGGTCAAAATCTAGTGGAAGTTAGTATACGTTTTCTATTTAATTATGGGCCAGCCTTTTGCATGTAGTTTATCAATGGAAACTACACTACAAAGATTAAGCTTAATTGTGGTGACATTTTCCGCCACTAAAGGTCCTTATTGTCACCACTAAAGCTTCGTTGCTAATGCCCACGTGTTGTCGCCATTGAGTCTAAATGTCACCGCAATTGAATCTAAGTGTCACCGCTAATGCTGATTGTCTACCGCTAATGCTATTAGCGATTGTCTCGTATAACATATTTTTTCTGCATTTTCTACGTTTTTAGTTCTTTTTTAATATTAAAAATTAGATTTAAATAATCATAACTTTTACCTATTGACCAAGAATAATCTCACCTTTAAACATCATTAATAACAGTCCTAACTTTTACCCTATTTTTTTTATTGGACCCGCCGTTAAGTTTTTTAACACCGTTAAATAACTAATGATGTGGCAAGAAATCTACTGATGTGGCATAAGATGACATGTAATATAGTATTTTTAATTTTTTAATCCCCTTTCTTAATACACTGTAAAAATGTCCAATTCGTGCACCGCCACCGATTCAAGATCCAAGGGCGCCGGAGATCACACATCGCTTATAATCCAGGTCGCATAGCTGTCTAGATGCAACAATCCGGCCGCCGGAGCAAACATGTGAGCTAACATTCCTAAAACTCTGTCAGCCGCCTCGCCGTCGCCGTGATCGGCGGAGTTGTTGCTACTAGGTTGCGTTAACGAAGACGCGTAGGACGTCATCGGAAAGCTGATTTCCAGGATTAAACGCGTAGGTCAGATCTCGCCGGTGCCCGGCCATCGCGGTGTCCCGGGGAAGAAGTAATTATGAACAAAGCTATCTCCAATCTTTGTATCAGATCTACAAGAGTTCATAGCGCTAGATCCATTAACTAGTGGCGTACAAATTGAAGGAAATCATTCGCTGTGTACTTGGCTAGGTTTTAGAGGGGGGATATATCATGTGGAAGAAGGTTATTGAAAAAAATAT
>JBCNJP010000007.1:125142626-125168335 GCA_039602395.1 Deinandra increscens subsp. villosa
ATGAATAGACACTATGCATTGATGTGTGATCAAATAGTTTCTCCTAACTTAATACATTAAACACGTAAACACACTCAAATTATTCAATATTATAAATAATAAGAGTACATTCAATTCAAAGTACATGTTCACAAGTTAGATTGAATAAATAACTCAAGTCTGAAATTAGGAAACAATATTATAACCTAATTTTATTTTACTAACAATTACATATATATAGTATTGTTTATTTTATATGAAATAGCGGACAATTGTAAGACTAAGGAATCCGGTCGCGTTGACTTAATGATTTAAAGACTAGATAAGAACATACGCTCGGATGTGTACTACACAAATTATATATATATACAATAATGAATGGGTGGGCCACACGTGTCATGTTTCACCACTAATAACATGACACGTGTCATGTTCATTCAATAATAGATTGGTTACGTGGCCTGACACGTGTCCACGTGTCATATGTAGGTCAATGCTTTCGCGACACGTGGTCATGTGTTAGGTCACGTATGATGGTACGTGGCTACGTGTTAGGCCAATGTTTTTACGACACGTGGTTAACTTTTAATTTACTTTTAGAGTTTTCGTCTTTGACCATGGCGTTTCGGAAAATGGGTGGCCCGCCACGAAGCGTCGTTAAAAGGTGACCCGCCGCAACGCGCGGTGGTCAACTTTCAGACCACTTTTAGAGTTTTTGACTTTGTTCACAGCGTTTTAAAAAATGGGTGTTAGGCCGCGTGTCATGTATATGTGGTATTTTTTTCAGACTTAAGCACAAGTGGTCAACTTTTAAATCACTTTTATAGTTTTCGACTTTGGCCACGGCGTTTTGGAAAATGGGTGGCCCGCCGCGAAGCGCGGACGAGTCACCATCTTGTCAACATATAAATATAATTCAACACAATACTAGATGGTTAACGATTTCATGACCGATAGTGGACTAATGAGTATTAAAGAGATATACATCTACCAAGTTGAATACAATTGCTAATCTAAAACCTACACCCGACTGTGGACATAAGAAAGTGTTAATCAACTAAACACAACAAGAACGAAATCTAATACTGTCTCTACAAGATCCGTTATGAGAAACTAGTTAATTAGAACTCTTCTTTTTGTTTCAATTCCATATGACGAAAAGAAGTCGGTATCACGCTTTTCCATTTTGCCTTCGATCTACTCACGGCATCCCCGAAAGGGAACAGCCGTTCGTCCCTTGCGAACTCTCCTAGAAACTGTCGAATGACTTTTAAAAGAAAAAGAACTGATGTGCCAATCAATCGTTTTAATTCCTTTTATTTTTTTCCGTCAAAATGCCCATAGCAGCCCATTAAGCCCAATTGAATTAACATCGAGTCCATCTGTTAACCTCACGTGAGTTCTAGTTACTGTTCGAATGGTTGGCTATTTCCAAGTTAATTCCTAGCACAATTATTTAACCTTGAATTCCTTTAATTCTTTAGTCAACGAAAATCCATAATGATAAAGTGGATGCTTCACTTGATTCCTGTAGGAAAGCCAACAACAAGATGTAATAATATTATTTGAATTATTAAACATGTTAGCCTTATTTCTTCACAGCAACACAAAAATCATGATGTCATCATCTCCCTTAAACAAAATGTCAAACAATATATTACTACTAAATTCGTCATTGCATAAAACATAGATAATAATAGTAGTAATATTTAGATCCACTCGTTGTCTCAAGTTTAGAGTTAACCACACCGTTTTAGTTCACTCTTTTCATAGCATACAAAATTTGAAAACCGATTAAAATGGTATGTTTCATAATCATATCGATGCATTAGTTAGAAAATTAATACCAAATAAAGTAAACCTAAAATGCACAGATCAATATAGCTACATACATCTTATATATAACATAAATCATATTATTTAATTATTTTGTCATAACTTTATATATTAGAATTTTTTTTTGTAAAATATATTTAACAAATTTAAATATCAATCATATAAATAAAAAACTCATTAATGCTCGCGAGCCGGTTCTAGCTAGATATGTAAAGATTGAGTTTTAGCTCGTTTATTAAACTAGTCATATTTCAGGGTCTGAGTTTGGGTTGGGCTCAATAGGGCTTCGCTCTTTTCAAACTTTTTATCGATTCAAATTTCAAGTAGCTCACGAACAACTTGACTCGTTTGCATCCTACAAACACGTGCTCCGCAAGGCTTGTTGCAATCTCGGGCAAGAAAAGATTAAAGGAACGAGAATATCAACGAGATGGGATAAGTTTTTAACTTTATATACACAATGACACAATGATCTAAACATTTGAAATAGTACAAATTTTCTTAATTTTATATATAACAACACTTACGCGTTTTAAAGATAAAAAAACCTCGTTTTTATGGTGTAATTTAAAAAAAATAATGTCGTATCTAAGAGTTATGAAAGTTTAAAAAATGAGGGGATTTTGATAAAAAGTCAAAAATGCCCTTCTATCTTTAGTTTTTCTCTATAATTTTATATAGGAAAATTTTGGACCATAGATCTTTATTTAATTGAAAATCTAATGGTTATGATTTCTTCTTATACTTTTTATTATATATATTAACAATTTAAATTTGTATGTTGTGAGGGAGTTTACTGTGCTACGTTGCACCAGTAAACCTTTGACACCTCATTTAACCACCCAATAGCTTATCTACACATCATGAAATATATGCTTAGTTGTGTGGGTGAGAGACTAAGGGGTTGTTTGATAACCACTTACCGGGTCTAGTAAGAACTGATCACTGACCCGATAAATGGTCCACTCGTTTGATATGTTAGAAGACATCTTCTGACCGAGTCAGCCTCCCCTGACCGAGTCCCCCTTTTTCCATCCCTGACCGAGTTTTTTTTTTCTCATCCTCCTTTAACCCTAAAACACACACACCGGTGCTCCAAGTTTTTCATCGATCCACAGCGGCGCTCAACTACAGCCCTCCTCCGTCGCTCAACTACAGCCCTCCTCCGACGCTCAACTGCTCCTCCGCCGCCTTCGTCGTGACCCGTCCTCCACCTGCGACAGTTTCTTCCTCCTCTGCCGCTCACAGCCTCCTCCGCCCCTCTTCTTTTCTGCTTCAATTAAGGTTAGTTTCTGGCATAATTTCTTATCAAAAGCTCTTCAAATTTGTCATAAACTTGATTCTTTTGGTGATAAATTGATTTGTCAGTTCAACCCATTGATATTTGGTGATAAAAATTGATCATAGGTCCTGCTATATTACCTGTGATTGAGCTTTGTGGGGCTATTCCTGTTGGGTATTGGTTACAACTCACTTTCTTGCTATAATTTTCAATGCTTATTGTTAATTATGCTAAAATTGGTCATTATTGCTTGATTCATCTTGTGAATATTCATAGGTTTGTTATGTAATATTTTTAGTTTTTTATATTAGGTTTATAACTTTATTAGTTTTCTTGATCAAATTGATATGTTTCAAGTGAAATCGAATTGAAATTTGGCCACAGAATTATTAAACATTTGATGCTCTTGCTGTTATTATGCCCATTGATGAAGATGAATTTATGATGGCATGCATTGAGGTATTATTTGCTGTGATTATTGAGGTAATATTTCAAACAGATGACATGTATAGCTTGTGTAAGCCATTAGGTGATTTATCTTTAGCCTTTAGGTGAATGTTATATGTTAAAACTTTGATTGTTCATGTGTGTCTTTTCCTTTTTCTTTTATGGTCTTCTTTTGGCTCATTAAAATGATTGTGTATTTTTTATATGTGCTTTTTTATTCATGTTTATAGGTTAATTTGTGGCATGTGATTGCAGTTGAGCTCTTTGAGGTTTTTTTTTTGTGTGTTTGGTATGATTTTGACTGAATTTGATATGTTTAGTGACTTTGAACCACTTGTATGCTCTTCAAATACATCTGTTAATTATGCCCCTTACATTTTTCTGTGGCACCAACTTTGCAATGTCCCCAACAACATTTTTCATAAATTTTCTAGTACAAACAAATAGATCTTGAACTGATAGCAAAGATATATTCATAAATTTTCTAAATTGAAATAAAACATGGAATTGAAAATAAGTGTTTGACTTTGACAATTTGATGTTTTTTCAACTGAATTTAGTTATAGTGGTGACAATTTGATGTTTTTGATTCTTTCCAAACAGAACCTCATATAAAAGCTATGATCTAATTTGTCATGGGTTCTTGTTTCTTGGATAATCTAGTCGATATTTAAGATGTTTTATGTTAGTTTTATCTTCTAAAATGTTGATTCTTAATACGGGTTATTCTTTCTTGGATAATCTTGTAAGTTTCTTATTCTATTTTTGTTTATTTTAGTCACTTTTAAATGTTTTTTATGATCTAAAATATCGATTCTTGATATGGGCTCTTTGTTCTTGGATAATCTTGTAAGCTCTTTGTCTATGTTTGCTTACTTTAGGCATGTTTAAGTAGTTTTATGATCTAAAATGTCACTTCTTTTAAACAATATAATCTAATTTTTTAAAAGCATTAGATTTTATCATTTTTTCAACTGATTCTGTTTATGTGCATGAATCTGGTTATGTCCCCTTGAATATCAACACTAGATTTCAGTTTTCATAAAAAAATTCCACCTTTTGATTTGATATTATTTGCTTGTTCATATCATGTTTTGGATTTAGGGCAGAGGGGTTTTGTTAAGTTGACAAATTAGGTTCAAGTTCTTGCATTATTATGCCAATTAGAGAGCTTAAATTTTTTAGTACAAGTTTAACTGTCTATTTATATTGATTCAACTTGATGAACTAATATTAGAGGTGGTAGTTTTAATTGATTTTATTATGAAGTTATCAAATATGGATCATGTTAGTTACAGTATGTAAAATACAAAAATGTAATGGTTCACATTTGCTAACCTTGTTATAGAAGCATATTATATTTGATATAATATAAAAAAATGTAATGGGTCTATTTCTCGGTATCCTCTGCGTTATCTAACCTTGATATCCCAAAATCGGCCACTTTTGCAAGGTACTTTTCGTTAAGCAAGATATTGGTCGACTTTACGTCACGATGGATTATTCCTGCATCCGACCCTGTGTGAAGGTAATGTAGTCCTCGAGTCGCGCTAATGCAGATATCGAGTCGCTTATTCCACGAGAGCTTCGGGTGATCTTTATTTTCGTATAAATGGTCTTGAAGGGTACCCCTTTCCATGAACTCGTACACGAGTATCATCTCGGACTGCTCGTCGCAATACCCTATCAAAGTAACGAGATGCCGATGCCGTATTTCCAAGAACACCATAATTTCCGGGCATACGATCGAATCAAAAGAAAACGCAGCCGCTACATTGTATTGATTTTTATTATAAAAGAATGTGTTTTGGATATTTCAAGTTAAATTTGTATGAGTTATGCTTGTATTGATTTTTATTATAAAAGAATGAGTTTCATTTCTTTTTTAACATGTACAATAAAAATTATTGTATTGATTTTTTTTTCAAAATTTCTTTTATATTTTATTTTTTTTATAAAATGTTTTTAATACATAAAAAACAAATTAGCTATATACATTACTTTGTCAGCTGTCGTTCAAAGAAAAAAAAAACTCAGTCAGCTCTTACCCAGCTACTATTAAACACCCAAACTTCAACCAAAGATTCTTACTCAATCAGCTCTTACTTACTCTAGGGGTGTTCAAAAATATCCGAATCCGAATTTGAAATATCCGAAATATCCGAAGTCAAAATATCCGAAATTTCGGATATCCGAAATTTCGGATATCCGAATTTTCGGATATCCGAAATTCGGATATCCGAATTTTCGGATATCCGAAATTCGGATATCCGAATTTTCGGATTCGGATTCGGATATTGATTTTGAACATTTTCGGATATTCGGATATCCGAAAAATATCCGAAATATATATTTTTTAAAATATTAAATTATATATATTATTTAGTTTAACATACTTTAACTTAAGAAACCCTAAATCTAAAGTTATAAACTCCAATTTCACTCTCTTTGCCTCTTTGAATCCCGTCGTCCTCCAAATCTCGACCCTCACTGGCTCATTGCCTTACACCGCCGATTTGTAGTTTGCCATCGAGCTTGTTGCACACGGATTCGAGCTTCAAAATCGAGACATTTTTTATTTTTTTGTTGGTGTTTGACTATTTAATGTACTTGTATTTGACTATTTGCTCATTTGGATGTTTATCATTAGTAATTTTAGAGATTACATGTATTTATTTTAAAGTTTTTTTTTGTTTTGAAATTCGGATATCCGATTCACTATCCGAATCCGTATCCGAAATTTCGGATATCCGAATTTCGGATATCCGAAATTTCGGATACGGATTCGGATAGTGAAAATCAACTATCCGAAATTTCGGATATCCGAAATTCGGATATCCGAAATTCGGATATCCGAATTTTCGGATATCCGGTTTTGAACACCCCTAACTTACTCAGCTCTTACTCAATCAGCTCTTACCCAGTTAGTAACTCTCAAACAACCCCCAAGTCTCCACCGTCTCTCTCTTTCTGTCTTCACCGCCTCTTCTTCACATTTTCTTTCTCTCACTGGTATTCTTTCTCTCTCTAAAAGTTCCAGCCGACGTTCAAATATGGTGTTGGATTCGTTTCATCGGTGGTGCCGCCGTAGTGGCGTTGTCACCCCGTTGGCGACCTAACTGTCTTCATCGTTCATGTTGGTGTGTCACCGTCACTTGCTACCGGTGGCCGCTGTGGTGGCGTTGTCTCCGGTGTGTGTCGATTGCTAGACATTTATTTCTCTTATCTGGCTTCTTTGTTGTTAGGTACACAAACCTTTTCCCATGTATATGATTTAGGGTTTTGAAAAGGGGTTAATGTTTTATCTGTGTTTCTCCATTCAATTTTCTAGCAGCCGTCGAGCAGGTGTGTGGAAACTCTTAACAAAGAGTTTGTGGGAGAGGTAGGATTTGAGTTGTCTTAGAATTAGTTGGGATTTTTTACTTAGTTGCCAATGTGAGGATTTGCCTCTTCGTTGTTCGGTACATGAATAATACAGTGAAAGATGTAGAATATTGTATATGTTTTACACTTACTTAATCACATAAAACCTTGCACAAAATTTCAAAATGAAAGAAACTATTGTTGTGATTTTGTTCAAGTTTTTATAATGTTGCTGCTCTGGTTTTATTATGGAACCAATCAATCAGACACAAAGGTCCATTGGGATTGAACATGGCTTGATTCAAATACCAAAACACAAGTACCTTATAAGGGTGGGCGGTATGGGGGATAAATTTTTTAGGATGAGTAAAATGGGATAAGTTGATGGACCAATAGGAGAGTGACACAGGAGAGAGAAAAAAGTATATGTCTTTTTTGTTTTTTGAAGTGGTATGGGTGGGATAAGTTATTTATAAATCAAAAAACAATTTGTTAAATAAAACATGACGATTACATTACTTAAAACAAACGACAACATTTTTATTTCAATGCTAGAACTGTTGGTTTATTTCTTGCTCAGTTAATACGACCTCCACGTTTTGCTCGATGTGCTCCGTTATGTCTTGTCGTAGCCTAAAATGTGTCTCAGCGTCGCGTAACTCATACAACACAGTTTCGTCGATATGCGCTTGTACCGGAGGATCACGAATGTGTATCGGTGATATTGCCCTGCCTTCGTCTCTTTAAGTATCATGTTCTGAAATATCATGCAAGTGTAAATGATGTTCTCCATTAGATCTTTAGAAACCGGACGCCCTTTGCGATTAGTAATCGCCCACTTTGATTTTAGCATTCGAAACGCTCTTTCAACGTCTTTTCTTGCACTCTCCTGTATTTTCTTCATTTTCTTCTCTTTGATCTCGTATGGATGACGAAAGGCTTTCAAAAAGACTGACCAAGTAGGGTAGATGCCATCAACCAGATAATAACCACGTTTATATTGTCGACCGTTCACAACAAAAGGACATCTCGGAGCAACGCTATGTAACTCGTTCGCAAACAATGGTGATTGGTTAAGAACATTTATGTCATTGTTAGCACCCGGTACACCGAAGAAAGCATGCCAAAACCACATATCCTGTGATGCCACTGCCTCGAGAATGATCGTTGGATTTGCGTGATCACCTCGATGATATTGCCCATGATACTCCCGTTGACAGTTCCTCCACTCCCAGTGAGTACAATCGATGCTACCGATCATGCCAGGAAGACCATGATATTGCCCATGCGCCTCATATAAACGCTCGATATCATGGGAGGTAGGAGAACGAAGAAACTCATCTTTATAAAGCTCAAGTATAGCATCACAAAAAATTATCAAACATTCACGCGTTGTTCTTTCCGACATTGAAAAGGTTTCATCGTACTCGTCGTATACGTTACCGGTCGTCAGTTGGCGAATAGCTACCGTACACTTTTGTAAAGGGGAGAAGCTTGTCCTCCCTCTTGCGTCTTGACGTAATTGAAACCATTCAAAATTTTGTTCAATGTCGCTAACAATTTTTAAAAACAACCTTTTAGACATTCGAAAACGGTCTTTAAAAATACCTTCGTTGAAACGAGGATGATCGGCAAAATAGAGTTCCACCAAACGTTCATGCCCTGCCTCACGATCTCGACGTATACTTCTCCTTCTCTTCGAACGTGCCGTATCCCCTTCTTCTTGTAAAATTATGGCTTGATAACAAGTTTTCATAAACATTAGCGCTTCCGTGTCCGAGTCACTAGAACTACTAGACGAAGTCATTAACTCGGGAGGGAGGATTGGAGGCATGTTGAATAAAAGAGTAGAATGATAAAGTGAGGTAGTGTGAAGAGTGTTTATAAAAATTGTGTGTATATATAGAGAAAGAGTAGGAAAAAAAGAAAAAAAAAGGTTGAAACGGTCATGTGACCGTTCAACGGTAAGATTTTTTTAAAAAAAAATTTCGCTATCACTCGGCGAGTAAATACCGATTTTGTCTCCACCTTTGCGGAAAACACCTTTGCCGAACTCAGTGGTATACACTTATCCATTTTGCCGAAATTCTTAAATGCCGAAAACATACTTGCCGAATTTTTTTACTCTCCATACCGCCTACGCTAAACCATCAATCAGACACAAAAGTCTCCACCAGAGGCCTAATTAATTGAAGAAAGGGTTTATAGCTATTTCTTTATACTAAGATTCCTCCTTCAATCCTTCATCACACAAACCTCGTGATAAACACCACCAAATGCAACTTAATATACCTTTCAAGACTCCCAACAAATATATTTTTATCTGTGAGTCGGAGGCAATGATGGATATAACTCAAGCGTGTGTCGAAATCATAGATGTGGCTGTCACCAAGCTGCCAATACACATGACTATAAGACTATTCATATACAAATCAACACTCAATATCCATCTTAAGTTAAGGTGGAAAGGGGTTTGTCCAAAACTTTTCCACCGGTCTATTTCAAGGGTGTAAACCTTGATTTCGATAGGGTAAAACACGGTTTGGTCTGGATTTATAGACACTATTTGTTCCTACTACAGACTGTAGTACAAAGGTCATCAACCGGTTCAGTAGTTATATAATAGATAGGTCCATTCAGAAGTGTTAATGGTGTTTCTCCATTAGTGAGTGTTCAAATCGCATTATGAAGAAAATAATGTATATTTAGAAGTAGATATTAAGTGTGGGAATTATCATTATATAAATAGAAATAAGAATAGATGGGTTCGTTTCCTCTCCTATTTTGAGTTATCATCATTATTGCTCAAAAATAAATTGTTCTTTCACAGATTTTTTTAACATCACGATCTCTTCTGGCCGCAATTGATTTCCGATTTCATATCGATCTAATTAATAACATTTTAGTTTTGTTTGGTTTCAACTGTCAACAGTTTGATGCACTACAATTATTAAAATCTTAATTAAGGGATAGTAGCTACTTGGGTTGTAGCGTAGTGGTAATTAAAGACATAGTTTCTTTGATAAAGATCAAGGTTAAATCCTTGGCAATAATACAAATGCGCGTCATCTGACTCCTTTTATGACGCGCATTGTGCGTCATGAAGACGTGTTTTGTAGCAGTGAAAAAGTTGTCGTTTGAAAAAAATATTAATAGATAGTATAATTTTACAACTATAAAAATCTTAACTAACAAGTTGATGAAAAAACTGACAAAATCAAACTATGAACGTTCATCATAGACACTAGACTAACTTCAAATCTTCAATACTATTGAGAGAGGCATGCAATTCGGAGCGCTTTAATTAAGGTGGTGGCTAAATAAGAGAGGCAATGCATTTAGGAGTGCTTTTTAGGGAGGTCTTAGGTACACACTTGGAAAGTAGTTAAGGAATAAGAGTATAATAGATAGCCGTTAAAAAAATGTAACCTCGATCAGCTTCCAAAGCTAACTGCTTGAGTGATGGTTGGGACCGATGATCTCAAAGCCAACAAACACTATTAGAAATCCGAGCATTTGCCACCAGCCCAAAAAACCAGTCACAAATTTTGTGACCGATATGCTAGTGAAATCATTCATAAAATTAGCGACCGTTTTACTATCTGAATCACACCGTTGTAAAATTAGTTACTGAAATCAAACCGGTCGCAAACTAGTCACAAAATTGGCATGAACTGAACCCGCCAAAGTTTCAAATTTACGTTGACGAATATATTGTTACCATTGTTATAGAGAAGTATAGGTTTCCAAGTGATTGATAAATAATGTTCTTAAGTTACATAATGATCTTTTAATAAATATAAAATATCCAAAATGAGGAAAATGGCTTTAACATACTAGGATTACGATAGACCAATTCTTAACACTACAAAAGAAAAAAAATAACGTGTCAAATGCCGGCTTGCCAATTCAATACAATTGACCAATTATTTATAAAAATCTAGACAGATAAATCTCGTAAATTTTAATTCATTAGACGGCCATCCATTATGATTTAAGATCACATAATTTATATTATAATTCGCTAAACTACATAATCAACAACCATGCACACTGGCTCTATATATATGGAACCATAAGTTGTTTGTTTCACCATCAAAACTAGATATCGATCTCATCTAAGTTCCTATTTACAAAAGTAACAAAACTAAAAAATCAAGATCGATGTCGATGTTGAACACACTCATCTTATGGAGCTTTCTAGCTCTCACTCTTAGCGGCCTTGCCTTCGCCTATGAGCCGAAGCCCCTCCAGGATTTCTGTGTAGCTGATTCCAGCAATTCAGGTATATATAACTGTGTTTAACAAAATAATTACTCATTGTTACATGTAAACTGAAAACATCATACCTTTTGCGTAGTGAAAGTAAACGGTCTAGTGTGTAAGAACCCGATGCAAGTTCCAGCAGATGATTTCTTCTTCAGTGGGTTGCACCTCAGTGGTAACACATCAAACCCTGCGGGATCAAAGGTTACCCCAGTGTTTGCAACTCAGTTACCTGGGCTAAACACTTTAGGCATCTCAATGGTTCGTGTAGACTACGCTCCGTGGGGACTCAATCCGCCTCACACTCACCCTAGAGCCACCGAGATCCTTACTGTTATTGAAGGAACACTACAAGTTGGGTTTGTCACTTCTAACCCTGATAACCGTTTCATCACCAAGGTGCTGCAAAAGGGTGATGTTTTCGTGTTCCCCGTTGGACTTGTCCATTTCCAACGTAGTATTGGGAATGGGTACGCGGTGGCTATTGCCGCACTGAGCAGTCAAAACCCGGGTGCGATAACAATAGGAAATGCTGTTTTTGGTGCAAATCCTCCAATTCCAGGGGATATTTTAGCCAAGGCATTCCAAGTGGATAAAAGCGTGGTGGATCAGCTACAATCGAAATTCTAAAGTAACAAAGATTCTGATGGCAAGAGTTTACAAATGGTGTTTGTGTGATTGTTTAATTTCATTCATAGGCTTATTCTAAATCTTTCATTTGGAACTATTTGCGTGCATTTGGTTTTTGCTATGAAAAGTACTATTATTTATTTATATATCTATTAATTTGTTTAATTTGCTAAAAATGTGTTTGGTAAAGTCTAAACCAATTTATCCCTATAGTAATAAAAAAGTATTACAAAAGCCGCAAATAATTAATAATTGTAGTGACTAAATTCAGGAGCAAAACACCAAACGGATAATCTTTTGGGGAAGCCACAAATGCTCATATCTAAGCTACCTCGATTTGAGCCTGAGCCGGGTAACCATTCACAGAGCCTGAGCCTGATAGAACTATAGGCTCACAGCACTTAAGATTAAGGGTCTTGACAAGATTAAGGTGTTTGATATCAACCCGCTTTAATGTTCCTGGCCTACCATTGTGAAGTTCTTCATTTGTGCGCCATTGAAACATTAGAGCGCGCTCTTGAATCATTAGGGCTTCTTGATCACGTGATGATCTCGAGAGATGAAGATGAACAAAGTAAGGATCGGAAACAAGATCCCGCCACCTTAATTTTGCACACGCATTTGCAGTGGATGATGATTGTTTTCACCGGAAGTCTTGATAAGACGTCGAAGATCACATATTCAGGCAACATGTCTTCCGTTTATGAATGTCTTCAGGAAGATATAACTAGGGTTTGCTAGTTAATGATATGCAGAGAATGAGGAGGAATGGTTGAGACTTGAGAGAGACGGTTTGATCGTGTATATATAGGGCTAGGCCCAATAATGGCTGCGAAAATTTGATTGTAGGTTTACGAGAAATTGACCCACCCGCGCGTTGCGGCGGGTCACTTCTTTTATGTTACAATCACCAAACCAAAAAGACTAAATTTTCAAACACAAACAAAAACCTAATAATTTACACAAACACAAACCTAATGACTTGTTATAAATTAAAATGATCCAACTTGCTGAACCTCCAACATGAATTTAATTTACGTTAGGGTCAGCACTTGCGAGAAGTTTTCTGTAAGCTAGCTCTACCAAATCAATAACCTATCTATTGCAAGCTACTCAAGATCTCTGCATAACAACATATTATGTTTGAACATACATATGACTATATAAGAAATCTCTACAATGATCACCAATACTTACTTTTTACAATAGAAATTCTGAAATGTAATTTGAGTATGTAGATTTGCACCTGCTTGCAATTTCTTGCAATAAGACCAAACAAAATAATTGAAACTACAATGAAGATCACAACTATGAGAACCTGCAGGGCAACTACAGAAAAGTGACAGTTACATACCCATAAACTTTCAAATATTATATGTAATTACATTAGAAGATTATATTCATTCTTATATAGCTACAACATATATATACAAACATGGCATATAACTTATAATAAAAAAGCAAACATCAATTTAAGAACATATACAGCTACTGTACCAAAAGGGCAGATATATGTGTCCATTTCATAGGACTGATGGAACCATGACCCAAATCCTAATAAAGATGTATATGTTTCTCAAATTCATTGGAGTTTGATGTAACCATGCATGAAAACTTAATAAAATTATGAGATAAATAGCAGTGTCGAAACTGCCACCAACACAAAACTACATAAAGAAATGACAAAATACCTCGATAGTAACTGATGAAAGAGCAGCAGCAACAGCTGCACATACGATAAAGCAGCCGGATGCATGTCACTAAGAATACACTATACTCACGGTCCTCAAATATGTAACAGCAACCTAAAATAAAACTACACTTATAAAATGGTATATGTGTGACCAAGATTCAGGCAGTTTAAAATCGAAAATGTAAAGTATGAAAATACGTTCACACACATTAGTAAATTTCTTTAAAATCCAACAAATATACAACGATGGATCATGTGGAACTGCTTACCTTTGGTGCTTTATATTTTTTTTATATATATAAGGTAGTAATCCCGTAGAGGCAAGGGCGAATCGAGTTCATTCAACAACTCAGAAATTTCAATATGCTTTGGATGAGAAAAATCAAGTATGAGAACATAACGTATTTGGTTGATTGGATTTTTAAACAATTTGTTCACCCAAAATCCAATTATGAAAATACCTCTTATGCTGTCCTTTCAAAAAGTCGACATGAATACAATCAGTAACATGATCCAGAACAAAAACTTAGACGCCATGGATCATGTTACCATACAGTTATTCATAGAGCAATTGGTTGATTTGGATAGATATCAAAACTCTAACATGATTCCAAATAGTAAGATGATCCAAAAGAAAATGTAAGCATAATGGATCATAATACAATTTTAGATAAAAAAATTTAAGTGAATAAGAAAAAATCCAAACATGCATTCGTAGCTAACCAAACAAAATCCATCTAAACACCAAATCAAAGACATTCACTTCTAGATTTTCAATCAGAAAACTTCTTAAGTAGCACATGCATCAATGAAAATGTATTGAAAGGCGCATTCATACCTAATCAAACCAAAACCTAGTCACATACCTAACCATATGAGTGTCACGTACAAAAAGTAAAATTCATACCGAAGTGGAAGATGGACATCAACTATCTTCACATGTAACTGTAAAAAAATAATAGTAAAAAGAAACTCAGTTAAGCAGAGCAACTCATATCATCTTCAGACATAGTTCATATATTTAAACTTGCAATCATCAAAGTAATATTGAAATGACTATTGTGAATTAAAAAAACACAGTTACCTCAGTCTATTGTGAATTAAAAAAACACAGTTACCTCAGTCGCCTAACATTCCTCCTGCCGCTACAGAAATACATGTTTTTCTGGAAAGGTGCATAGAAAATATATTAACAAAACAAAAGGTGTAGTACCAAAAACCATAAATCTAAGAGCAAACAATTTCAATGGTGAAATTTAAGCGAACATGCGGTATTGTAAGGCGAGATTGAGACGACACCTGTAGAACCATATAAAGATACGATTGAATGAAAAAAAAATTTGAATACAAAAAACATATACATGAAAGTTGTACAATAATAAATAAAATGAAGCGTCTTATAAAAGGAAAACAGTTAAATTAAGGAAGGGCGTGAAATTAGCAAGAGAAGCAAACACTACAATCAAATCTGAGTCAGTGCAAATTCGAAAGACCTATGAAGCGTCTTTTGAATAAGTGGAAACAAATTCAATCTTCAACACCGCCGCAGAGTTGCAGACCATATAAACCCTAAAAGTTGAGGGTCGGTGCAAGGTAAAACCAAAACCTGCAAAATCGAAGAACTGTGTTGTAAGTGAGAGAGATAGAGAAATCAAAACCTGCAAAATCGAAGAACTGTGTTGTAAGTGAGAGAGATAGAGAAGATGAGAGAGATAGAGATGTTGAGTCTTCTCTTTAATCAAGATGAGCACACCAAATAAATAAATACCAACACCAAATAAACAAATACCAGATACCCCATAGTAAAAGGAAGGACCAAATCTGACCAAAGGTAAAAGAAGCAATACATAAATGATAACAAAAAGAAAAATTGGTGGCCAAAATATAAGATACTAAAACCCTCCTATTCAACTACCAAATTACATTGTATTATATATAAATTTGATAATTAATGTATAATCAACTATGGTTTGAGCCGTTTTGGAGTCTACGGTCGTGAATATTGTGTTTACATATCAACTACAAGTATGGTTGTGTATTTATCATGGGGCATTATTTATATGTTGTGGTACCCACTCAAAAAAAAAATTTCATGTTTTTTTTCCTTTCTTAGATGCTAATTGTTGGTAATGACATGTTGTTGGAGCGGTTAAGGTTGTCATCTAGTGTTCAAGTGAACCAGGTTTCATCATTGCTCCTAGTAATATTGTTCTGAGACATAGGAGCTCTATGAAGAAAGACCAGGATCTTGTTGTCTTTGGTTCGATCCCGAGAGCGACCGAGTTTTATCACCAGTGGGCCTTCGGGCGGGTGAGTTTTTCCCCGGAACTAGAGATAATTTGGGTGTGCTTAAGAGCTTCGTACAACTGGGTTGGGCCAGCTGACGGTGGCCTTTTACCATTAAGTCACCCCGTACGGAATACCTAAACAATTCTATGTTTGTTGACCATTTAAAAGAAAAAAAAGATGTTAATTGCTTCAGTTATTATTTATATCATTTAATGGTATGTGTTTGAAAAATAATTGGAATATAAGAAAATCTATATATATATAAAAGTTAAGCAATGGCACTATTTTGCACCTTCATAAATGTGAAATCATAAATGCCATGTACAACAAAAAAAACATAATGTATTGCATGGTTAAGCATGTGTTTAATTAAAATCATTATACATGTTGATGCATCATCATCATCATCATTAATTCTTAATCCGTAAACAATAATTCAATTGGTTATTAAATTAGTTATTAAACATGAAGGCTAATCACATTCTCAACTTTCATTCAATTGGTTATGATTATTAAATTAAATAATAATGAATCCGTAAATCACATAAATCATCATTAATATATCACTAGCTCTTCAACTTCTTGCAACTTCTTGAGTAATAATCTATTTAATAATAATAACATCGTAATAAATAGGTTAATAACAATAAACTTTTGGATTTCTAGGCACTAATAGACAATAAACATTGCAATAAACATGACCCTTTCAAGTTCTTGCAACCCCATTTTAATTAATTCGTGACATTTTTATGATCCTATATAAAGACATGGATGGAGCCCTCCTTTGTTCATCCCCCCACCCGCAATCTCCTAATATCGTGTAAGTCCTTTATTATTATTTTTTTGTTTATGTAATCTTCGTTGACGACCCTCTCCTTGGTTCCGGCGGGAAGAAAATGTACCGCCGGAACGTTAGACTTTTCTTGCTTTGTCCGACGTGAATAAAATGTAACGTCGGCGGCAAACGGGTTGTGTGTTTCTTTTTTTTTAAATTCCTCACTCTTCTCATTCTATTGTACTAAATGTTTTCCAATTTGCATTTGTAGGTGCTTACTTGATAACTCATAGCAGTTGCTACCAAAAGCTTACAGCAATTAAAGTGTGATTAGCAATCGAATTTAACATTATAGGTGCTATTTGCAGCAATCAGATAATCAAAAGAGCGCCTCACCTCGAACGCTCGCCAAATGGAACTCGCCGGATTGCAGCCAAACTGCAAACCGGGCTGGCTCTCTATATGAGATACTATGGCAACATCATTCACTAAAAGTTGTTCATTAGGATACAGGATGTGAAACTGCCTGTTGCTTCCTTAAACTCTAACTAACTTATATTAAGTTTTCCTTTTATCCACGAACACAATGCCCTTTTAATATCTACTCTCGATCCATCTAATGTCAGCTTTATGAGACTTGAATCATCATTATTTAGATGGGAATAAACAGCTAATAATCACTATGTCATAAGGAACTACCATGGCAAATAACATAAGAACAAGGAAATGAAGAAGGAAATCAAAGAACATGAGAAATAAAGATTAGTCCTGTAACATATGGAGTTACAATCCAACAAAACAGAACTGCTTTAACTTGAATAATTGAGAAAACTATCGTAAATCAGATTTGAACTATATGAACAATTGAGCACTTGCCAGCACTTAAGATGTTTGTATTTTTAACTTTTTCTCCTATAGTTAAAACCAGCAATCAAGCACGTTGAAGAATCCGTTTATATCCTTAAAAGTCAGAAACCAATCAGAGATAAAACACTATCACTTTCAATAATAAAATTTCAATTAATACTAATCCCACCTGTTTGTTATCAAATTCGTTTGAAGATTAATGAACACATAGCAGCCGACCGCCGAGCAGGGCCAGAGGCGGCCGACGACAGTGGTTGTTCGTTCACCGCGATGGAGAAAGAAAACCCCGAGAATTAGAGGCGGATCCAGGATTTTCTTTACGTGTGTTCACTTTTTCGTTGGTCGGAATTCTAACAACTAAATGTCAAAATTTTAGGTTTAATCGGGGTCGGCTAAGGTTGATCACACGATAACAATACAAATATACACTAAGATAATAATCCAAAATTTAAGCCTAAACAAAACCTAAATTTACCAACTTCTGTAAAAACAATTAGCTCAAACTAATCACTTCATTCTAACCAAAGACAGATGTAACATTTTCTTATGTTAATTGCTATGCATATAATAACAAATTCAAGAACAAAATTCAAGGCCTTCTCTAAATTTACACCAAATCAGTTACAAACAAAAGCTAAATCAATTAACTCAGAACCAAATTCAATAAACTCATCTACTAAGAACTAAACTCATCAAAATAAGAACAAATTCAAGAGCCAAAATCAATAAACTCATCAATTAAGAACCAAATTCATTATCATACCTGTGAGAGTGTGCGTCTATGACTGTTAAACAGGGGCGGAGCCGAGGAGGTCGGAGGAATATCTCCGGCTGGATGGAGGCCGGAGAGGCGGCGGCGTAGAGGGATGTCGGACAGTCGGAGGAAAGGGTCGTGAGGCGCTGCTGTGCCTGTTTGTGTCTGAGTTGTTTGCGAGCCTATGTGTTTTGTTAAGTGAAACCCTAATATTTGTTTAAAAACAAATTTGGAAATAAAAAAAAAGTAAGGGACGAGATTCGGACTTTCAAGTAAGTAAGGGACGAGATTCGGACTTTCACCTCTCCGTTATGATTTATTTAAGAAGGTACGTAACCAAGTAGACTAAAGCAGGAAATTAATTAGAACCTAATATCTATTTTATATATATATATATATAAAAGTTAAGCAATGGCACTATTTTGACACCATATCAAATGCGAAATCATAAATACGGTTTTCATCAAACCAAGCATTTGGTACTACATGCTTAAGCATGGTGTGATCCTGTTTTAGTACATATTGCCAAGAATGAAGCTCCCGGATGACAAATTCTAATGATTCCATAGGGTAGATACATCTTGACCTTCCAACTTTGATTCCATAGTTAGATACATCTTGACCTTCCAACTTATGCTTTTATTTTTACTCAGATTCTTTTTTTAACTGGAAAGTTATGTGACATTTGACATTTGGTAAATGTCTATCTTCAATATCTACAAATCTGAGGCTATATTTTGATTGTATGATGATAAGATAATGAAGAATATTACAACTTGATGCGATGAAAAACTGAGTTTTTAAGATTTATTTTAGTCTAGCAACCTCCCATGTTTTAGTTGAAAGGGATGTGATTTAATCCACTGATTGGGTGTGAGTTTAGGATCTAGCAATCTCCCATCTTAATTCAGTTCATAGTCTGTTGTGTGTCCTTTTTTTTCATATGAATGATGATGAAATAGGGAACTTCTTAAAGTTAGATGCCTTTGATCTCATGATTGTATGTTAATGCAATTAGTTCATACTCTTTTATGTGTTTTTTTTCTTTCATATCAATGACACTGATGAAGTAGGGAAGTTATTAAAGTGCCTATTTTAGATTGGATTTTGGGTCTCTTTCTTTGTTGTTTTTCATGTTGGGGTCATATTAAGTATGAGTTCGAGGAGGTAATTAAAAGCATGATAATTCATTAGGCTTATCATCATATCATATTTTCCGTTTGTTTAAAAGTTCATTAGGCTTATCATCATATTATATGTTTCGTTTGTTTAAAAACCGAACCAAAAAGACTTTCTTGATAATTCATTAGGCTTATCATTATATTATATTTTTCATTTGTTTAAAAATTCTGAAAATATTGTATGAAAAGACTCATCGGTCATCTTATAATCAACAAAATTGACCAACTTAATAACCAAACTGGTTAGACAAATTTTTTTTAAAAAAAATACGTTAACAACTCCAATAACATTTTTCCCCGGTTTAAGGTTTGAAAACATCCATATGACTACATGGTTTCTAACCGACGGTTTGCATCGGTTCATAACCAAATCTCTATTCGAGAACCCATTCGGTTTTTAAAACAGTTATTGGATTATTCAGATAAATTAATAAGAATCATTTGTGAGTTAACAAATTATTTTCTTTAATGGAGCATGTTAATGGTACCATATCTATTTTAGAACTATGTCCATTTATAACAATGAGAAGAAGACTTTAAATTCATAGCCTACAAGATTAAGGAAAAAGAATACAGATTCATAAACCCTCTAAGAACAAAAAAAAACAGCAAATGCTGAAGACATTCGTAAATTAACATACATATTCCATAACACTGCAAAACAACTCCTTACGGCAGACAAACTAGGCACATTTATAAAAAAAGCAAAAAAAATTACCTGGAAAACATATAGAAGAATAACTGAAGCCCTAGAACTAACGGCTACCCATAAGCCCATTAATCATCTCCAATAACCTGTGCACATTGAAGCCCATTGATCATCTCCAAAGAAGGCAGAAAAACTGTGCACACCAATAACCTGTACCAAAACAAAAGGAAGGAAAAAAATAATTATTCTCATATAAAGCACATGTATGATGCAATTAACTCCACAAAGGTTCAAAGCTGACACTTGAATTTCAAAAGAACGCAATTCTGTGCTACATGACAATAAGCTTATAAACCCATTTCTAGAACAAACTCATAAATTAGCAACCATAAAAAAATAATCAATTTGTGGAATAAACTCATAAATAGCATAACAATCTCATAAGGAACTGATAACAAACATATTACAACCATCAATTCAAAACACATTGAGAAAATTAGAACCCTAATTTGAGGGTCGTGCATCCATTGACGAAGATACATGAGAGTGAACGTTGAAGGAAGAGAGGATACATGCCTGATCGGATTTTAGATTCGGTGGCGACATATTACTCATCGGTGTTTGAAGATCAAAACGGTTGTAGACGGATATTAGCGTCGGAGGTTGGAGAAGCATCGAGGTTGGCGGTTGCGATATGAGTTTAGCGGTTGCTTAGGGTTTAGAATGAATCGTGGTGCACAATCTGAACACTATATATATCGGGTTTAAAAAATCCGGATCATGGAACCGGGTTAAAAGGATCCACGCGCTTTTGAAGGTTTTTTCAAATTTTTTAATTCCAAAATCTATAAAAGTTACACGTAAGGAGATCCTACGTGGTTGAATTTTAAGAGAAGACTAATCCTATCTACGTGGTTGAATTTTAAGAGAAGACTAATCCTATGTGGCCCACCTTAAGATGCGTCACCTGAACAGCAAAAACTGGTGTTTATTATATATAACAACTACTATCATATATTAATCATATTTTTTTAACTTAAACATGTAAAAAATTTATTGAGATTATTTATGCATAATTTTCATATGCAAACAATATTGACAATATTTAAGTTACAATACTTTAAATGTTTGGCCAAAAGATGGTAACTAGACAATCATAAGTATTCAGACGTTATAAAAACAAATAGTTCAAATCATTCAGATTTCAGACATTTAGACCACCTCTTATCCTTCAGCAGTGGTATTCAGATTTAGATGTTAACCTCTTATAAAAATAAACAGGGCCTAAATTTTGTTGCTGGTATGGTGGGAGGCGATAAATCAAAGAAATAGAACACAATTCGATTAAATACCACTATGAAATAAATTTGTTTGCTGCATGTTTCATCCGTCCTATGACCCTCACAACCCCAAATTACCGACTGTTTTGGTAACCATTTAGCAATGTAATATTCATTTCATCACATGTCCGAATTATCCTTAAGATTTCAACTGTTTAACAGACTAAAATTGGATATTTTTTGTGCTACAGTTCTGTTAAAGAGCAAGCAGAAACATGAAAAATCATTTGTTGTTGAATTATGCGTGAAGGTTACACACAAAAAACAAATTAGTGTAAGCCTACCTTGGTCGATCTTTTGGTAATTATGTTGTTGGGACTAAACCATTCATGCTGGTGAGCCCTTTTTTAACTTACCTGTTATAATGACAACATGTTTGGATTTGAAGTGAATATTACCTAATATAATAGATTATGAATTATGAACTTGAAATATGAGTGGATTACATAAATATATTGAGGTTTGATCACTTGGACACTACAAATTTCGTTTTTGATTGTCGTTGAATATGTGAGAAGATTACTTTTAGGATTGAATTCCTTTGTTAACAATGATAAGGCTGATGTAAAAAAATACTGTAGAAACATGTCACATTGCACAAAATGTAATATTCCATATCTTGATATATTATTTATTTCATAGTGACTTTGTTTTTATTATGTCAAGTAACTTTAACTACATTTATGTTCTACTAACACAACAAGAATTTTAAACACAAGCATCCCGTGTACAAGGAACATTGCCATCACAGGGATCTTGAACGAGCTGAAAAGTATTTAGTAACAACTATTCACTTTTAACTATTTGGACTGCTTTTCTGATACTGAATTAATAGGAGTTTTAGTTAGAGACTCACTTTGTGTGAAAGATTTAGCACTATGGATAGGAGTGCCAAAAGCTGTAATTGTTTAAGTCTATAACAACTGTTTGGTTTCGGGAGACGTATGAAATAAAGATATTTGATGTTTAGTATTTCTAATAGTTTGAATGAGTTTGGAATGGTCAATGCAAACTTTTTATTGGGACAATGACTTAAGTATCCTTAAAACATTGAACTTTTACTGGTTAGGCATTGTGCACAAACTTCACGAGGAATGTGCCCAACCGGGTGAAACTTCCCTATTTGATGTCTGTTATTATTTGTTGGTTTGCTTTCATGAAAGTGGTGTACTCTGACAAACTTAAACTATTACCGTCCCCTTTAACTAAAAATTAAATAAAAAATCTAATGTGTATTCTCAAACATTCCATATCAAATATCAATTTGTCAACTTAAAACACTTACCTAATTTGGCTACCATTCTTGATCAAGTATCGATCTGTTTTCACATTTTTGAAATCTGTTTTAGTTCAAACAAGTTATTGGATACAAA
Organism: Deinandra increscens subsp. villosa; assembly: GCA_039602395.1. Classification (NCBI taxonomy): domain Eukaryota; kingdom Viridiplantae; phylum Streptophyta; class Magnoliopsida; order Asterales; family Asteraceae; genus Deinandra; species Deinandra increscens. Next base: position 125,165,351 of record JBCNJP010000007.1, read on the forward strand.
TTCTAAGTACTTTTGAAGTTAAATATGGTTGCTACTTTATTTAAAAAAAAAAATGAATGTTTCATAAAGGTATATATGCTAGGTGCTTTTAAAAAGGTAAACATGTTTTGTGGATGTTAAAGGGGACGGTAAGCATGTTTTTAGAGAAATCAAATATGTTGTCAAATGGGCACAAGATAAATCCGTTCATGAGAGTATCCGCCCTTAAATCATCAGAATTCCATCACCAAGTGAGTTTCTTTCACAATATTCATCAATATTTTATAAAAATTTAAATTATATATTTCAAGATAAAAAATCGCCATTTTTGCAATGGGTTCTGGTTTTATTTCTCAAGAGCAGGATGATGTAGTGATTGCTTGCAAGAAGGAAGTCGAATGGTAAACATACCAAAAACTCCTTCCTTTCAAGAGCATGTGTGCTAGGTGAAAGGTTTAAAGCTTTATATATTTTCTTGATTATAATCATGTAGATAAAACTCAGTAAATCGTGTTGTTTTGAAATCAGTTGAGCAAACTCCATTAACTACTCTATTTGTTGCAAAATTGCTTCATGTAGAAATAGTTTTGTTTTTTTATGGTCAAATTTAGAGGTGGAAATGGGTTGTGCTTTTATCTAAGATGGATCAAATCAAAAGAAATTAATTGAAAGGGGAATGAGTTAATTGGGTCGAATGGGCTGGAACTGGTCTAATCTCTATTTTTCATATATTTTTTCAAAGATTCTAATAGCGAACATCGTTTTTAAAAACAAAAACCAATACGAAAAGTAGAAGATTTTGGAGGGCATTGGGGTTTGGATTCATATGATGCCAAAGTTGCCCTTGAATTGTCTACCATTTCACCTGTTTCCAGAATTAATATGATCACATGCATATACTATAGTTTAATCACCTCATGTAAATTAGCAAAACATATTTGGATTAAAATCACATACATATCGCGAAAGAACTTAAAAGTAATCAAAGTAAAACCATATAAACTAAAAAGAAGTTTAGCTCTGACCATTTAATTTTAAACGTTGTATAAAGAACATACAAAGTCTTCTACAAAGACTGAAAATTAGCGTTAACCTCATATCAGTTGGTAAGATGTAACGAATCCGGTATGCTTAACAGTCAAATTACACAATCTTGAAAAATCAAATTACACTGAATTTGAAGAATAGGATTTACCCATTAACTAACGATTTTAAAAGAAATGAAATGAATCGTACAATATGAAGCATAAAAAGATTACAAAATATGTAAAAAGGAAAAGTAACTTAATAGCCGAAGATATATACTCACATTAGATGACTGAAAATAGGAATCTTTAAAAGTTGCTTGGAAAAATCAGTTAAAAGATTTTGCATAGATCATTTTAGAAAAGAAATTAAAAATGAGGTGGAGTATAGAATAAGTCTATACAGAACCAATATCACTAAAATTTTAATCAATGAAACATGAACGATAAAATTTGATCGTAAAAATTAAAGCCTGGAGTTTAATTATGTTGCACCTAATATTTAACATTGTTAAACTATAGGTTCTACCAATACAGTTTCCAAAATCGAGGTTACAAGGAAGGGCAAACACAGTTAAACTCCATGCGGTGAAACAAGATGCGGTGGTCAATGTGCTTTCGGAACTTGAACCAGAAACACAGCAGGAGGCGCCAATAGCATTCACAGGTCGAAGCCGGCCCCTGTTCTATATTGAGAACAAAATCGAACCAGGTAGCTGGCTTATTTTTACAGACCAGGGAAGTTTTGAACACCATCCTTACAACTGTGGATTGGAGTTACAGTATTCACCAACTCTGGTGTTGCACTATACCAAGACCCTGAACATCACTGCACCCTCTCCATGCCCAACTATGCTCACAACGATCTCATCCTACACTACTTCAAGCGGCTGACAACCTACAACCTGGAGAGTCAGCTACTGGTATTTTCACCGACAAAACAACTATTTACTTATGTCTTTTATTACATAGCTATCATTACCGGTTTACTTATACCTTATAATAATAACTTACTCCAACATCCAAGTTTACAATCAGGCAATTCTAAGGTTTGGACTGACTGAGTTTACAGTGAAGATCCTATGGATCGGGCAGGATGGAATCTACCCTCCATTAAGGATGAAAGCAGACTGGACAGCATTCTTCTAGACAACAGGTCTTCCTCCGCACAAGCTACTGCGCTTCCAACTTTAGGAGGAACGTCCCCAACCGGATGAAACTGCCCTATTTGATGTGTGTTAGTATTTGTTGGTTTGCTTGCAGCAAAATCTACTTTGCCAAACTTAAACTATTTCTATGTTGCTTCTACACCATTAAACTACAACTGTTTTTATAATTATATAGGCATGGTACTATTGATAATGATGTGAGCACAAGCATATCATGTATACGACCATACTGAACATGTTGGGGTTGGTTAAAATTTCCCCCGGCCATGCATCGCACGGGCCTGTCAAAAGCTTGCTGGAGGAGAATAGAAGAGTACTAGACACTGTCCTTGACCAATATATTTCCCCCTTTCGATATTCTGCTGCATTCCTGCTACGTGATGAGATTGAAGCGAATGAAACAACACTACGGAAGCTGGAAGCACTACGCAGGGACGCTGAAGAAAAGGAACGTGAAATGCTGCATTCCCACCAAACATGTATATGTTGTTTGATGTTCTTTTTCTTAATATCATCTTTTGACATCCATACTTGATCACGTTATGTGGGTTGGTCATATAAAGTGTAATTGTCTTCTATTAAACTTTCATGAATTTTGGCGAATTGATGGTGTGTATTATCTTTAGCAAATACACTGAATATATGACTATTGCTAATGCCCCAAAATAGTTATAAAGCTTCTTTACTTACACTGTTACGTTTTTTCGCAAGCACTGGTGTGATCAAAACCATTTCACGTATACAAACATACTGAGCATGTTACAGTCGGCCAAAGTTCCCCCCCGGCCGTGCATCGCACGGGCCTGCACACT
>JBCNJP010000007.1:125168835-125217608 GCA_039602395.1 Deinandra increscens subsp. villosa
ATTATTATTACTAGTAAAGTGATCCGCGCTTCGCCGCGGGTCGTGTGTTATTTTCACCTCAATATGTATGTATATCTTCGACGCTTTACCGCCAATCGTGTGTTTTTTTATACCTTCATTTATATTGTTAACACTTTCATTTACATGACTGGATCTCAATTATCCTCCTTGTACTTGTATATCTTCTGTTGTTAGGTAATCTAGAGATTGAAATTAAGAATCGATTACTATTCATTTATATAATATGATGTTTTAAGTTCTACGTTTTAAACTAATGTACTCATTTCAATTTCAAACTTCTATGTAGAAATTATGTATTTTTGTTTTTTATCTATTAAAAGATCTAGTCAATCTCTATATTTTTGCATTCATTTCGTTTTCAATATTTTCTATCAAAGTATCCAACGTTAGGAAATTGAACTTTTTTTAAACATCAATGTCAATTTTGTTTTGCTATTATGTATTTGATTTCAAGTTTCAACTATAATTTTTTTAATACAATTTGAAACTCCATATCAAACATGATATATGGCTCAGATGAGAGTTCATCATAATCATAAATGAAACTAAGCAAACCATTGATAGAAGGCTCAGATTAAAGACCATAATTGCCCAAGTAAACTTACTAAATCAGCCGACAAAAGATAACCACAAAAGATAACCGAGAGGCAAGGTTCAAACAGAAGCAAGAAATTTCATATCAGACATAACAACAACGTTGGGAAATTAAACCATTGTAAGCTCAGATCCTAAGGATCTTCACAGACGCAAACCTTAACAATATCGAAACAGAATAAAGGAATTCCCTATCAGATACAAAGAAGATCATCAGCAGTAGTCATGAACCGCTACTCATATAACTAAATAAGAAAATCAAGTAACACAAAAATAAACTCAGGTGTAAAAATACAAACAGGCTAAGATCTGTGAAGAAGCATCATCACAACCTAAAATTGTGAAAAACAAAAAACATAACCCATTTGTAAGAGAAAAAGTAGGCTCAGATATGTGAAGAAAGATCATCATAGCCTTAAACAGACCAATTTCAAGCAGCAACAAATAACTGTAGCCTTAAACAGACCAATTTCAAGCAGCAACAAATAACTGTAAGACACGAAGTAGGCTCAGATCTGTGAAGAAAGATCATCATAGCCTTAAACAGATCCAATTTAAAGCAGTAACAAAAAACTATAAGAGACGAAGTAGGCTCAGATCTGTAAAGAAAGATCATCATAGCCTTAACCGGAGCCGATATCGAGTAGAAACAAATCACCATAAGTAAAGATCATAGCATCCGTAATCAGTAAAGAACATTCCAATCTGGGCTCCCAATTAAAAGGCTGGAAACCCTAGATCATCAACGGAGTCAAAATCAATAGCAATCGTTCATATTCCGGCGACGGCTTCGATGAATGCCACCAATCGCCGGTAAAATCAAATCAAATAGCAACAGAAAAGTCGCACACTTCGTTAACTCAACGCTGACGGAGCAACGATCAACGCAACCCTAAACCAACAAACGGCGGCCGTCACCGACTAACGAACGGCGTGTAAAGCCATCTGCCATTGACAATTGTCGACGGTAAGAGGGATGAGTGCGGTCATCGGACACGTCGTTAACTCAACGCCGACGGAGCAACGATTATGTCGCTACATCAGCGGAGCATCGACGGCTCGAGCGACGACCAAGGGAACCCTAAACCAACGAACGATGGCCGTCCAGACAACGAATCAGTGCACAAAACACCAACCACGACACAACAGCAGCCGTAAAAATGTCCGCCGGAGCAACCAAAAACCACCGACGAACGTAGACACACCAACAGTCGTACAAAACAGTCGCCAGATATACCAAAAACCACCGAGGAATGCATCTTAGCTCTTGATTTCTTTTTAGAAAGAGGTTGAAGAGAAAGGAGATTTGAAGATGCTGTACAGTAAGAGAGAGAGAGGATAGAGATAAATCTCTTCTATAGAGATGATTTAAATGCAAATAAAACAACTGTAAGTTATCGGTGAGAGTGAAGTGACTCACCACCCACCTCCCATATTGTCCATTTAGAAAAAACCATGTGGCAAAAACAGTAAGTTTTAAGTGTACACCTAGACTTATCAAATTGATAATAAATAAATTATTATTATATTATTATTATTATTATTATTTTGTTTTTATCCGATCGCAATAAGTATAGCAAAGGAATTGATTGTGTAATAGGTACAATCGTGTAATATAATTTTTTTATTTTTATATTTTCGATCTCAACGAATTTACCACACGAGTTAATGGTGCATAGGTAGAGTTATGTAATATAACTTTTAGGTCATATGCTCAATGCTTAATAGTTTAAGCGTTTGGCTGTTACGCAATTTTTTTATGGTTTTCTTTACTTAGCATTACAATGGTTTTGTGTGTTCGCGTTACTCCCGCAACAACACGCAGGTTTCAAAATCTTGTTTGTAATATTGTAGCCTATTTATTTTATTATAACTAGTGGAATTCCCTGACTCCTCGCAGCGGGAATCCCATACACACCAGGATAAAAATATTGTGGCCTAAGATCCCTGATATAGAATTGATCAATGCTGATCGGTTTACGGAAGAAGGCCTTTAAGTAATACTCAAACGACCTGAACATAAAACATAATGATCTGAACATAAGACACAATAACGAGTATTATACATAATGTCGAGTATTAGACATAATGATAATATCACACACTCAAAATCCACCTGCGGAGTATCACCGCATAGGATAAACTAGGATCTGAGTCATCAGACACACAGAATGACTCTATATGAGTAAAACCATTTGAAAACATCAAAGTTAAGTTTTGACGTTTTACGAAAGTAATGAAGTTTAAAGCAAGTTTTGAAAGTTTTGTGCATGCAAGGGCCCGCCATAAAATAAAGTTCAAACACGACCACAAGTTTAAATCAATGAGCATGGACTCCCAATGTTGCATCCTAACCTAAGCCGCCTAAGGACTTGAGAAGAAACATGGTAAGTGTTAACACAAGGTTGGTGAGTTCACAATTTTAAATGAAACAAGTATGATATAAAAGATTATCAAAAGTAAGGTAGCATGACTACCCGATAGATAGATAGTCTATCATGATTTGTAACACATAGTGACCGCGTAACTAGTGCTGACTTTCGAAATTGCATTTCCCACCATGCAATGTCGTGCATGATGATGCTAGGAAAATACAACACTCGTTCAACTCCCTATTGGGCTAGAGCGACTAGCTCGGGTGGGGTTGGTCAGGCCCAGTAGTGCTACCCAATATTTCCTCGCTATTCACAACGTTAAAGGTACGTTGCAAAAGGACTTTAGTATGGCAAAAAGTTAACCACCTCGCTATTCACAAATTAGATGTTACGCAAGTCTTCTCCCCCCATAATGAAAACAGTAAAAGTACGGGTTGTAAACTCACCTTGGGTGTGTGCTAATAAGTAAACCAAAAGCTGCAAAAAGGGTCGGTGATTCGTCTCGACCTCAATTTTTGCATGCAATTTATCGTCCGTATCAATTTTTTATTAATCACCCATGTGTCAAGACTCAACTTTGTGTGTGATATTTTGTGTTATGATTTACGAATACTAGACTCATCTAATACTCTAATTGACACACTACACTCATATACTTGATTTCCCGATTTATAAGTTTAAGTCGTTGCGGGCCTCACCCGACGGGTCAGATTGTTATAGATAAATACATATTACACAATGACCTAAAACATAAGACACAATGATTTGAACATAAGACACAACATGGTTTGAACATAAGACACAATGATCTGAATGTAAGACACAATGTGTCTTTTTGTTATTAAAAAAAGACACGATAACCAACAGAAAGATACAAATGACAAGTAAGCTACTATGAGACTTGTTGTTCAATTACATAGAGGGTAATTGTCACACCCAGATCACACGGTATCGCAGGCATGTGACGGAATGGAATCATGGTCATGGTTATAAAGAATTGACCTTTATATGATAGAAAACATGACAATAATATTAAAGAAATACATTAGTCATACACAGTTGAATTGCAGCGGAAAGTTAAGTAGGACATTATTTAATGTAATTCAAATATGACTTGTTTAGGATTAAAGAAAGCATAATTATCCGATCGGCGATCGGGATTACAAATATTTCAACTAGTTTCATAATGGCATGCAAGTGACCATGAGACCATATAATACATGACCCAAATAAAGGACTTCCATTCATATGTGAGCATGATGAATATCTGAGAATCATCAGTTTAAATATGTCAACAATACAATTGGAGAGTTCACAAGTTTAAGGACTCAATGTAAAGTGTTACACCCCCAAGTTCCACTAACGGAGTTTTACCGTGTGGGCTGTGATCCAGACCAGGACTCGAGTCATTAGTTACATCATACATAAGTTAAGGGTTCATAATGTAAATATATTTCCAAACGGGAAATATCAAAACCAGAGTTAAAGTTTAGCGAAAGCTCATAAAAGTTATGTTGCGCAAAACAAGCGCCCGATAAGTAAAGACCAGTCCAAGTTGAAAAGATTTGAAAACAAATTCCCAAAATAAAAAGTTTTAGCCAACGTACGTGCCCAAAAATCAGATTCTCCTAGCGTCCTGCAAACTGCAAAGCATGCATAAGAGCAAGTGTCAACTAATGTTGGTGAGTTCACATAAGCACATAAGTATAACTAGTATAGATATGCAGTACGAATACAACAGTCTTTATTCGTATATAAGTATGTATATTACAAGTACAATCCATATCGTAGGTAGCGAGCCTAAGTTCATGTCACTAAAACGTTCACAACCGAAGCTGACAAATTAGTTGTAGGAATAATTCCTTACGTGTTTTGCCTTCCCTGTGTCTACTCGATCACGGTAAGTTAGGCTGACATTGTCCTTAGTCCGACTGTGACACCTGACAAAAACACCGTACTGCAAATCATAATTTAACAGAAATAATTATTAATTTATAAAAGTTTAGATTAATATTAGCCGGTGAAATAAGGAAAAATATATATATTGTTGACAAACGTTCGTGACAACCTAAGTTCCAATCAAACCGGTATTCATCAAAAAGGCAGTATACTCCTAAAATAATTGGTAAATCAAGTATGTCAAAAACTGTTTTGGATTATACCATTACGAGCGTAATTTTATTTCGGTAATTTTCATATAATCACTTTTATGTTCGGTGACTAAAAATATACTGGTTATACCGCGGTTTATCAGTATTATACCAGTTAACCACCTAATACTACTATATATATGTAGTTGGCATGACACTTGTCTCGATCTTGTGCACTAGAAGCCACCATTTCTTCTAATCTTTACAAGTAATGATGCCTATACTATAGGCAATCATTAACTCAAGGATTTAAAAAGTCTACATGAAGCATGCATACACTCCACACTCACCATCACTCACTCTCTCTCCTCCCTCTCTCCCTCTTACGGCCGAAACCCCCCCCCCCCTTTTCCTCTCTCTAAAATCGAAAACCATCACCATCATCCAAGAACTTGATCCAAATCAAGCAATTTCAAAACTAGGAAGATCAAGACTTAAGGATTCAAGCTTTGGAGTGTTGCCATTCTTTCCACCTTCCTAAAATCTCTAAGTATGGAGTTCCCTCTCTCTCCACTCTCTCTCTAGAAAGTTAGTGATTTAGCTTGAATTTTGATCCTTCAAAACCTAAAAGCTGATGATTTTTACAAGTTGAATAGTTTGAATCTAAAAAACAAGAAGATTATTGACATGCATATGTTGATTTGGTGATTTTATTAAAAACCCCACAAGAATTCTTAATATTTTGAAGTTTAAATCTTAACCTTGTTGATGATGGTTGTGAAAAGATGATGAAATGTTGAATGTATGCATGTGTGTGTTGTGGGTATATATATATATGCATGCATACGCAGTGGCGAAGCTTGAAAAAAGCTAGTGGGGGGTCGGGATCTATATAAAAAAATTTCACAACTAATATGGGGGGTCGAAACCGGAGCATATCGAAATTTTCTACATGAAAATTATATACTCGTTACATCGCAAAAAAAATTTCGGGGGGTCGGGCGCCCCCTCCCGCCCCTTATATCCTTCGCCACTGTGCATACGTGCGTATGGGTGTATATATATACATATGTGTTTTGAATCTTGAATGCATACATACATATGTGTATGCGTATGTATATGTGTGTTGTATATGGGTGCATAGGCCATGTATGTCTGTGAAGAATGTATGTATATATATACATACATGCATGCATCGAGATGTATATGTATATATACATGTAAAAACAATAATGCACCTATTATCTAGAAACCTTGGAAAAAGACAACTTTTTCTACCAAAAAGTAATAATTTGTCATACATAAACTAAATATTTTAAAAACATTATATTTATGTATATGATTTAGAAAAATAAAAAGATTTCATAAAAATAAGTCAATATACCTTATATTGCGAAACTATGTCGTAAAAAGCCAAAAAACGTCGTATTCGACTTAAATTTTGTAAACTATTTTTGTAAAAATTTCAAAAGTATATAATTGACTTATGAGAATAAATAAATAAAAAAAGAAAAGATTATTTTTGAGAATATGGTTAATGATTGAAACTATAAACGGTTGTTGATCGGGTCACCATCGGCTTGCTAAAAATATAAAAATTTAAAACTTATAAATTATCATCGGACTTTAATAAGTTGGAGGATCAACTTATGTATTAAAAAGACTTGAGTCCTTACGTGACCTTTAATTGATAAAACAGGGCGTAATCGGGACTGTTAGGCGGAACCGTCTTATCGGCTTATCACTGTGAGTTTCCATAGCCCCACTTTTACTATTTTAACGTTTTGGGGGAAAATATGCCTGATTTATATAATTAAAGATGACATGAATCTTATAAGTGACATGTGATGGCCTTGAGTTTGGTTTAAAATTTTGTCCCTCGCTGTTTATTTATTTATGCCATAATCATTAGCTCCGGTAAAGGGGACGTTGTTTATATTGATAGATCTATCGGGTGTGACAACCCGCCCCTGGTCAATCGCGCTGGTCGTATTCTAGATTGGGGTAATATAAATAGAAAGGGGCGTGTGGACGTTTTGGTTTGATTATGGGCTCAATGGTTAGATCACTATCGTAAATCTAGCTAATTTACGTTAAGTCATTATAAGGGATATTGCATGATAATTATGTCATTGGTATTGATTAACACCGGTTGAGGTGTTGGATTATTTATTCCGGGAGCATGGCTCGCCGAGTGTTTTATTTAAAAACTCTATGGAACTCACCAGCTTTATGCTGACCGATTTTATTTTGGGCATATTTTCAGGGTAATTTATGACGATCATGGATATGGGCAAGTACTGGTTGGACTAGCGTTAACGTTGGCTTGTTTGGGACCGCTTGAGTGTCTGAATAATGTTTTAAATAAACTTGTGTTTGTAATGATGGTACTATCGAATAACTAACAACTTTTGAAGAATGATTTTCTAACTCAAGTTTACACAACCAACAGATTTTCAATTAACGCTTAGTCTAATAACACAATTACCAAGTTCCGTTACCACCACCGTGAACGTTTTCCGCTGTGATTTTTGGGGTGTCACAGAAGTTGGTATCAGAGTCATCGGTTGTAGTGAACTAGTGAAACTAGTCTACAACGAAAAAGTATGCCAACACTTGCCATCCATGAGGTAAAAACTTGTTTAATTATTTGAATATTTATTTAATTATGACTAAGCAGGCTTGTACGGATATTCGTATATTACAGATGTCAGGTTTTGATATGTTGGGATTTGGTGCGGGATGCGACTGTCAGAACGGCCAGCACAATGGCTGGGTGTTTGATGACAGCGATGATGATGTGATGAATGTGTCACCTGGAGTCACTATACCGGGTGCTCCTGTTGTTGAGAGGCCACCCCGATATGGTTTGGTCTACTCACGGAGACGACACCGGGGAGCTCCAGCTGGCACTGCCGTTGGTACGGGAGATGTAGCAGGTTTAGGAGGGGAGCAGGTGGATGAGGTGACCCGTCCTGCTGTTCCAATAGTTATGGATGCGGTGGTGTCCACATTTGAGATTTGAGAGGGGTGAGTCATCCCGAGGCCCGACCTCCGGGACTCCAGATTCCAGATTGGGGTTACTGATGGCCCGTTATGCTGAGTTGCGGGATCGTACCTCCTCTTTGGAGGAGAAGACCCCAATTATTGATGAGTTGGTGACAGGCACCAACTATCTGTCAGGATTGTTTGATATTCAGTATTTGATCAACCAGGGGTTGATCGACAGGATGCTTGGTCAGGAGCTCTGGGCGATGGAGCAGCAGCACGTTCAGGATACGCTGCACCATCGGACCAGCGCCGTTGAGGCGAGTGTAGCAGCGGCCTACCAGACTGCTGCTATTGCTCGTGGACAGGCAGATACTGCTATGGCACTGATAGCTGCTTGTTTGACCATGTTATCACATCTATTGATGTCTAGCGGCGGCGGAAGCGGTGGACCTCATCATTAGGTCATTATTGGATGCACCACTTATTTTGAAGGGATTAACACTGACAGATAGTCTTAGTTTGACAAATTTTGATTTTGTTTATGATTCAGTGTAATTTCCTTAGAAACTTATTAACTTTTGATGGTATTATGATGAATGATGGTATCTTATTAGAATGAAACAATTGGATTATAATTATGAAGTGACGAATTGTAATTTTGATATTAATTGTGGTGTATGTAATCATCTTATTTGGATGTTGTCTTTTTATTTCTAAATTGTCATTGATGATGTGTATAGAAGTTATCCACAACTATGGATGGACGCGGTCGCGGACGTGGCCGAGGTTTTAACCTTCCCACCACTATGGCTGAATTAACTGATCTAATAACCGAACATGTAAATGCCGCTATTGGTCATATAAATGAACAAAACATCAACCAAGGTCTTGGCAGAGGTTTCGGAGGGGCAGCACCTATCGGTCAACCAGCCGCAGCCATTGGTTGCTCTTATAAAGCATTCCAGGGGTGTCAACCAAAAATTTTCACTGGGAATGAAGGCCCGTTAGAGATAATAAGGTGGATTGAAAAGATGGAGTCCGTCATTGCTATCAGCAACTGTGCGGAAAATCAGATTGTAAAATATGCCACCTGTTCTTTTCTCGATAATGCCTTATCATGGTGGAACGCTCAACGCCAGATTCTTGGCGAAGCTGCAGCATATGGGATGACCTGGAATGAGTTGAAAGAGATGCTGATGAAGGAATATTGTCCCCGCACTGAAGTACAGAAGCTAGAGACCGAGTTTTGGAACTTGTCAATGGTCGGAGCGGACGTTAAGGCATACACAACCCGCTTCAATGACTTAGCGAAGCTGGTACCGCGACTTGTAACTCTAGAGTATGTTCGGATCGAGAGGTATATTTGGGGTCTAGCACCTCAAATTAGGGGAATGGTTACCTCCGCTAACCCGACGACTATTGGCAGTGCCATTAGTCTAGCCCACTCTTTGACTGATGATGCTGTGAGAGCAGGTTTATTTGGAGGAAAGTCACCGATGGAGTCTGTTCCCAAGGATATTGATGATGGTAAGAGGCATGGTTTCAAGAGGAAGTGGTCGGGGAACAATGGTGATCGGAGGAAGTCGAACCCGAAGTCTCATAAAGTATTTGCAGCAAACTCCTCGGAAGAGAAGAAGCAGTCTGACTCATACCCCCGTTGCGGAACATGTGGATATCATCACAAAGGGGCATGTCGATACTGTACCAAGTGCAGTCGTTACGGTCATGACACTCCCTATTGCCGATCAAGGACCGGAGAGAAAGGTGCCAGTTCTAGCCGTAAATGTTACGAGTGTGGGGCTACTTATCACTTTAAGAAGGAATGTCCCAAGCTAAAGAATCAAGGTGCGAAAGGAAGGGCGTTCGAGATGAACGCAAGAGAGGCCCAGGAAGAACCATCCGTTGTTGCCGGTACGTTTCTCGTAAACAATAAATACGCCTCTGTGTTATTTGATACGGGTGCTGATTTAAGCTTTGTTTCTAAAGAGTTTGAACCATTACTTGGCATTAAACCTAGTAAGTTAAGAAATAAGTATATTATAGAAATAGCCAATGGAAGGAAAATAGAGGCAGATACTGTAATTAAGGGATGTACTATGAACATCGAGAATCACTCTTTTTGTATTGACCTTTTACCCGTGGACCTTGGAAGCTTCGATATTGTAATTGGATTGGATTGGTTAACCAAAAATCACGCTGAAGTAGTATGCTTTGAGAAGATTGTTCGCATCCCAATTGCCAATAGTGAAGTATTAACCATTCGGGGAGAAAAGTGAGGTCCTACTTTGAAGATTATTAGCGTCGTGAAGGCTCGAAAGTACTTGCAGGAAGGTTATCCATCCTTTTTAGTCAAAGCAATAGACGTGAAGAATGCGGAGCGGAAGATTGAAGATATACCGGTAGTGAAAAACTATCCAGAAGTCTTCCCATCGCCCTATCGATTGGCACCATCAAAAATGAAGGAATTAGCCCAGCAATTGCAAGAGCTTCTGGATAAGGGATTTATAAGACCAAGTTTCTCACCTTGGGGAGCACCACTTTTGTTTGTGAAAAGGAAAGATGGGTCTTTCCGTATGTGAATCGATTATCGCGAGCTGAACAAGATTACCATCAAGAATCGATACCCTCTTCCCAGAATTGATGATTTATTCAAACAACTTCAGGGGTCTAGCTTCTATTCGAAAATAGATCTTAGATCCGGATATCACCAGTTGCTTGTAGCAGAAGAAGACATACCAAAAACTGCTTTTCGTACTCGTTATGGTCACTACGAGTTTGTGGTTATGCCTTTTGGACTAACCAATGCTCCTGCAATATTCATGGATCTCATGAACAGGGTATGCAAACCTTATTTGGATAAATTCGTGATTGTCTTCATCGATGACATATTTGTCTATTCACGAACAAAGGAGGAGCATGAGCAGCATTTGAAGTTGATCCTTGAGACATTAAAGGAAGAAAAGCTCTATGCTAAATTTTCAAAGTGTGAGTTTTGACTAAGAGAAGTTCAATTCTTGGGTCACGTTATTAATGAGAAAGGCATTCATGTTGACCCTACGAAGATTGAAGCAAACAAGAATTGGAGTGCACCACAATCGCCAACTGAAGTCCGTCAATTTTTAGCGTTAGCCGGTTATTATCGAAGGTTTATTGAGAATTTCTCGCGTATGCTCAGCCGTTAACCTTATTAACACAGAAGGATAAGAAATACGTATGGACGGAGAGTCAAGAGAATGCTTTTCAATGTTTAAAACAGAAGTTGTGTAGTGCTCCTATTTTATCCCTTCCAGAGGGAAGCGATGGGTTCGTAGTTTACTGCGATGCATCTAGATTGGGTTTTGGGTGTGTGTTAATGCAAAGGGATAAAGTTATCGCCTACGCATCTAGACAGCTCAAGACGCACAAGAAGAACTACACTACCCATGATCTAGAGCTCGGAGCGGTTGTTTTTGCATTAAAAATCTGGAGACATTATTTGTATGGGACTAAATGCACCATTTGTACGGATCATAAGAGTCTTCAGCACATCTTCGATCAAAAAGAGCTTAATATGCGTCAACGTCGTTGGGTGGAGCTTCTAAGCGATTTTGATTGTGATATTCGATATCACCCCGGTAAGGCTAATGTGGTAGCTGACGCATTAAGCAGGAAGGAACGGGATAAGCCAAGGCGAGTGAGAGCCATGGAGATGACGATTCAATCCAATCTTATTTCGCACATTCGTATAGCTCAGGAAGAAGCTCTCAAGGATGTTAATTTGAAAAATGAGGATCTTCGAGGAATGATTAAGGAGTTGGCCGTAACCAATAATGTTAGATAGTTCATGGGTCAAATCTGGGTGCCGCTATTGGGAAAGTTACGCTAGTTGATTTTGAATGAAGCTCACAAATCTAAGTACTCCATTCACCCGGGTTCTGATAAGATGTATAAAGATGTCAAGAAACATTATTGGTGGCCAAACATGAAGCGTGACATAGCGACTTACGTAAGTAAGTGTTCTACCTGTGCCAGAGTAAAGGCAGAACACCAAAAACCTTCTGGTTTGCTTACGCAGCCTGAAATTCCGTAATGGAAATGGCAATGAATCGCTATGGATTTTATCACCAAATTACCTCGAACATCGCGTAATCATGACATCATCTGGGTGATCATTGACCGTTTAACTAAATCAGCTCATTTCATCCCGATTAAGGAGACGGATTCAATGAAGAAGCTCGCTAAAATATATATATCAAGGAGGTTGTATCTCGTCATGGTGTGCCAGTTTCTATTATTTTAGATAGGGATAGACGATTCACGTCACGATTTTCGCGATCACTACATAAAGCATTGGGCACCAAATTGGATTTAAGCACGGCATATCATCCACAAACAGATGGTCAGAGTGAAAGGACCATTCAGACACTCGAGGATATGCTTAGAGCTTGTGTTATAGATTTTGGTGGAAGTTGGGACACTCATCTACCGTTAGCAGAGTTTTCTTATAACAATAGTTATCATGCTAGTATTAAGGCAGTGTAGAGTCTAGAATATTATAAGGCTTTTGCATTAGAATCACGGTTGGGCTAGTTAATTGTATTTGGGCTATTAGTTAGTGGGTTAATGGGCTATGGGTTGCGTATTTTTGGGGCTTAGAAACCGATTTCTATGACTTGTTTATCAAGTATAGCTCACCCTATATATAGATAGGTTGATTTTGTAATTAGGGTTGGTTGTTCAATAGTGTTTTGCGACTTTGGTGTTCACGAAATTCTCAAGGAGAATTTCGACAAGTGTGTAGCAATCAGTGATCAATAGTAAAGTGTTTTTCTTCGAATCGGTTTGTGTTCTTACTTACATTGTGATTGCTTTTTCGTATTATTCTCGTTTAATCTTGAATCACTCTAGTGTTTGGATTCCGCACACTCACTAGAGATCGTGATATCGTGTTTGGGTTATTTCGATCCTTACAATTGGTATCAGAGCCAAGAAACGCAAGTTTCGAGGCTCTCGCGATATCCGATTCAAGTTTTTGTCAACTAATCGTTTGAGTTTTGTGGTGTTTTTCGCAGTAGCAAGGTTGGAAGATTGTTTTTTTTGCAGGTTTCGAAAAAATCAGAAGTGTTCGTGACCAACAGCTCGCGTTTTAGTGACTTTTCGACCCAGCCTGTAACTTTTCGATCAGCCAGGCTGATCGAAAACCCTTTTCTGTCGGCTCTTTTTGATCGAGAAAGCCCCCTCGTAGCTTTTCGATCAGTCTGTCCCAGTCGGAAAGTCCCCTCTAGTGACTTTTCGACCAGCAGTTTCAATCGAGAAGTCCCTCTCTGAGACTTCTCGATCTGCATCCTCAATCGAAAAGTCCCCAGAGACTTTTCGATCAATTACCTCTCGATCGAGAAGTCCCCTCGAGACTTCTCGATCCGCCTTCTTGATCGAAAAGTCCCCTGTGACTTTTCGATTCACTGTGCTCATCGATCGAAAAGTCCCCTCAGTGACTTTTCGATCTATACCCCACTTTTCGATCGCCCGACACTTTTCGACCGGAAACTCTTCGATCGAAAAGTGCTTTTCGATCAAGCCATCTTCGACCGAAAACCCCTTTTCGATCCATTTTCAAATATTGTTGTGCAGCCATGGCCTTTGACATGTCATCTTTGTCGAGTGCCACTCTTGAAATGGATACCAAAATCGGAACAAATGCCAGACCACCTCGTCTGGTATCGGGGAAGGATTTCATGAGCTGGAAGTATCGTTTTGTGAACTACATCAACTACCATGATGCCAAGATCATGCGTTCGGTCGAGGTGGGAGACTTTGTCCCATCAACTGCTGGGGCACAGGGTCAGCCACCTACACCAAAAGCAAAAACTGAATGGCTTGATGAAGACTGGGAAAAGGTGGAACGGGATAGAAAGGCACTGGCTGCTCTAACCATGGCCCTATCCCCTGAAGTCGCTGAAGCATTCAAGGAATACACCTCCGCTAAGACCCTTTGGGATGCTCTTGTAGCTGCTTACGAAGGAAATGATGATATGAAGGAATCTCGAAAAGAAAATTTAAGAGAACTGTTTAATGAGTTCAACTACATCCCGGGTGAAAATATTGAGACTCAGCTTCAACGCTTCATCAATATAGTCACTGGAATGAAAGATGCTGGAGTCACATATACACAGGTGGAGGTCAACAGAAAGCTGGTAAACTCTCTTCCGCCAAATTGGGACAGTACCATTGAATTGATTGAAAAGACGGTGCAAATGTCCACATCACCCCTAAGTGAGCTCATGTCTACCATTAGAGCATATGAAGAGAAGAAATAGAAGAGGGCAAGAAAACTGGGTAACGGGGCTTTAATGAATCAAATGAATCAAGCATTTATTTCTCAGCCAGCGGTCGCTCCTAACAACCCACAGTCCACTCCATTGGGATTAATTACTCAAGCAACTGGGTTGAGTGCATCTGGAACATCAAATGTTGTCTCACTAGATGTCAATGCTTTAACAAAAGATCCCGGTTTTGCCCTTGGGGTAGGGATTATGAGTTGCTACCAGGCACTTGTAGCAGGCTCACTTCTTCCCAGTGATCTATCTCCTGATGATGTGAATCAAGTTAACCCTGATGACCTGGAGCACATGGATATATCTTACTAGATGGGAATGTCCGCCCTGAGAGCTAGGCAGTTCATGGCGAAGACAGGACAGAAGGACTGGAATGGTGGCAAAGGAATAAAGCTCAGCTTCAATAAAGCAAATTTGAGGTGCTACAATTGCAACGAGTATGGGCATTATGCAAGGGAATGCACCAAACCAAGGGTTGATAGAGCAAGCAAGACTGACAATAGAGGTGAAGGCATGAAGAAGGAGACTGGAAAGAATGACAAGGCACTGGTGGTTCAGCATACGCCAGGATATGACTGGACACCTCAGGTGGAAGACTTAAGTCTGACACTCGATCATGTTGCCCTGTTAGCTGAAGAAGAAGTTCAGAAAGACGCTGCTGAAGTATTCCATCACGCATTCATGGCAGACATAACTCCAGGGCCCTCAACCAGCAGCACTGAGGTATGTTTTAACCCTAAGTGTCAAACTATATTTAATGAATCTCAAGACTTGCAACGTAAGTTCTTCAATGAAACATTAAATCGTGAGCTATCTGATAAAGATTTGAGAGAATACAAAGGTAGAACTAAATCCTTAAATGAAAAACTAGAAGCTGCCAAAGTCGACATAAAAAATCTTCAAAGGGATTTGAGTGACAAAACCACATATCTTAAAATTGCTAATGAAGAGATTGTCACATTAAAATCTGAACTTGAACAACTTAAAGGTAAATTAGAAACATCACAAACCAAAGTTGAGCGCAATGATAAAATTGTGTCTGAAATGATGAAGGCTAGTTGTCTTTTTTATAACACAGATGCCCGAATGCGACATCTAAAAGCCAACTCTGGTTTGGGTCTCGGTACTGAGGTAAAAGATGAAAAATCCACTCATACAGTACCGATGGCCTTGATGCATGAAATGATCTCAGATTATGAGTGTTCTAAGACCTCCTTAGAAGCTAAGGCTGAGATAGAAAAGAAACTGGCCGCTTGTTCCATTAAAATTTATGCTCCTGTTTCTAACCTTACTAACACTTTTACTTCTTGTGCAGATAAAGGTAATAATGAAGCAGGGGTAGTAAATTGCAAGGAGTCCACTAAGAGTCCCATGAAGTCTGAAGTTGATTTTTGTTTTAAAAATTGTGATTTTGAGAAACCTGAAACTTCTGTTAAGTTTGAGTCAAAAACTCCAGAGTCTGATGTGTGTGATAAACTTTCTGAATGTGGTGTGTTTAATGTTGGTAAATGTGATTTAAAACCTATGAAACCCCTAAGAACTGTTAAAATTTTAAGAAGGGGTAAGGGACCGCAGGTTGATGGTCCCAAACCCACAGGAAATGTGATAATTTCTGAGGATAAGGTTAATTATCCCACTCCAAATGTGCAGAAAGTACGGGACACAAAACCCCATGAATTTGTCCCGCACCCAGAAGTCAACTCTGCATATGACCAGGTCCAGCCGATACAACAGGAGTATATTCTGACCACAAAGCCCCATGGTAAAGCCCTTTGGATCCATAAAAACGCTTAAAAGCCTACATGGATATCCACTGGGCGTAACCAACAACAGGCTCCCGTGTATCCAAAGAAACAATCCTGCCATGTGTGTGGCCAACCAGGTCACATGGCAAGAAACTGCCTGCACCGTCCTTATGAGCCTTACTATCCTAAGAAGGTCCAACAAAAGACTGTCCCATTGGGCCAACCAAATGTTGGCCCAAAACCTAATGTTGGACGTTCAAATTTCAAGGTGCAGAAGGTGACATCACAACCTTCACAAACAAAGATGCATGCTAGACCAACAGCAAAGACTGCACCTTCAAACCGAAAGGTGCAGCAGGACATACCATATCCCAATGTCCACAAATGGAGCCCAAAGTCCAAGTCACCTAACCAGAAACCACCAATTGTGAAAACCAAGGTGAATAAAAATGCTAAGAAATCCTCAAAGATTGTCACTAAACCTGCTAGGGATTCAAAAGTTGTTGAACCTTCAAAATCTGTCTCTCACCCAAAGCAGGATACCTTTTCAAAATCACCAGTCAATCCTCAACCTGTTTTCAAAAGGTTTTCAAAAACACCATTTTACTCAAAACCTGTCGAAATCACAAAATCAACCAATCAGTGGGCTGATGATAGGTGGAATGTCCCAAAAGTTGTGAATTTGTCCTTCAAGCATACTGGAGTGTACAAAAAACACTCCATGTCTTTTCAAGAGGTTAGAAATTCCAAAGTAAGTGAAAATAATCGACAGTGGCTTGGCAAGGAAAATCATTCCCGAGATGTCAACATAAAAGACATTTTCAGTCCAATCAAGGACAGACCAGTCTCACCCAGACCAATTAAGTCCTGGGTACCAAAATCTAACTGATCTCCTTTGAATGCAGGAACAACCAAGGAGGACTGTCAGCAACCTATGGTACGTTGACAGTGGTTGTTCCAGGCATATGACGGGCGACATAACCCTACTGCAAGATCTGGAGAAATTTGATGGAGGATATGTGTCGTTCGCCGGAGGAGTTGGAGGATATATCAGTCAGAAAGGCACAGTACACAATGGTTGTCTCAGCTTCCACGATGTCAATCATGTGGAGCAGTTAAAACACAGTTTGTTAAGTGTTTCACAGATATGTGATCGGGAGTATCCAGTTCTATTCAACAATAAAGAGTGTCTTATTCTTAAACCTGGATACTCCATCCCCGATGATTGGGAGTTAATGAGAACACCCAGATATGGTAACTCCTATGTGCTCAACATGCGGAAACCCCCCACATCTGAGGTGGCTTGTCTCCTCTCCAAAACGGCTGAGAACCACGCTCAATTGTGGCACAGAAGGTTGGGGCACATGAATCTGAAGAACCTGAATCGACTTGCTAGAGGAGGGCTTGTTAAAGACCTCTCAATCAAAGAATTTGTGCTCAAGGAGAAATATGTGGCTTGTGCTAAGGGGAAGCAGCACAAACGTCCACATAAACCAAAGGTCTTCAACAGAATCTCGTCACCACTGGAGCTACTTCACATGGACCTATTTGGTCTAGTCAGTATGTTAAGTCTTAACCGATGTGCTTTTTGTCTAGTTATTACTGACGATTTTTCCCGTTTCACTTGGGTGTTTTTCTTGTCAAAAAAAAGTGATGTTGCAGGTATACTGATCGCTTTCATCAAGCTCATCGAAAACAAATTAAAGCTGCAAGTGAAGGCCATCAGAAGTGACAATGGGACGGAGTTTAAGAATCAAACAATTGATAATTTCTGTGCTGACAAGGGCATTGAACATCAATATAGTGCCCCCTACACCCCTCAGCAGAATGGTGTCGCAGAACGTCGGAACAGGACCTTAATTGAAGCTGCTCGCACTATGTTGTGTGATTCAAAGCTACCAACCATGTTTTGGGCAGAAGCAGTTAACACTGCATGTTATGTCCAGAATCGGGTGCTCATCAATAAGCGGCAGCAGAAAACCCCATATGAGCTGCTTTATAATGATAAGCCCAGAATTGGACACCTTCGGGCTTTTGGGTGTCTATGCACCGTTTTAGTAAATACTGATGTTCCTAAATTTGCTGCTAAGTCTGAGGAATGTTATTTTGTAGGTTACTCTGCTAGCTCCGCTTACAGGATTTTCAACAAAACAACCGGCATCGTGATGGAGTCTACCAATGTGGATTGGCTAGAAGAAAATCCATCTGATGGTGGAGTGGGTCCTCCTCAAGCTTTCGATTATAATCAATTCTTTCGTCTTTTGGGTTTGGAACCTGTCATAGCTGAAGAACTTTATGAATATACAGTTTCAGGACCTCCATTGTCACACTCCATCACCAAGGCTCCAGTCAATGCTCCTGAAACAGATACCACACCAGTACAGGAGACTGCTGATCCTGTGGATCATCAATCACAGGAAACTGATGCAGAAGTCGACCCCGCCTCAGACACTCCTCAAACACAGGGAGCTGATGCAGATGATGCAGCTGAAACAAACGATGAACCTGACCATTCAAATTTACCTCCTGAAATTCCCGTTCAGGCCGTTGCGGAGACCAGAATTCATAAATACCACCCCTTGGACAACATCATTGGTCCGTTAGCATCCGGGGTGGTAACAAGAAGCCAGTCAGGAGACATCAATCACTGTATGTACTCCTGTTTCATCTCACAGATTGAGCCCCCCCAACATTACTATGGCCTTCACAGATCCTAGTTGGGTGGAGGCCATGCATGAAGAGCTAAATCAATTCTCCTGGCTACAAGTTTGGAGGTTAGTAGAAAGGCCCGCTGACAAAAAGGTCATCACTACTCGGTGGCTTTACAAGAATAAAAAGGATGACAACGACATCATTGTCAGAAAGAAGGCTAGGTTGGTGGTTCAGGGCCACAAACAAATTCAAGGAGTGGATTATGATGAAGTGTATGCACCGGTTGCCCGATTAGAGGCAATAAGAGTCTTCTTAGCCTATGCACCCTATATAAATTTCATGGTCTACCAGTTGGACGTGAAAACAGCCTTTTTATATGCTGAAATGGATGAAGAGGTATATGTCACTCATGTTGGGTTATATAACTTTTATCAAAACACGAGTACGCAGTGGAAAGAATCCTATGAATTAATCTAACTAACCGGTATTAGAACGTGTACCTTTTTAGCTCGGCAAGACTTGATCTCTTGGAGGATTTGATATAAATCCCTCTACGATCGCACACACGACACACCAATGCTATGTGCTAGCAACCGATCACGAACCTCTTCTTGATGTAGGCTTGGTCGAACCACACAAGAAATCGCAAACCCCTAGGGTTTTCTTGTTGCCGAAAATTAGAGAGATTAAAGAGAGAATTAGGGTTTTGCTTTTATCTCATAAAGCAGCAACTAATCCTTAAACCCAGAGAGTCTATTTATAGGATTAGAATACTTGATAAACAAGCAAAAGGGATAGGCATAAGAGCCCTAGCAAAATCGGCCTAGAGGCCTTATCCACAACCTTTTCTCAATTGTAATCCAATTACAATTCTCTCTAATTACAACTAACACCCCTCTGTTAACAATTAACTGTCAGTTTTTAACGAAACCTCGTTAAATGTTCGTGATAAATATTAATTAACCATTAATTAATATTAATACATTTGGTGTCGAGACGTGTGACCCCGTAGGCTTAAATAATATCCGGACATACGCTTACTATTACAAGATCATATCCCTACAGCTCCCACTTGAGCTTGCAATAGTAAAGGTATGTACATTGGTTAGCGTCTAGCAACACGCCAATGCTCCCAGAAATATTTAAGTACAGTTTCTCAAAGTGTATTTAAATGGTATAGTCATTTACTATCCCTTTGTTACCGATACCGTGTTAAATATGAATATGGATCAAGTCATTTCATACTTTAACGATTCTGTTTCTCATTCTCACAACTAACTTAAGATTACCAAATTGCAAATCGAGACATCTCTAGATTTCATTTGGGCACGGCCATGCAAACATCTTAATTAGTCCAATGAGGGGCCCAGTGGTATCTGCTTCAGCACAAAGCTGAAGGAACAAATCCTCTTGACTACACGTGTCAAGTCACATACTTCACTACACTTACTGAAAATAGCCCTTTTGTACTACCTTATTCAGGATAGTTAGATCTATATCAAGTAGGTGCAATCCATACATGCATGACCTGCTTGTATCTCAAGTCTAAGGATGAGTAAAGCAACCATTTACGAATTTCACTTAATGACGCCGATCCATAAAGTGACAATTCGTTAGTGGGTCAGTCCAGTATGCATCCAATGAATACCATGTGAGTTTGGTGGGACCATCCTAACCAATCACTCATATTTTGTCTTAGTTTAACTATATTCCCATATAGTTAATCGACAATGGACAATTTAGAATACTTGACAAGTACTCAAGGATTAAACATGCAAATATAGGACACAACTTAACCATTAAATGAAATCAAACATATCAAATACTTTATTTCATTATATAAACAGAAATTGCTTAACGTCCTTTATCCAAATATCGAACATCAGACATACATGATTTAACTAGCTAATTTAAGTCCCATGCCCTCGGCATGCCTTTCAAGCTTCGGCCTAGACAAAGCTTTCGTGAAAGGATCAGCTAAGTTAATATCTGTGTGAACTTTGAGTAATTTGATTTCACCTATTTCGATTTGCTCACGAACATAGTGATATCTCCTGGCATAGTGTCTGGCACCCTTCTGAACTCCAGGTTCTTTGGCGATGACTAATGCACCCGAGTTATCGCAGTACATGTCGATCGGCAAGTTACTTGTGGGGACAATGTCTAGCCCACTAATAAACTTCCTTATCCAGACAGCCTCCATTGCAGCTTCCGAAGCAGCAATGTACTCAGACTCTGTTGCAGACATAGCAACTGTGGTTTGTTTCTTGCTTTTCCAATCCACAGCACCTCCATTCATAACAAAGACGTACCCAGACTGAGACTTCGTGTCATCTCTATCAGTCTGAAATCCAGCATCACAGTATCCGGTCACTTTGAGCTCTTGATCTGGATTTCCCCCATATACCAAAAACAAATCTCTAGTAGCCCGTAGGTACTTGAGAATGGTCTTAACAGCAGTCCAGTGACTTTCACCTGGATTCTGTTGATAACGGCTAACGATATTCTGCGCGAACGCTATATCAGGTCTAGTGCATCTCACCGCATACATTATAGAGCCTACAGCCGAAGCATAAGGGACTCTTTGCATACGCTTCACCTCATCAGGTGTAGAAGCACCTTGTTTGACCGACAGACCAAGTCCTTCCTGCATTGGTACTATACCACGCTTGGAATTCTCCATCTTGAATCGCTTCAAGATCTTATCAATATAAGCACTTTGACTTAGTCCAATCAACCGCTTAGTTCTATCTCTATAGATCTTGATTCCAAGAATGAATGCTGCTTCTCCCAAGTCTTTCATAGCAAAACACTTTCCAAGATGGGATTTTACATCTTGCAACATTGGAATGTGTTTTCCTATTATCAATATGTCATCTACATATAAGACAAGAAAAGTAACATTACTCCCACTAGCTTTGCGATATACACATGGCTCATCGGGATTCTGAACGAAACCAAACTTTTTGATTTCTTCAGCAAACCGTTTATTCCAACTCCTCGATGCTTGCTTTAGTCCATAAATGGACCTTTGAAGCTTGCATACTTGGTTGGGATGTTTTGGATCAATGAACCCTTCAGGTTGATCCATATAGACTTCTTCATCCAAGTAACCATTTAAGAAGGCAGTCTTAACATCCATTTGCCATATCTCAAAGTCATAGTACGCTGCTATGGCTAATAGAATCCTAATAGCTCTAATGTCTGCTACTGGTGAAAAGGTCTCATCATAGTCAACGCCAAAACGTTGAGTATAACCTTTTGCCACGAGACGAGATTTATAGGTGTGTACATTTCCATCCATGTCGGTCTTCTTCTTGAAGAGCCATTTACTCCCAACGGTTCTTGCGTTTGGAGGAAGATCAACCAGGGTCCAAACGTGGTTATCTTGCATGGATTTCATTTCCACATTCGCAGCTTCAAGCCATTTCTCAGATTCCGGATCTGATAATGCAGCTTTGAAGTTCGGAGGCTCATTGAGATCTCCTGATACGTTATCCTCGGATTCGACTAGACCAATCCATCTATCCGGATTACGTACGACCCTTTCGGATCTACGAAGTGGAATCGCAACATCATCGACTTGAGGTTCATCTCTTTGAACATTTCCCCCCCCCAAGTTGATGATTGCTAGTTGTTTCAGAAGGTGACACATCTTCTAGTAGTTCTACAATTCTCCCACTGTTCTCTTGAGCTATAAAATTCTTTTCAAAGAATTCAGCATATCGAGCAACACGAACAGTGTTTTCTGAAGAATTATAGAAGTAGTAACCCATTGTTTCCTTTGGGTATCCCACGAAGATGCACTTAGTAGTCCTGGGTTGTAGTTTGTCAGGCGTATCACGCTTCACAAGTGCCTCACATCCCCAGACTCTTAAGTAAGACAACACAGGGACTTCTCCATGCCATAATTGATATGGTGTCTTTTCAACCTTCTTGGTTGGAACCATATTTAAAAAGCGTACAGCGGTTTCTAGAGCAAAATCCCAAAATGATAATGGGAGAGTTGTAAGGTTCATCATCGACCTCACCATCTCTAGTAAGGTTCGATTCCTCCTCTCAGACACTCCATTATGCTGAGGAGTATAAGGAGGAGTAAGCTGTTGGACAATTCCACACGCTTTAAGATAATCCTTAAACTCTTGGCTTAAGTATTCTCCACCACGATCCGATCGAAGGATCTTGATGGTCTTACCGAGTTGATTTTCAACTTCGTTCTTAAACTCTTTGAATGTTTCAAATACCTCATGTTTATGTTTAAGCAAGTAAACATAACCATAACGGCTGAAATCATTCGTGAAAGTTACGAAGTAGCTAGCACCTTTTCTTGACACATGTCTAAATGGGCCACATACATCAGTATGGATGAGTCCAAGTAGCTCTTTGCCCTTTGCGGCTTGTTCGGAAAGGGTTTTCTAGTCATCTTTCCTGAGATACAGGAAACGCATTGATCAAATGATTCATCATTTGATTGTAAGATCCCTTCACGTTGAAGTCTTTCAATGCGGTTTTTGCCAACATGGGCAAGACGACAGTGCCATAGATAGGTAGAGTCCAAACTAGTTTTGGCTCGTTTGCTAATAGTGAACATTGAATTATTTGAAACACAACCACGCATATCAATTTCATAAATGCCATCATAAGGAATAGCATCAAAATAATGAACATTATTTTTAGAAACTGAAATACCGATATCATTAAAAACATTAATGTATCCTTGGTTTTTCAACAAAGAAACTGAAATAACACCTCTAGTGATAGAAGGTGCATAATGACAATTGTCTAATACAATGGATAACCCAGAAGGCAGAATTAAATGAAATTCTCCTATAGCTTCCACAGCTGCTGGCAAACCATTTCCAACGAACAGCTGCAAAGCTCCAGGCTTCAGTTTCCTCCTCTTTCTAAGACCCTGTAACGAATTACAGATGTGAGTTCCACAGCCGGTGTCATACACCCATGAATCACTCTTAGAAAAGGAAAATAATTCAATTGTGAAGATACCTGAAGTACTAGTCCCACTAGTATTCTTTCTCTTCTTCATCAACTCAGCTAGGTAGGTAGGACAGTTCCTCTTCCAGTGTCCGACTTCACCACAATGGTGACAGATCTGGTCTTTAGCCTGATGCTCTTTAGGGGCCGGAGGGGTTTGCTTGGCTTTAGGGATATGGGCAACAGCCTTGCCTTTACCCTTGCCATCAATCTTGCCCTTCCCCTTTTTCGGTCGTTTAGCCTTTTGGATCTTACCCCCCTTGATCATAAGAACTTGGGGTGTTTCAGTGGCCTTTTTAGGAATCGTTTTTTGACAAGCATAGCATGAAGCTCAGGTATAGTCTTAGTCATACTATGCATGTTATAGTTGCGCACAAAACCCTCAAAATCCTTCGTAAGTGATTTGAGGATCATGCCAACTGCAACAGCACGATTATACCCATAATTGAGCGATTCCAATTTGTCAAAGTAGCTCTTCATCTTGAGCACATGACTACTGACCGATTTACCAGTTTCAAGCTTCAAGTCGTGGAGTTCCACAACTAGGTCGAACAATTCGACACCAGCTTGTTTTTCATACATCTTTTTCAGCTCTTTGATCATATCACAAGGTGTATGAAATTCGTATTGCTTCTGAAGATCGGGAGTCATACTCGAGATCATCATACAAGCAACCTCATCGTATCTGCTGTACTCTGCGTTGTAGAATGCTTTCTCTTGTTCAGAGGCATCAGCAGCTGGCTCGGTCGGCCAATGATGTTCAAGGACATCGGTCCTCCGTTCAACTCTAAGGACAATCCTCAGTTGACGGTACCAGTCATTGAAGTTAGATCCGTTCAGCTTTTCTCTTTCAAACATTTGACGAAAAGCATGACCAACATTGTTTTGAGGAGGGTTTGTTGCCATCTACAAAACAGATTAAGTTCAAAAATCAGTATTTTCGATAATCTTTTCCTTAATAAATTTAATTACCCAATGTTTAAACATTTTAAACAATTAAGCTTTATTAAGGCTAGGATCCAATTGACATGCCATCATTTCATCAGTTGATCTGCTAGAAATGATGCATTCAAATGGTAAGTGACGATCACTAATTGTATTCCAAATACAATTCCTAGATTTTATGGGACCTACAACTTGCACCAAGTGATTTGTAGTCATGTTTCATCCCATCTTTTGCCACGGGCTAAGGGTCTCACCGCCTAGCTCGTTTTAAGTCGTCCAGCCAAGAACGCACAAATTTTCCACCATTGTGTACCAATGAGTGGGAATTCGCCATGCAAATGCCATTTTACCATTGTGTACCAATGAGTAAGATGACATCCACAAGTGTCCTTTACAAGGTGGATGGCAAAGACTTAAGTTTGGTTTGGGTCAAAACAATTTTTGATGCGTGATCAAAAAGGTTATGTGTGAAGATTCATGCACATCTTCATCACATAATGTGTTTATAAAATTCTTAGTTTGTCATCCAAGTCAAAAGAGCTCGGTAGCTCCATTTGCAACACACAAAGAAGCGTAGGGGTGAGGTTTGCAACTTTTGCAATTAAAAACCTACCACTTTAGGGAAGCAGAGCGACCCGACTTATACCTCTCTTAGAGTGTGTTCAAATGGGTGAGCCGGTGTTTCTTTTGACTTTTAGGACACAAATTTTATTTTATAAACAAAATCATATTTCAATAGATTATTTAAGCAAATTTCGATTTTCATAAAACAAATTTGCAATAAACCTTTTATTATGTCACAATTATCAGATAATCACATAATTTATAGGGTTTCTAATTATCACATAAAATTTTAATTTTATAGTCCTTCTTGATTTAAGTAATAACCATGAACGATTTGCATGAAACATCATGATTTTTACTTCTTTTTAACACTTTAAAGTTTAAAGGTACAACATGTTGTTCATAACAATTATCTAATAAAAATAAAAACTTGGATTTAAAATTTTAGATCACAAAAATCAAATTTTAGAGCTAAAAATTAGGGTTTCCGATTCGGCAAGAGGTTTTCGATTCATTATTTGAGTTTACGATCGGAAAGAATGGGTTTTCGATCGAAACAGGGTTTTCGATCGGGTACTTTTCGATCGTAGACTATTCGATCGGGTCAAAAAACCTTTCCGATCGGATACTTTTCGATCGGCCCGAGAAGCCTTTTCGATCGGTTACTTTTCGACCAGTTCGTAAACACTTTACGATTTGGATCGAAAGGTAGGGTTTCCGGTCGGAAAACAAGGGTCTCCGCACCGGAATAGGTTTTCCGATCAGAAATCAAGGGTTTCCGATCGGGTCGAGAAGCGTTTTTCGATCAGGGACTTTCCGATCGGGTCGAAAAGTCCTATTCTGTCGATTTTTTTTTTCGTTTTTACCAATTGCGAAACCTTTTCCAATTGTAAAACACGATTTTTAAATGAATCGAAAAGCTAGAATCTTGTTTTGGTTACCCCCCTTCCAAGTTTTATTCCCGGTAATTAATTAAAATCATAGGTGGCTCGTGATACCACTGTTGGGTTATATAACTTTTATCAAAACACGAGTACGCAGCGGAAAGAATCCTATGAATTAATCTAACTAACCGGTATTAGAACGTGTACCTTTTTAGCTCGGCAAGACTTGATCTCTTGGAGGATTTGATATAAATCCCTCCACGATCGCACACACGACACACCAATGCTATGTGCTAGCAACCGATCACGAACCTCTTCTTGATGTAGGCTTGGTCGAACCACACAAGAAATCGCAAACCCCTAGGGTTTTCTTGTTGCCGAAAATTAGAGAGATTAGAGAGAGAATTAGGGTTTTGCTTTTATCTCATAAAGCAGCAACTAATCCTTAAACCCAGAGGGTCTATTTATAGGATTAGAATACTTGATAAACAAGCAAAAGGGATAGGCATAAGAGCCCTAGCAAAATCGGCCTAGAGGCCTTATCCACAACCTTTTCTCAATTGTAATCCAATTACAATTCTCTCTAATTACAACTAACACCCCTCTGTTAACAATTAACTGTCAGTTTTTAACGAAACCTCGTTAAATGTTCGTGATAAATATTCATTAACCATTAATTAATATTAATACATTTGGTGTCGAGACGTGTGACCCCGTAGGCTTAAATAATATCCGGACATACGCTTACTATTACAAGATCATATCCCTACAACTCAACCTCCTGGATTCTTTGATGAGGAACACCCGTATCATGTGTTCAAGCTAGACAAGGCTTTGTATGGCTTACACCAGGCCCCTCGGTCTTGGTACAAGACTCTGATTGATCATCTTCTGGCACACGGGTACACAAGAGGCATTGTGGATCAGACACTTTTCAGGAAAGAGGTTGGGAATGACATAATCATGGTGCAAGTATATGTTGATGACATCATCTTCGGTTCTACCAATGAAGACTTGTGCAAAGAATTTGAGAAGATAATGCGCACAAAGTTTGAGATGAGTCAGATGGGTGAGATGGAGTTTTTCCTCGCCCTACAGGTAAAGCAAAGTGACAGTGGGATACTTATCCATCAGGCCAAATATGTCACAGAAATTTTGGAAAAATACAAAATGATGGATGCAAAGCCTGTCTCCACACCTATGGCGGCAAGACCAACACTTACCAGGGATCCAGACGGTCAACCAGTGAGCGAGCACATGTACCGGTTAATGATTGGGTCTCTGATGTACTTAACCGCCAGCCGTCCAGATATCATGCTTGCTGTGTGCCAATGCGCACGCTATCAGGCCGGCTAATCCTAAAGTCTCTCATCTCTCTGCTGTGAAACCTTTTTTCAAATATTTAAAGGGTCGGCCTCGTCTAGGCCTCTGGTACCCTAAGGAGTCAGGATTTAATCTGTATGCCTTTTCTGGCAGCGATTATGGCGGCAATGAGCTTGACAGGAAATCCACATCTGCTGGAGCTCAATTTTTAGGTGACAGGTTGGTATCGTGGCAGAGCAAGAAGCAGCACACGGTGTCCCAGTCGACAGCCGAAGCAGAATATGTGGCTGCATCCGCTTGTTGTTCACAGGTGGTATGGTTGCAGCATCAGCTGGGAGATTACGGTTTGAATTTCTTCGATACTCCCATTTTTTGTGATAATAATGCTGCATTGCAAATTGTGAAAAATCCCGTGCAGCACTCCAAAACCAAACACATAGATATCAAAACGCACTTCATTCGGGATTGCTATGACCGCAAGCTCATCCATTTAGAACGGGTGGCATCGGAGGACAATGTGGCGGATATGTTCACCAAACCCCTTCCAAGTGCAAATTTTGAAATGTGTCTCAAAAGCCTCCGAATGATAGCCTTTGATGAGTAGTCTGGCAATTCTTTTTATTAAAAAAAAAATCAAAAAAAAAAATTGAAAAAATTCAAAAAAAATTGAAAAAATTCAAAAATACAAAAATAGTGTCTCTTTGGTAGTTTAAAAAATCTAAAAGCAAGGGGAAGATATAAGATATACATTTCCGCAAATGTGTGTGCTTTTAAATTTTTTCACTGGTTTTGGTTGACCAGGCAAGGAAGTGATATAAATTTCCAGGTGTTTGCTGACTGACACGTGTAAAGTGGAAGCGAAAAACAGTTATTCATGGTCGATATGCTTGGTAGGCTCTGCTGACAATCAATCAAAAGGTATGTTTTATCACAACACTTGAAGATAACGTATGATGCTTTAGAGGGAACACACACTTAGGTTAGTACAATCTCTATTTGACTGTGCATCAGGAATCCTGAGACACACGCCCGGTTCTGAGTGTTAATGTCATGCTCAAAAATCCCATTCCCTCTGCTTTGCGTAAGCAATGATCTGGGAATGTTGTACGTGAGTCAGGACCCCTCTGTTCTGCGAAAGCGGAGACCTGGAACCACCCTGATCCACGTACGTCTTAGATCACATTGTATATATATGATAAACCAAAAAGATGCCAATGTGCACTATCAAAAGAGACCCTCAAGCGTCCAAAACCCTCATCCTTTGTCACTGATGAGAACATTATTAAAAATGTTTCAAAAATTCAGCTGACCTTGTATATTATCCAACAAAACCCCCGTGATCTATTCTTTTCTTTTCTCAACCCACTCTGGAGCATGATGTTGGGCTTAAGGAAAGGTGTCGTGAAAAATGTTGTACGGAAACCAGGTGTGCTTGATAGAGTGTGCAAATTATACCTAGGACTTATGTGTGTGACATGGATAGATTGTCATAATTAATAAACCTGAAAATATAATTATGTGATGAAACTACTTGAGTAAGCGAAAGCGGCATGAGTTTAAAAATGGAGCAAAATACCGGCAATCGCCTGAACACGCGAAGTAACTGAAGCTGAAAAGGGTTCCTCAGTCACAGACTATCTGGTATGATCCCTAACAATGCCTCTTCATTCAAAACTCGGTTTGTTAAGTTTTTTTTGTTAGCTTAAATTTTTTGTTATTTTTATTTTTTTTGGTTTGGTTATTTTGTGTTAATTTTATTTTATCTTATTTAGTTTATTCTCCTAAGTTGCTAGATGTTAAATCTCTCGGGCTTGACTTCAGGGGAAGCTTTCTAAAATAAACAAGAGTGTTGTTAGGTGTTTGTTTGTTTTCTTTAAATATAACCTTGTTAAGAGAAAATGTGGTTAAGTTAAAGGTTTGGGTGTTAATTGATCATCTTCAAAGGCTAAGGGGGCCTAAGTGAAAAATTTTAAAAATTTTGAAAAAAGAGAAAAGGGAACCGCCGGCCCCCTTCCCCTCATTACCGTCTCCCTCTCTTCTCTCCATAACCCTAACTTCCTACACCCACCTTCACCGACTGCCTCCTACCACCACTGCTATCACCATCGCCAGCCACCACCACCCTCGCCTCTACCCTGCGACCACACCACCACCATCCCCGTAAAAAACCATCACCGAATTACCCCCAATTATCTACATCGCCGCCGCCATCCTCCCTCAATCCGCCGCCTCCGCCACCAACGACAACCATCCGACACCATAGTTCTAGTCGGAATCTTACTCCGATCATATTCCCGGTGCCGATTTGAGCTATGGCGCCCCGGCTGAAGCAAGTTGCCCGACCACCGAAGGACCGCCTTGAGTATGTGTTTTGGTTTTGTGAATTTTTGATTGGGAATGGAAGGGACAGTGGTTTGGGGATGTGATTTGCTTGAAATATGTTCGAAACATGCATATGTGAACTGTTGGTTGAGTTGCAGGTTGAAAAACGAAGAAGAAAAGACTTTTTGATCAAGCCAGGGGCTTCTCGATCAGGCTGAAAAGCTTTTCTATCGGCCCCTGGTACTTTTCGATCACTGGTCACCGATGACCAGAGGCTTTTCGATCAAAAGCTTAGGCTTTTCGATCGGAGAGTATACTTTTCGATCAGTGATCTCGGTTACTGGTACTTTTCGATCACTGGTCACCGATGACCAGAGGCTTTTCGATCAAGCCACCAGGCTTCTCGATCAGTCTTAGGGCTTTTTGATCAGGGTCCTCAGGTGGTTGATACTTTCCAATCGGAAAGGTACCAGATGATGTCCTAAATGGTTTTTCAGTTAATTTAAGCCGTTATGCTGTCTGTTTTCGAGAAATCCATAAAACTAATGAACTCTTCTGTGTTTTGGATGTTTATCTGTGTTTGTGAGTGCAGGGACTTAGAGTTTATTAAAGACCACAACACGGTGGCATACTTGCTGGAACCACCTGCAGAGTATCGTGAGAAGTACCAGTCGATGATAGCAGGATTAAAGAAGTGTTGTCTACACTATGTACTAACAGCAAACCCGGTTATCTGCAAACGTATGCAGCAAGAATTTTGGAAGACAGCATACGTATCTGATGATGGAAAGCAGATTCTGGCCAAGATACAAGCAACTGAAGTGGTGTTGACTGAGTAGAATTTCAGACAAGCTCTCAGACTTAAAGATTTTGCTGCAGATCCAATCACTCTGGATAAAGAAATGGTCTCTCAATGTCTGAAGGAAATGGGTTACCACACAGTATCTCCTCCCACTATGAAGGCTTTCCTTCCACCATACCGGAGAATGCTGGCTCATTACTTGCAAAAGTGCGTAATTGCCAAGAAGAGCTCGAATGATCAACTGAACCAAGTGCACACCCATGCTATGGTGTCACTAGTTAAGGGAGTTCGATTCAACTGGTCCAGGTTGATATTTGATGATGTGAAGGCTGTAGTGACTAGAGATAAAAATTTTGCAGCCATTCCAAGGTTTATCCAGTTAGCTCTGGACTCTAGATATCCAGTTTTAAGGAAGACCAATGACACTCATGATACAAAACCTATGGGCATTGAGGTTTTCCTGATGATTAATCCAAAGAAGAAACTGACTGATAAGGTACCGTTTGGTGACAAGTTTGGTGAATTTGCTGAGATAGCAAGAGAAGAGGTTCCTGTGCACAGAAATGCAGTCGTTGATGAAGAACATAATGTGCCTGCCTCTAAGAAGCCTGTTACTGAACTCACAGATAGTTCAAATTGGGACGATTTTGATTTGGATGATGTGCAGATTGGTGCACTAAATTTTGAAGGTGAAGATAGTATCAATTATGATACATATCTTGATGACATCAATCTTGAGGAAGTTGAGACTGAAACTGCTGAGACGCCACTGATTAGAAAACGGAAAGCCACAGAGGATCCTCCCCTCAGTGCTTCTGTTACTGAAGAAATGACTGAGACTGAGTCGATTGCTACACAACATCATGGAGAAGGCCCAAGTGACCCTAGGAGAAGGAGATTAGATTCTCATGTGCCACCAGTCACTAGTACTAGTGCTGGTTAATCATCTTCTCAACCAACAACCCAAGAAAAGGGGAAAGCGGTGGAAACCCCTGAATATAGACTGGAAAAGGAACTTAGAGAATGAAAGTGCGTGAGCGTGCGGATCTTCTACTTAGTCGTAACGAAATCAATATAAACGAATAGAACACAGAGAGTAAATACAGATCTGGCTTGTATTAACCACAGAGAGTTTACACAAAGACACTCAGAAGATCTGACATCAACCACTACTGAATTCTACACATGACAACATATTTATACTAAGCTAAACCCGCTGGTTCGAACCTGAGGTTCGGCCGAGGTTAGGCCATGTCCGAACTCCAGATTCGGCCTGAGTTCGGACCTCAGCATACTTGTGTGAATCAATCTTGTATTCGATACTTCACATGACGATCAAGGACCATGTATCAACAAACTCCCCCTCGGCATGTGCAGTATCATCTTCTCTATTCAAACTTGTATCTTGTATCTTCAATCAAACTCTTCCTCGATCTTGACGATGAGTTTAATCTTGAATACTTGATATTGCATCGTGTGTAATCTCTTTATCAACAATCTTCAGAAGACTTGAAGTTGTGATGTTTTCTTCCCACTTAGAAACCTGCCAACATAAATAATCTTGGTGCAAAATGTCTCTTCGAGACTCCAAGATAGTTTAATTTTGAAAATTGATATTGTATTTCGTGTTGATCAATCGAAAACAAATAAGAAACAAAATCTTTTTGGCTTTTAGAAACTTTATATCAAAACACACCTAAAATCTTTTTGGTATTTTCTGATAAGAAAAGTAAAACAATACTGAATTAGACACATTTTTTGTCTTTCGTGAGAAAGATCACAACTTGGGATCATATTAGTTATAACATGTTGAACTACACTTCAATTTCAATTAATGAAACACATAAGCCATGCCGATTGCAGATATAATTTGTCCAACTTTTAAACTCTGGCACAATCATATTCATAACATCTGAATATATTAAGGTTTTGATTAGATTTTGCATTGACCAGTGTACCCCACACTATCAGACATACTCAGATATGCTTTGCTTATCACATTTTGTGATCTCATTTGTGATTTTAATCACACAATGATTATTATCATGATATAGTCAACTGTGTTCCATGCAAAAAGAAATAAGAACGTTAAATCGTCTACCTTAAGGTCGATCTTTCGATACGCAGATAAGGCCTCGGATTTAACAAAATAAGAAAAATAAAACAAGTTGAAATTGTATAACTCAACAACAATCAGGTCGGTACTCCCGTACACGCAGAGAAAGTCCGATGAGTTATACGAAACACCAAAGAAAATAAAGCAGAACGTCAAACGAACAACGATCAGGTCGGTCTTTCGACACGCAGAGAAAGTCCGATCGTTTGACAAAATAAAGAAAATCAAACAAGTTTAAATCTTTGCAAAATGAACACATGTATACATAGTGACTTCTCATTTTATTTTTTACATATCTTTTTCTTGATATATCATGAGATATGCATCAAGATGTTGTCCACTAGGTCAAGCATCAGATTTAGTGTATATCACATTTGTATACTTTCTGATTTGCCGAGCCTACCTTGCACATCGATCAAATGGTCTTATGGCTTTTTCATCTACTTTATCCATG
This sequence comes from Deinandra increscens subsp. villosa, assembly GCA_039602395.1. Lineage (NCBI taxonomy): Eukaryota > Viridiplantae > Streptophyta > Magnoliopsida > Asterales > Asteraceae > Deinandra > Deinandra increscens. Next base: position 125,202,020 of record JBCNJP010000007.1, read on the forward strand.
AGTCAGACACTGCCAGCTAATGTACCATCATTTCCCAATCATGTCGTATACAATTTCTCATTTTTCAATGTTTTTAACTTTTTGCATTTTTCAATGTTTTTGTCTTTTTCAAATTTCTCCCCCTAAAAATGACAACTCTATTTATAGATTTTCATTTTTACGATCTGAAAAACAAAACACTATTTTTGTATTTTTGCAAAAACAAACTCCCCCTCAGAATGAGACGAAGTGAAAAACAAGAAAAATTGATCAACCAACACGAATACTAACAGTTTAGCATTTTGAAAAACAAAAATGATTTTGAAATTCAATTTAATTAGAACAGATATTTCACAATCAGCAATTTTCCAATCACCGAAAGATCTTCCTGAAACACCTGCTTGACACCAAATAAAACATTAGTCGCGTTGGGATCGACCCGATTCAACAGCGTCGGGTCGCCCGGTGTCTTCCACAAAGTCCTTTTTGGCCTTGGAAACAACTTTTGGTTTCCAAATTTGTAAAAGTTTTAATTTGTAATCAGAACCAGAATCAGATTCAACTGACACACTTGGTTTGGACCAAGACGATTTACGAGTTGATTTGTGCGTTGGAGACCATGGTTCATCAAAAATTTGGCCATTGTTATCCACATATTTGGCAGTTTTGTGGATATATGCAGTCGTCGGACACTCAGCAGCGAGATGTCCCGGTTGACGACATACATAACAAAGTCGCTCTCTAAAAATGTTTGAAAATTGTGTTGATTTTTGAGAGTCAGAGGAATGTTCAGAATGAAAGTTATCAAAGAAACCATCAGAAGAGTCATACCTAGGAGATGGACTCCTTGAAGATGATGATCGTCCAGAATAATAAGTAAATTCCTTCGGAGATGGTGATTTCTTTGCAACTTTAGCATTAACAGCCTTGTCAGCTTTCACTGGTTTCTTTGCAACAGCCGGAACTTTCTTCATAACAAAACCTAAACCTTTGTGCTTGGAACCTGAAACCTTTGAAGAACTTGAAGAAGAACCTGAAGCTTCTCTTAACTTAGCTTCACTAGTGAATTTAGCCTTGATATCCTTCAGCTTGTTCTTTCCAATCAAAACTTTTTCTTCTTCGGTTGCAGATGAAGAACTTGAAACAACCTTATCAAAAACCTTTTCATTTTCTAACAAAACAGACTTTGAAACAAATTTTGGAGCGTCACCCAATGGCTTCTCCTTCCTTTTAGACATAGACTTGTCCTTCTTGGATGGAGTGGCAAACTTGGAATAATCATGCAAGTCATCTTTTGGATCAATCTGAGCAGCAGTAACTTCAATTAAATCCACTGGTTGAGGTACCGAATGAACATCATCCTGCTTAGAACTTTCTGAACTCTGATCCTGCTTGTATAAGAAATTAAGCAATGTTGGTGACAAATTGCAATTCTTAACTTGTCGTTTCAACTCCAAAATCTCCAATTTCAAGTCATTAATTTTCTGTTGACCTTCAAACACCTCTTGTTGTGACTTGATGAACTTTGCATTGAGATCATCATATTCATAAGTCTGTAACTTTCTGATCTCACACTCTGCAAACAGTTCTTGAAGAACACTTTCTCTCTTTTGTTTGTAAATCTCCACATCTTTAGTTAATACTTCATTCTTGTCCCGGTACAGAACATTCTCATCTTGAAGCATAGAAATATTATTTTGAAGTTTTTCAACTGTAACAACAGTTTTTGCAATAAGAGCAGTAGCCTCTTCATATTTTTGCTGAACAGGATACCTCTTCTCAAACAAGTTCTCAAAATCCTGAGCCGCGTCTAACGCTTCAGCTTTGGCTTTCACACATTCTTCAGCCAATTGAGCCTTTTCCTTCAAAACATCTTCATGAACATGAACTAATGCATAATATTTCTTTTGAAAATCTTCCACCTTTTTCTTTAACACCACAATTTCTTCAGTTGAAATTTGACAATCGTGTTCAAACCTTGCAATTTTCTTGAGCAACTTCTCACATTTATAACAATTAAATTCATCATCTTTTGAATTCTCAGAAGACTTAGGTAATTCTTCTTGAATCAAAGATATACTTGAAGAAGTATCAGTTTCTATTAAAAGGCTTTCATCATCAGCATGTTGAACTGTTAAAGCAATTGAGATTGGAGTATGATTCTTCTTAACTTCTGAATCTGCATTCCAGGCAAATCCATCTGGATGCATAAATGTATTAGTCCAATCATGAGCAAGAGTAGCATATTTCTGATCAACCTTTTCAGCTTTATCGGATGGATGAAAAACTAAATGTGCATGCTGACCAGTCTTCAATTTACTTTCTGCAGAACTTGGACATTCTCGAGCAAAGTGACCATAAACGGAACACTTATAACAATTCACCTTAGATTTGTCCAATCAAATCTTGCCTTTCTGATTAAGTCTCTTCTTACCAGTTCTATTGAAAAACTTCTTTGTTCTACGAACCAGCATAGCATATTGCCAATTCAGATCCATTTCCTCCAAATGATCATAATCAATCTGATCGTAATCTTCATTGGCTAACTCAGCATTACTCACAGCACCAGTGATAACACCAAAGTATGAAGATACCAATGCAAACATCAACGCATTATAATCATCAACAGTTTGAACAGACAATGCACTTTGAGTCGAAGAACTAGGAATTGACACAGTACAACCAGAAGATGAATAACTTGGAGTGTCAGATTTACCTGCCAGAAATGTTGTAGGGGTGCAGAACTAAGACTATTAGATTTCCCAGCATTCATTGTAGAATCATTTTCACCATGATACACTGCAGGATTCTGAATTTGTGTAGGAAGTGATTTATTCACCATTAATTCCATATCCCGAGCCTGAATTCTTTGGACCAAATCATTGAAAGACAATCCTGAAAAATCTTTATCATGAGTAATCATCATCACATAATTCTCCCATTTTTCAGGCAATGCTTCCAAGATCTTTTCTTTCATATCAACCTCTTCTTTAGTAAGATTCACCAAACGCATTTCACTCATTAGATGAGCGAATCTTGCAATCAGATTGGGAATCGTTTCATTTTGATAATGCTTAAAACTATCAAACTCTTTCTTCAAAACCTTTTGTCGACTTTTCTTGTATTGGTCATTGCCTTCACATCGTTTTTCCAATGCATCCCACAGACTTTTTGATGTGTAATTACCAGCAAATTGATGAAGTAACTCTTTAGGCAATGCCATCGTTAACGTACCATACGCCTTTTTCTCAGCTTGATAAGCTTTCTTTTGTTCAGAAGACATTTTTCTTTGAAGAATAGGTTCACCAGTTTCATCTTTAGGGTAAACATATTGCTCAGTGAACGCTAACCACATATCAATGTCATTTGTATCGACAAACGCTTCAAACCGTTTAACCCAACTATGATAATCTTCCAATTTTAGCAATTTGGGAACTTTCTGACTTGTTCCGATTTCATTATCATAATTCATCATTGTTTGCATCGTAGCTTGAACTGAATTTTGAATAGCTGCAAACGCTTGAAAATCGGGCATTTTCGAAAAATTTGTTACTGTTCACTCCGAACTTCGTCCGAACCTACTATACCCTCCGAAGCTGCTCCGAACTACCTCCCAACACTCAACGAACCTAGTTAACGTCGAAGTACCTCCGAACCTAGTCCGAACTCTCACCGAATGAGAAGATAGTCCGAAAGCTCTCCGAACGAGCTCCGAACCCTCACCGAACTTAGAACACTTACCGAGCTTACTCCGAACCTGATGTTCGGAGCGGTTATGCCGAACTTGAGGTTCGGCCGATCGCGAAAAACTCAAAAATTTTGGAAAAACTCACTGAAATCGACACCTCTCGAGCTGTGAACACTCAATCAACTGAAAACGAACAAATACAGACATATTTGACGTAAATCATGAAGTTTTGAATGAAGTTTTTGAGAAATGAAGATGAAAAACGAGCTTTGAAAGTCAAAAACGTGAATTCGAACTCGATAACTCTGAAAAACACTGATTTCCAACTAGTAGAGCAAACCTAATGCTCTGATACCACTTAAAAGTGCGTGAGCGTGCGGATCTTCTACTTAGTCGTAACGAAATCAATATAAATGAATAGAACACAGAGAGTAAATACAAATCTGGCTTGTATTAACCACAGAGAGTTTACACAAAGACACTCAGAAGATCTGACATCAACCACTACTAAATTCTACACAAGACAACATATTTATACTAAGCTAAACCCGCTGGTCCGAACCTGAGGTTCGGCCCGAGGTTCGTCCATATCCGAACTCCAGATTCGGCCTGAGTTCGGACCTCAGCATACTTGTGTGAATCAATCTTGTATTCGATACTTCACATGACGATCAAGGACCAAGTATCAACAAAGAAGAAAGAGAAGGTCTGAAAGCACAGAATGCAGCCCAAAGTGAGGTAATTGAAGACTTGATTGATATTCAGAAGATCCACAACACTGAGTTGGAGAATCAGAAGAAGATAAACCGAGAGTTTACAAGACAATTCAGAGATCTTCATAAGCTGTTCAGGCAGCTTAACTCGGATAGATCAAGCAGGTCCAACCCTAGTCAAGGTGATAAGGGTGATCCAGGTAATACTGAAGGAAGTTCAGGTGCAGGTGATTCCTCACAATCACCAGCATTTGACTTTGAAGCAGATATCCCTGAGGAAACTCAAACTGTATTACCCGAAGCCTCCACTGAAGATAAAGATAGCATGGATAGAGATTATATGACAATACCAGCTTCTGATTTTGACGGAGGTTGGGAGGCTCAGACATTTGCTTATCCCCCCTAAAAGGTATCTAATCCAGTTGGGAGATCATTATCATGATAAACAGGGAATCAATGCTGATGTTAAAGCCTGGATGTTTGATGGAGACAAGAATATGTTTGTTGTGCGGAGAAAGGGTCAATATCCATTAGAGTACTACAAGAGCTGGACCCAGTTTTACTCCTGGAAGAATGTAGATCTGACAATGCTTTACCAGGCACCGTTCTCAAATCCATCAAACAATGAGCAAGCAAAATATTTTTACAAGAAACTGGAGAATGCAGTGCAAAGCAAGTTCAAGAGATTTGAAGATTTTCCTCACAAGAAATCCTATGTGAATAAGTACAGAGGTGTGTTCAAGTGGGACGGAAAGAAGAGTATCCCAGGTAAGGAGAGTGTACCAGCAAAGAAGTTCACAAATGTTCTGTATCCACCAACAGAAAAGACAAAGACAATACCTCTACCGATGAGACATCCTGAAGATTGCTTGCATGATTTTCAAACTTGGGCGTATAGTGATTATTCTGGTGAAGCCAAAATTCTCTGCAAATCAAAGATAATTGATGTCATGGAAGTTCATGATTTGATGAGGTTTCATAAGAAGGATATAATGGTGCTTGCCAATCATCAAATTGAGTGCAATCAAGACACTGAAGAATATGCCAAGTGTTATACTCGAGCTGTAGCTGAGATCGTGGCTAAGGAGCTGTGGTATGATCCAGCAACGGTGAATCTGTCGAAGAAGTTCAGAATGTGAAGACAGTCTAATACTAAAGCCTAGGGGAAGATTGTAGAGTCTAGAATATTATAAGGCTTTTGCATTAGAATCACGGTTGGGCTAGTTAATTGTATTTGGGCTATTAGTGTGTAAATGGGTTGATGGGCTTATGGGTTGCGTATTTTTGGGGCTTAGAAACCGATTTCTATGACTTGTTTATCAAGTATAGCTCACCCTATATATAGATAGGTTGATTTTGTAATTAGGGTTGGTTGTTCAATAGTGTTTTGCGACTTTGGTGTTCACGAAACTCTCAAGTAGAATTTCGACAAGTGTGTAGCAATCGGTGATCAATAGTAAAGTGTTTTCTTCAAATCGGTTTGTGTTCTTACTTACATTGTGATTGCTTTTTCGTATTATTCTCGTTTAATCTTGAATCACTCTAGTGTTTGGTGTCCGCACACTCACTAGAGATCGTGATATCGTGTTTGGGTTATTTCGATCCTTACAGCACCTTTTGAAGCCTTATGCGGTAGAAAGTGTCGATCTCCTCTTTGTTGGGCAGAAATCGGAGTAAAGGAATTAACTGGCCCTGAGATAATTCAGGAAACAACAGATAAGGTGTCAAAAATCAAAAGTCGCTTGGAAGCTGCCAGGGCTAGGCAGAAGAGTTACGCAGATCACAGAAGGAAACCCTTAGAATTTAAGGTCGGAGACAAGGTGTTTTTAAAGGTCTCGCCTTGGACCATTTGAAATTCTCCAGCAAGTGGGTCCCGTTGCTTATCGTCTGAAGCTGCCAGATAGACTCAGTAGCGTCCACGACGTATTTCATGTATCTAACTTAAGGAAATGTATTTTCGATGAGAAGCTGATCATACCGTCAAAGGATGTACGAATTGATAGTAAACTGAACTTTACCGAAGAACCAGTTGAGATCGAAGACTGGAAAGTGCAGAAGCTCCGACGAAGTAAGATCAGGCTAGTTAAAGTTAGATGGAACTCGAGGCGCGGACCTGAGTACACCTGGGAGCGAGCTGATCAAATGAAGAAGAAGTACCATCATTTGTTTTTGTCCGATAAGAATTCGAAAATTTCGGGACGAAATTTTTAAAAGGAGGGGTGACTGTGACACCTGACAAAAACACCGTACTGCAAATCATAATTTAACAGAAATAATTATTAATTTATAAAAGTTTAGATTAATATTAGCCGGTGAAATAAGGAAAAATATATATATTGTTGACAAACGTTGGTGACAACCTAAGTTCCAATCAAACCGGTATTCGTCAAAAAGGCAGTATACTCCTAAAATAACTGGTAAATCAAGTATGTCAAAAACTGTTTTGGATTATACCATTACGAGCGTAATTTTATTTCGGTAATTTTCATATAATTACTTTTATGTTCGGTGACTAAAAATATACTGGTTATACCGCGACTTATCAGTATTATACCAGTTACTATATATATATAGTTGGCATGACACTTGTCTCGATCTTGTGCACTCGAAGCCACCATTTCTTCTAATCTTTACAAGTAATGATGCCTATACTATAGGCAATCATTAACTCAAGGATTTAAAAAGTTACATGAAGCGTGCATACACTCCACACTCACCATCACTCACTCTCTCTCCTCCCTCTCTCCCTCTTACGGCCGAAACCTCCCCCCCCCCCTTTTCCTCTCTCTAAAATCGAAAACCATCACCATCATCCAAGAACTTGATCCAAATCAAGCAATTTCAAAACTAGGAAGATCAAGACTCAAGGATTCAAGCTTTGGAGTGTTGCCATTCTTTCCACCTTCCTAAAATCTCTAAGTATGGAGTTCCGTCTCTCTCTACTCTCTCTCTAGAAAGTTAGTGATTTAGCTTGAGTTTTGATCCTTCAAAACCTAAAAGATGATGATTTTTACAAGTTTAATAGTTTGAATCTAAAAAACAAGAAGATTATTGACATGTATATGTTGATTTGGTGATTTTATTAAAAACCCCACAAGAATTCTTAATATTTTAAAGTTTAAATCTTAACCTTGTTGATGATGGTTGTGAAAAGATGATGAAATGTTGAATGTATGCATGTGTGTGTTGTGGGTATATATATATGCATGCATACGTGCGTATGGGTGTATATATATACATATGTGTTTTGAATCTTGAATGCATACATACATATGTGTATGCGTATGTATATGTGTGTTGTATATGGGTGCATAGGCCATGTATGTATGTGAAGAATGTATGCATATATATACATACATGCATGCATCGAGATGTATATGTATATATACATGTAAAAACAATAATGCACCTATTATCTAGAAACCTTGGAAAAAGACAACTTTTTCTACCAAAAAGTAATACTTTGTCATACATAAACTAAATATTTTAAAAACATTATATTTATGTATATGATTTAGAAGAATAAAAAGATTTGATAAAAATAAGTCAATATAACTTATATTGCGAAACTATGTCCTAAAAAGCCGAAAAACGTCGTATTCGACTTAAATTTTGTAAACTATTTTTGTAAAAATTTCAAAAGTATATAATTGACTTATGAGTATAAATAAAAAAAATAAAATATTATTTTTGAGAATATGGTTAATGATTGGAACTATAAACGGTTGTTGATCGGGTCACCAACGGGTTGCTAAAAATATAAAAATTTTAAACTTGTAAATTATCATCGGACTTTAATAAGTTGGAGGATCAACTTATGTATTAAAAAGACTTGAGTCCTTACGTGACCTTTAATTGATAAAACAGGGCGTAATCGGGACTGTTAGGCGGAACCGTCTTATCAGCTTATCACTGTGAGCTTCCATAGCCCCACTTTTACTATTTTAACGTTTTGGGGGGAAATATGCCTGGTTTATTTATTTGATATAATTAAAGATGGTATGAATCTTATAAGTGACATATGATGGCCTTGAGTTTGGTTTAAAATTTTGTCGCTCGCTGTTTATTTATTTATGCCATAATCATTAGCTCCGGTAAAAGGGCCGCTGTTTATATTGATAGATCTATCGGGTGTGACAACCCGCCCCTGGTCAGTCGCGTTGGTCGTACTCTAGATTGGGGTAATATAAATAGAAAGGGGCGTGTGGACGTTTTGGTTTGATTATGGGCTCAATGGTTAGATCACTATCGTAAATCTAGCTAATTTATGTTAAGTCATTATAAGGGATATTGCATGATAATTATGTCATTGGTATTGATTAACACCGGTTGAGGTGTTGGATTATTTATTCCCGGAGCATGGCTCGCCGAGTGTTTTGTTTAAAAACTCTATGGAACTCACCAGCTTTATGCTGACCGATTTTATTTTGGGCATATTTTCAGGGTAATTTATGACGATCATGGATATGGGCAAGTACTGGTTGGACTAGCGTTAATGTTGGCTTGTTTGGGACCGCTTGAGTGTCTGAATAATGTTTTAAATAAACTTGTGTTTGAAATGATGGTACTATCGAATAAATAACAACTTTTGAAGAATGATTTTCTAACTCAAGTTTACACAACCAACAGATTTTTAATTAACGCTTAGTCTAATAACACAATTACCAACTTCCGTTACCAGCACCGTGAACGTTTTCCGCTGCGATTTTCAGGGGTGTCACACCGACCGACAGTCGGGTGGTGCATCTCGTGCCCGCTGAGTGGGGTTTGTCAGACCCCAGTAGTACTACCTAATATCCCCTCGCTATTTGCAATTAACGGTTCGATAAGTAAGGACTTTCAAAGATAAAACATTTTACGTGAACATGTGATATATACTGGATTTCTACTTTAATCATACATAATAGTTGTCGTGTTATCACCCTAACCCAGGTGTAACGTGTATGCGTGTGTTAACGTCTAAAACCGGACGTAACGTAATGGTTGTGTAACTCACCTTAGGGTGCGCTGCTACAATTTAGTAAGACTTCAAGCCTTGCGTAATTACCAAGCACCTATCGATTTATACGTAAGTGTGTGTCCGCACATGAGTAACATAGCCTAGACGACGGTACTAAATCATGTAATTCCAAATATGACGTAGGTGACAATTTCAACACGTGACAAAAATCGTTTGTTCGAAAGCAATCAAAAATGACATTTAGATCAAGGATACAAAGATTTACAAAAATCAATGCGTGTATATTATTCCAAATTATAAATGTAGAGATGATCGGGTATATTATAAATATACGAACATAGTCATAAGTGTGAAAAAAACGTCCTATATATATATATATATATTTATATGTCGTGTCAAGTTTCTAAGAGTTTAAAGAAAAGTCTTTAAAATGTTCGCATGTGTATAAATACATGACAATAAATTAAATATAACTATTTTTCAATGTTTAAGACTAATTTATATTAATATAAACGAAATCATCAAGTTTTTAATTCTTTTAAATCATAAGGTTCTCATACGATAAACATTCTACGGGCATCACGAGTAGAGATTTAATAGACATGTATTAGTAGTTTTGAGTTTTGGACCAAATAATGCTTAAAATCATTAAAAAGAAATAAAAGAAGAGAAATAGGGGTCACTGGACTCGAACCCGTGACCTGGAGGTTGTAGCACAGCGCACTAACCACTCGGCTAGCCCTTTGTTTGGTTTATTTTCGGACCAGAAATCGTTTTATGCAACATTGTTGCCAGGCATTAGGTACCAAGAAAACAGAGAAAAAGAAAATGCAGTGGAGGGGTTTAGAACCACGACCTAATGGATCTAAACGACTTTACCACTACGATGGAACCTCCTTTTGTTCAAAACTTGCGCCCAGAATGCTAATATTTAGACATGTCGCGAGCACACCTTCTTCCTCATAACTCAGGTGGCCGGGGTTTTATTCCGGTCATCGGAAAATCGCGAAATCATAGAAAAAGTAAAGAGAAACGTGTGACTAGAAGAGAGAAATTGTTACCTCGAATCGAATATGAGTTGTGACGCGTTTTAGAACCCGAAACAAAACCGAAAAATCTCGACTCCGCTGCTTGTCGTTGCTCCGTTCCCGAATCCAATGCTTAGGGGTTACTCAGTGGAGGATTGCGATCTCAGTGATATACAAAACAGGTGGTAAAACAGTGGTTGTTGGCCGGATTATCTGACTTCGCCAACGAACAGAGAGCTAGGGAGACGATTGAGGGTGAGTTGTGTGCTTGTGAATGATTATGATGTGGGATGATAACTACAGATTGATTACAACAGTAATTGGAAGTTAATTATCACTGAATTGAAGGAGCTGGTTATCGAATTTGAAACAACGAGTCGTCAGTTTCGTTTTCTGTAATCTGTATGTATATTATTTTTTGTCTTCCATTAAGCAACTTTTGCTAATTGACAATAATGGTCCCTCCCAGCTTTTACAAGGAATGTATCATGTTCAGGGAATTACAGGTTTGGTCCCTACAAATTCAGCTAGTTAAAAGGGAAGTTTAGGAAGTTGCATAATTAACCCCTCGAGGTTAAAAGCCGTTAGTTAACGCTAATGGGGTTAGCGAGGAATAACCTTAACCGAATACATACGACAGTTTGACCGAATAGAATCAACGTACTATATATTTAAAGTGTGAACCCTAATTGTACGCATAAAATCATAAATACAAATTTATAATTTATAATAGTGATTCACATAAAATCATGGATTACTATGTATAAATCCGACGATGTTTAATCGTAAAATCGTATGTGGTTCTGTGTTACGTTAACACATAAAATCCTGAAATTTAATGTGTGTGTGTATATATATATATATATATATAAACACATAAAATTATAAATGTAATCGTCATATAAAATGACAGAGCATTTGCATGAAATCATAGACTATGATTTATATAAAATCATAAAACATAATCATTCAATTAAGTTAACCGACGCCTAGACGCGTGTGCAATGTTCGTTTAACTATTGTAGTTAACTGATGTAACAGACGTTTACTAAAGGATAACACAAGTTATTAACGGGGTTAACCTGGGAAATTGCCGGTTGTCACATAAAGTGTTTGAACAATACAATAATGTTGTGTGATATACATACATAAGTAATGCCGTGGTTGTAAAGACTTTCATGAACCTTGAACTCCTAACACTAACTATGTACCCACTCATGGTGTCTTACCCAAGAATATCGAATGAACAAGAATAACTAGCATGTACCTATTGACTATAAAAGTGGAGTCCGGATTGTCGTGACCAATCATAGGCAGGGGCGTCAACCCAAATAGATCTATTCACTAGTTATCGTTTCGTACAAAATTAATAGAATTCAGTTAATAGAGGGATTGACATATAATATGAATCAACATGTTATATATAATGATTCGGGTTAATGAATAGAAAATGAATTCATGACGTCTTACATGCATTGTATATATCAGGAAAAACGTTTAAAGTTTAATGTTTAATGAATTCTCCCCCAAATGATAAAACAGCAAAAGAAAAGGGGCCATGAGACTCAGCTGAACATGGTGATGAAAGTATTGCGCTGGATACAAGGTATGTGACTCGTAAAGTACTAAATATATATTAAGACGATCATGGTCGGTATTATTGAGTAATTGTCTAATTTACTCAACAACTTGGTGAAGTCTTGACTCGTGGTATCCCGTTAGTATTGTTGAAAAACTTATGTTGTTTGATATCTAAGTGTATGGCATAACATTTATTGCAAAAATAAATATTAAGAAATGACATGCATCATGAAAAAATATTTGAGAATATATATTATCAATACATATTTATTTATTTCATTTGCTTTAACGTGAAAATGATATCGTTTTGTCGAATGGAACATTTATTATGTAAAATAAATATTTATCAAGGATTCGGTATAATATTTATCTCTCAAATAAATATTAAGTATTTAATTTGCGTTACAAATGAATACTTATGACCATATATATAGTTAATGCATATATATATATATATATATATATATATATATATATATATATATATATTGAAAGGGTAAAATGGAAACCCCCTTAAGTTGAGGAAATTGTGGAAACTCTTCAAAAACGGGGTAAAAAATGTTTTTTTTCTCAATTTTTTATGGTGTTTCTTTAAGTTATAGGCTACCCTTAAATGGAAAAAAATAATAAATAAAAGCCTTGTAGATTTTTTTTCAAAAAAAAGTAACATATGTTACTTTTCTGTTTTTTTACAGGTACACACGAATGTAACATATGTAACATTTACTTTTTTGATATTTAAAAAAAAAATCTACTAGGTGTTTTTTTGATTTTTTTTTCATTTAAGAGTAGTCTATAACCTAAAAAACCACCATAAAAAAATCGAGAGAAAAAAAAATAAATTTTTACCCCGTTTTTTAAGAGGCTCCACGGTTCCTTCACTCAAGAGGGTTTCCATTTTAACATTCCCCTATATATATATATATATATATATATATATATATATATATATATATATATCATTTGATTTAACGCTAAGACGATATTGTATCGTAAAGAGTAATATTTATTATACGAAATAAATATTTAACGGTTGTTCGTATATGAAATTACTTAAGTATATATATATATATATATTATATATATATATATATATATATATATCATCGGATACATATTATTTCATTCCAAAATATAACTTTATGATAATATTTATGTTAATAAATATTATGAAGTTTTTCTTTGAAGGATTTGGCAATTTTCAGTAAATTGTAAGTTATCGTCCGAATTGCACATTTTTAAGCTGGTGTCCAATACGCGATATAATTCTGATTTTTATGAAAATTATTATATAATATGTTGAGTCTTTCCAAAAATATAATTTCCTATATATTTAGTTTCTTGTTGCCGATTTTGCCGGTATGGCTCCGATTAGTCCGGTTTTTGTCTGGTACATTCCTTTACCTCATTTTAAGTTTCTAAATCATTTTAAGATTGATTATGATGATATTAACTTATGATTTTAATTTCTATAATTTCAGATTCTCTAGTATTAGTCCAAGTGACTAAACTAGGGTTTTCTCGTCCCGATTTTTACCGTTTTGGACCCGGTTTTTTTCTCAAATAATATTTTTCAATTTAGGCCCTTATAGATCACTTTGGTAACCTAAGTTGTTGAAAACTTTCTGATCAAATCAGTGGCTAATTATCTTGATGGTGTCTTATAATTACCATTTTAAGTGTCTAAACCATTATTACATCAAAAATGTATGGTCTCAAATATAACAATACACTTGGTTTGATTTATAGTCACCATAAACCTATTTTGTTATAATTTTATGTAACATTTTCAAGGCTTTTAACCTTTTGATCTTTATGTTTAACATCTCTTTACTAAATATCAAATTTTAAACATCAAGAATACAATAAATATAGTCCACAAATATTATGGATGATTATTGAGAGTTCTAGCTAAACAAAGTAGCATTATTTCATAATATCTTTTATGGTTTGCTTCCAAAATGATTTCTTTTCAAGACAGGTTTAGGTTGTTAGTTTAAGCAAAATAACACATGATTATCCTAAGAAATCTGAAATGCTTGAAAGATATATAGAGTTGGTTTTGTCAAAAGTTTGTTAGTTACTAAAACAAAAGTTTTTAACCACGAGGATCATCAAGACATGCAAGTTTTAAGAGGTTGAGTTCATTACCACTTATGAACCAGAGAATGTAGAAAAATGAGTGTTTCCTTATAAAGAGAGCTTCCTATATGGAGAAGGAAATGAAACGGTGGATGATCCTAACTTCCTTGATGCTTCTTGAACACTTGAGCTTGAAAATAGATGATGAACTATTAAGAATTCTAGAGAGAGAATCCAAAAATCTAAGAGAGAGATAGAGAGAGGGATTAGGTTTGCATTATGGAGAGAAAAGAGGAGTGTTCGTGAGTTCTTGAGAGAATGGTGTCGGTGTTAGATGACAGATGGGTAAATATGAGATAAGTAGGAGAGTTTGTGAGGTGTGTGTGTGTGTTTTCGGTTTAGGAACCGAAAGAGGGAGGGAGAGAGAAGTTAACGAGAGAGATGAGGGAGAGTGATCTAATGGAGATTTGTGTAATCTTGTAAAATAGGTTGTCTCCATAATCCCCACATTGATGTCATAGATTAGATTAAGTTCTTTCATTAGTCAACTAGGAAGTAAATATATCTAAGGGGGTAGATAAGTTGGTGGCTTGTGTTAAAAGCTTGAGGTAAATGCATGGGTTAAGAGGGGTTAAAGGCTAGAATGGCAGGGGGAGTTCGGCCGGTTTGGCATCGGGTCAAGGGGGTGAGGTGGTCGGGTGACGAGGTGGTGGTCGGGGGTTGGTTGTTGCGTAGGGTTTTCATGAAAAGGTAAAAGGAAAATGGCTCACTCTTAATACATAGTTTTAGGCATCGGGTTTTGATTGAATGAGTGGTTTTTACGAGTGGTTACAAGTGATGATCACAATCTCTCATTTGGTTATAAAAATAGTTAAATAACGTATAAAAAACGATTGCGTATTTAAATAAATAAAAGTATTTATTTATTTAAATAACGTACGAATGCGTAGTTAAATATTTACACGTAAATGAGTTAAATATAACGCTACGTAAAATAACGAAAATAAATAAAATTGCATAACAACCCAAACGTATAAACCATTGAGTTTACAACTGAAAAACCATGTTACATGACTATATCTACTACACCACAAACTCTTGTGCTAAATTAGTTGAGATTGAAAATATATAAAATAAATATATTCTATGTTACACGGCTGTCTTTTTTACACTACCAACTTTCTTTGCTAAACTCGTTGAGTCTCAAATAAAAAACAAAACAAAACAAAAAAAAGCACAGAAAAAAATGAATAAAAAAACCATAAAAGTTAATAAAAGACAAAAAAACAATAAAAGAAAAAACCATAGACGAATTTCAAATTTCAAAATTTTTGTGTCTTTTTCCTATTCAGACTCAACTAGCACAGGAGTTGATTGTGTGATATGCATTGTCATTTAATATTTTTAGGTCCTAGACACAACTTTAAACATCTCCTTCCTAACTTTAACATCAATTCACGGTTTTTATTTATTTTCTTTTGTGTTTTGTTTACATTGCATTAAAGCAATGCAAATGTGTTTTGTACCCAACACATTTGTTGGTAGTGATATATATATA
>JBCNJP010000007.1:125218108-125320736 GCA_039602395.1 Deinandra increscens subsp. villosa
ACTCGGGATGAGACTCTCTCATTTCATCCTCTCTTTCCCACGTTGACTCAGAACCTTTCCTGTGCATCCACTGCACCCTGACTATAGGAACTATCTTGTTTCTGAGCTTTCTTTCACTACGATCTAGGATTGCAACTGGTCGTTCGATATAGGATAGTTTGTCGTCTACTTCTATCTCTTCTAGCGGCACAATTTCTGATTCGTCTGCCACACACTTTCTCAGGTGTGATACATGGAATGTTGGGTGGATCCCATACAACTCCTCGGGCAGATCTAAACGATAAGCGACCTCTCCAACACGTTTGGAGATTTTGAAAGGTCCAACATACCTTGGACCTAGCTTACCCCTCTTGCGAAAACGGATAATGTTCTTCCATGGAGAAACTTTCAACAGAACATAGTCTCCAACATGGAATTCGATTGGCCTTCGTCTTTTATCAGCATAGGACTTCTGTCGTTCCTGTGCAGCCTTCAGTCGTGCTTTGATTATGTCGAGATCGTGAGCCATATTCTCGACTGTTTCTTTGCTTCCTATCTCACGCTGGCCGACTTCACCCCAACATACAGGAGTTCTGCATTTCCTACCATACAACATCTCGTAAGGTGGCATACCTATACTCGAATGATAACTGTTGTTGTAGGAGAACTCTGCTAATGGTAAGTGATCATCCCAGCTTCCTCCGAAATCGATTATACAAGCACGTAGCATATCCTCCAGAGTTTGAATCGTTCTTTCGCTCTGGCCGTCTGTCTGAGGATGATATGCCGTGCTAATGTGCAATCTCGCACCCATATTCTCGTGGAATTTCTTCCAGAAACGCGAAGTAAACCGAGTGTCCCTATCCGAAACGATAGACACTGGTACTCCGTGACGTGCGATGACTTCTTTAATGAAGATTTTGGCTAACATTTCTGAAGAATGCTTTTCGTGAATGGGTAGGAAGTGAGCACTCTTGGTTAATCTATCCACTATCACCCAAATGGTGTCATGACCCTTAGCTGTTTTTGGTAGCTTGGTTATGAAATCCATGGTGATATGTTCCCATTTCCACTCTGGAAGTTCCAAGGGCTGTAACTTCCCGTATGGTTTCTGATGTTCGGCTTTAACCTTCGCGCAGGTTAAACATCTATTGACATACTGCGACCCGCGAGCTACTTTGCCAGTTTGGCAGTTTTGGTCCCTGGACCTTATGTTTACATTTTAAGCCCCCAAACTTCTACCGATTGTTATGTTAGGTTATAAAACACTTAAGGGTACATTTATAAAAGTTTTTAAGGTTCTAAACATGCCCGATGATATACGTATATATACGTTTTATATCTTTCAATTATTGACGCTTTTAGCCCCTTAACTTTCGTTTTATGCTTTTTAGCTTTGTATCTTTCGATGTAGCTATCATTTTATGTTCCATAACTTTACTAAACATGATTCTAACCTTCTCAAGGGTTCGGGTTATATATATATTAATATATATACACATATATACATATATTTATTACATAGTTTACACTTTCTACCCTCTAACTTTGCAATATTTATCATTTTATGTCACGAATCATGTTAGGACATATCCTTGCTATATTTTAAGTCTTAAAATACTTACAAGAACTATAGTCATGTATAATATCTATATTGCTTATAACTTTGCATAAATTACGCTTTTGGCCCTTTTACTTTTTTCGTTAACTATTAACATGCATTTCTATACGTGTTTTCTTATCAATGGTCTATGTTATTCACATAAGCATGTATTCCTGATTTAAACACGTATACGAGACGTAATCAGTCATGTCTCATCATTTCTAAGCCCGTTTATCATATAAACACGTGCTTTATCTATTTATTACCATCTCTAACTCATATTTACAGTAAAGCACATAGGTAAATATTTTAAGATACGAATTTACCTAGACGGAAATATCGGGGTGTTACAATATATATATATATAGGATTAGGATCGTGTGAAAACCCATTTATTTTGTGAAAACGTGAAAACCATTTTAAAACCTTTATAACTTTTTCATACGTTAATGTTTTTTCATGAAATTTGCGCCAAAAGTCTTAGAATTACGTTATCTTTAATTCTATAAAAACCAAAAACAAAAAAAAACGTTTTTTTTTATTTATTTTTATTTTTTTTTCGTTTTTGGTACACATGTGTACCACAATAAAAAAACTCAAAATTTAATATGAGTTACTAATAGTTTTAAAAGGAAATTGCACCCTAATTATTATAGTTTTATTATCTTTATATCTAAAGAAAAAAATAACATTTTATGATTTTTTAAGTATTGCTACACATGTGTACTATGTTTAATTATAATTCGTAACATAAATGTTTTATTGTTTTTAGTATGTTTTTAATATATTTTTAACATAAGGAGTGTTTTTATACTTTATAATTCGTTTTTGTGTAGTAGTAGTGATGATGGTACACATGTGTACCAAAAACGGGGAAAAAAACGTTTTTTTTTACGTTTTTTTTTTTAATATTGTTTTCCAGAGTTATAGATAACGTAATTATAAGACATTTGGCGCAAATTTCATGAAAAAACATTAACGTATAAAGAAGTTATGTAGGTTTTAAAGTGGTTTTCACGTTTTCACAAAATAAAGGGTTTTCATAGGATCCTTCCCCTATATATATATATATATATATATATATATATATATATATATATATGGTAAGTTTCCTTAGAAAACTACTTTGTAAGTACGTGAAACGATCTTACTAGTGCATGCTTTGATCAATCTAGTGAACACGAGAAGTAAATAATTAGAGAAATCTTATTGAATCACTTGAAGAATACAAAGAAGTCTCTCTGGTTTCTCTCTCTAGAACACACACATAAAGGTGTAGAAATGACAGAAGTTATTTTGCTATCATTCTAACACGATCTATTTATAGTGTCAACATTAAGTCTTGCGTATCAACTGGCAGACCATTTGGTACGGCCCATGGTATGTTGACCCTATGACTCACACTAAGACACGCTCAATTAGATACAATACACGATACACATCATAGGAATATGCTCTAACAAATGCTCTAACATACTTTTATTTGGAAAACTGGAAAACCAAAGAAAAATTCTATTAAATGAAGACTATTTGGGTAATTTGACATTCTTTTTTTATCTTTTTTTAATTCACATGTATCCACATGCTAACTTTTTTATAACAAAAAACGTTTTTTGTTCATCTTGTCTGTCCGACTATGTTACATATATGCAACATAGTGTATTGCGTACGTTGAATATATGCAACATAATATTTTGCATATATACAACACTGTATGTTTCATACGTTGCATATATGCAACATGCTATGTTGCATGTACGCAACGTAAACAACATACAATATTACATATATGCAACATAGTAGGACGAACAAAAAAAATGAACGTTTTTTAAAAAAAAAAAATTTAAGTTTTTTTTTCTTTTTAAGGTCGTTAGGTGGCCATTAGTTGGATAGACACGGGTTTTTTTTTAAGAAAAAGGAACACCAAAATTACCTAGAGAACCTTCATTTAAAATAATATTCATTTGGTTTTATAGTTTTTCCAACTAAATTTAGTTTTCCATTGAATTTAACCCTATATATATATATATATATATATATATATATATATATATATATATATATATATATATATATATAAAACCTCTACAACTTTTTCAAATCATCGTGTCTTATGAACTTAACCTCATCTTTTTGGAAAACCTGGAAAACCCATCTTACATCATTGATTAGTTAATCTATGTTTGAAAATAAATGTGCCATTTTTGAAAATAATTTGAAACATATTTTATGCAACAAGGGCATAATAGACATACCATATTTTTTTTAATAAATGTTTAAATAAATTTTCTTTATCGCATCTCTTCTTTCCTAAACTCTCTCATCTCTTTCCTTTAATTTCAAATTTTCATGCAAAATTTTAGAAAAAAAAAACTAATTTACAAAAGGAAAAAAAATTGTTGATCATCAATTCATCACCAACGTAACAATCGTTACATCATTCTAACAATAATTTTAGTGTTTTTTTCAAGAAAATAAACGATGGTTACATAAGTGTAACCATTCAGAAAAGTTTGTAAATTGTATTCGTGGTTCCATTGTTTCTAGATCTGATTATATGTATGTAACACTTTTATTTTACATGTTTTTAATTGATGTTACGCGAATGTAACACCATGTATTTTCTTTCTAGAACATTATGAAATTGTTTCACGTGATTACGCATATGATAGTTATTACATAAATGTAAGTAGTTATTACACGTATGTAACACTTTTATTTCACATGTTTTTTATTGATGTTATATGAGTGTAACCCCATGTATTTTCTTTCTAGAAAGTTATGAAATTGTTTCATATGATTACGCATATGATAGTTATTACATAAATGTAAGTAGTAATCCCCTATCAGCTTTTTTCTTTCTAGGTAACTTTTCTGAATGGTTACACCTATGTAACCATGGTTTATTTTCTTGAAAAAGTACCTAAAATTATTGTTACAACGATGTAACAATCGTTGTGCTGGTGATGAACTGCTGATCAACGATTTTTTTTCTTTTGTAAAATTACGTTTGTTTTTTTTTATTTTTTATTTGGGCTGGAAATTTGAAATTGAAGGAGAGAGAGAGAGAAATATATTTTAGGAAAGAGTATATGTGAGAGAGAAAATTGGTTTAATAATTTATTAAAAATAGTTTACAAAAATAAATTATGTCAAGTTATCATATTGCCCTTCAAATAAAAGAAAAATAAAAAAAAATATTGTGATTGGTTGAAAAAGGTTTTCCAGGTTTTCCAATATTTAGAGGGTTTTCCAATGATCTTCTTCCTATATATAGATATGGGTAAATATCTTGTGAAAACAACTTTTATTGCGAAAACACGAAAACAAATATTAAAACCTCTATAACTTTTTCATACGTTAATATTTAAAAAAAATATATGCACCAAAATCCTTAGAATTATGTTATCTTTAATTCTGAAAAAAAACTAAAAAAATATCAAGGTATTTTTTTAATATTACACATGTGCAATAATATTTTTTTAATTATTATTGCACATGTGCAATAATATTAAAACCACTATTTTTTTTATAAAAAGTTACACCATAAATCTTATAATTATGTTATCTTTAATTCTGGAGAAAATTAAAGAAAATTGCACATGTGCAATAAAAAAATATTATTGCGCATGTGCAATAAAAAAATATTATTGTGCATGTGCAATAATTAAAGAAATAATATTAAAACCTCTATAACTTTTTTCACACATTAATATTTTTGATAAAAAAACACACCATAAATCTTATAATTCTCTTATTTTGAATTATGAAAAAAAAAATTAGAATAATTAAAGTTTTTTAATACCACACATGTGTAATATAATTAATACTTATTATTGCACATGTGCAATAATAAAAAGATCATGAAATGTTAATTGTTCAATTTTTTTCCCAAAAGTAAAGCTGACATAATTTTAAGACTTTTGGTGCAATTTTTTTTAAAAAAATATTAACGCATGAAGAAGTTATAGAGGTTTTAATATTTATTTTCGTGTTTTCGCAATAATCTCTTGTTTTATTTGATCATTCCCCTATATATATATATATAGAGAGAGAGAGAGAGAGAGAGAGTAAGGATCATGCGAAAACAACTTTTATTGCGAAAACGTGAAAACCAATATTAAAATCTATATAACTTCTTCATACATTGATGTTTTTTCATAAAGTTTGCGCCAAATGTCTTAAGAATTATGTTATCTTTAATTCTAGAAGAAGAGAAAATAACGTTTCTTGTTTTTTTTTTCGTGTGCTACACATGTGCATCATTATCATTAGTATTGCACAAAGACGAATTATCATGTGGACAAACACTCTTTATGTTAAAAACTTATAAAAAACATTAAAACATTTATGGTGCTAATGATAATTTTACATAATGCACATGTGCAACATAGAATTAAAAAAATTATTAAATGTTCTTTTTTTCTTTAGATCTAAAGATAACACAGCTATAAAATTTAGGATGCAATTTATTTTTTTAAAATATTAATGTATATCACACATATGAGGGTTTTTTTGTGTGCTTCATTAAAAAATACGCAAAATAACAGAAATATAAGATTTATGTTGCGACTTATAAAAAATATATATAAACGTATACTACAAGTAGAAGTTTTTTTTTTGTGCCGCACATGTGCATCACACAAAAAGCGTTAATTTAAAAAAAAATTCCCAGAATTAAATGTTAACGTATAAAGAAGTTATAGAGGTTTTAGTATGTGTTTTCATGTTTTTGTAATATATATGTGTTTTCTCATGATCCATATATATATATATATATATATATATATATATATATATATATATAGGGTAGAGTTATAATACAAAGTACTTTTTGCGTGAGAAGTGTGAGAAGTGGATGATGTGTTAGATTTTAATGCATTGTGTTATCTTTTAGTTATGTTTTTGGTAAATATATAACACTATACATTGTTTTTTCCATATTAGAATGTCATATGTTTATCAAAATTAGAGTTAAAGGATAACACAATGTAAACACAGTGTAATAATATCCTAACACAGTGCTCTTTTAATAATTCTTAATAAATGGTGTTTGGTAGTGTTTAAAATTCAATGGATGGTGTATTTATTTTAGGATTGTCATATATTTACCTAAAATATAATAAAAAGACAATATCATGTGTTAAAAATTAACATATCAACCACTTCTCACACTTCTCACGTAAAAAAGTACTTTGTATTATAACCCAACTCTATATATATATATATATATATATATATATATATATATATATATATAGGGTGAGGTTCATTGTAGACACTTTCACATGTGAAATAGCTCTTTTTCACATGTGAAATGCTTTGAACAAATAGAAAAAGAAAAAAAAGGAAAAAATGAAATTATCACAACCACTAGATCAAGAGATCTAATGGTGAAATAGGGTGTCTACATGTCTACACTTATGAGGGTGTCTACAATGAACTTTTCACTATATATATATATATATATATATATATATATATATATATATATATAGGGTAGGGATCTATGGAAAACCACTCCGAGTTGGAAAAACTTTGAAAACTCTTAAAAAACGGGGTCAAAAAGTTTTTTTTTTCCTTTAATTTTTCTATGGTGATTCATTAGGTTATAAGCTATCCATAGATGGAAAAAAATTAAAAAAAAACGCCTCGGGGATTTTTTTTAAAAAATGTAACAAGTTTTGTTGTTACATATGTAACAAACATAAGGCTCTTTTTTGAGATTTTTTAAAAAAATATCCCCGAGGCGTTTTTTTGATTTTTTTACACCTAGGGGTAGCCTATAACCTAAAGAATCACCATAAAAAAATTAAAGGAAAAAAAAAATTGACCCCGTTTTTAAAGAGTTTTCAAAGTTTTTCCAACTCGGAGTGGTTTTCATTTTATCCTTTCTCTCTCTCTCTCTCTCTCTCTCTCTCTATATATATATATATATATATATATATATATTCGTATAATATAAATTTTAGGTTCTACGTTCAATACTCCGAGCATTCTAATTTTAACTTCAATATCATCATGCAGTCCTTTTATATTTTCAATTACTTTAGGCTGCGTGTCTATGCACTCTACATATCTAGTTGATGATATTTATCAATTTATGTATATTTACTGTGATATTTAAATGATAATTACTAAAAGATAGCATTAATTAATATATTATTTTATTATAATATTATAAATACTACACCTTTTGTTTTTTATATATATGATCAAAACTTTTGAAGTTTAGTTGTAACTAGATTTTACTGTTCGTATATTGTCTCAGCCTTGCAAGGATAACGTGAGCATATAAAATATTTGTATTGCTAAAATCCAAAGTAAATAAAACGAAAATGAAAAAAAACAACAACACAACAACGTTAAAAATTAGAAGTCTGGTTAAATATAACATTAAAAACAATTAACTATCTAAAGGGAATGGATTGAAACTGGTATTAAAACCAATGAAACACTTAAAAAATTATTTAAAAATAAATAAAAAATACTAATAAAGGTATTGCCATAGTGATAACGCGACCTCACAAAACGGTATTGCTATAACACAATTTAAAAAAACGGAAACAAAAAAAATACGCAACAACCTAAATGCTTAAACTATTGATTCTATGACATAAAAGTTATGTTATACGACTATACCTATTACACCAACAACTCGTGTAGTAAATTCGATGAGATTGAAAATAATATAATTAAAATATATGTGTTACACTGACTGTACTTGTTACATCACTAACACCTTCGCTAAACTCATGCTCGGATAAAAAAAAGTTACAAAACACAAAAAACCAAAAATATATATAAAAACAAACAAATCCACAAAATGACAAAATTACAAGTTTTGTTTTATATATATAGGTAACTAGTTATACCACATGTATTATACATGATATTTTAAAAATTTATATAATTAATAACTTTATATATAATTATTTATATATTTTTTAAGCATTAGTTTAAACGTAAACGTATACAAAATAATAACAAAAAAATTTAAATATACACTTGCGAAATAAGAATGATAAATATTTAAAATTATAAATAACAAATAATGAAGAATTAAGAGTTATATATTAGATTTTAAAATAAGATATAACTGAAATCTTATTATAATTTATTAAGTTTTAAAAAATTACAAGAATAAGAAGATATATACTTTTTATATTTAATTATATAATTTAATTATTTAAAATCATTAACATTTAATATGAGAGATAATCGTAATTTTTTTTTAATTAGAGTGAATATGAGAATAACACATGACGTCTGAAAATTTTACTTTATTAATATAGAGATTTCTATTTTCAAAATTGAAATTACTTACAATACAAGCTTATATCACAAAACTTTTGATTTTTGACGTTTTATGTTTTTGACAACTTTTGCTATACAATGTAAATCCTATTGAAATGCAAAGGTAAAAGTCATCAAAACTATTTTTAAATTTCGTCTTTTATATTCAAAATCACTATTTATTCTTTTGATTTTATAAAGTTTTGAATATAACATTACAAATTTTACTTTTTTATCTACGTTTTCATATAAATCTTATTCTAAACGAAATGTTATAAATTTCCCCTAATATAATATCACCACCACAACACGAGGGACTGCGTCTATTAATTTTCTTATAAAAACTTGATAATTATGAGTACACAAATACTACTTAATATGTATAGTTTGTGAAGTATAATCATGATTCATTTACGGTAAATACATATATTTATATTCTATGAACAATATATTATTTTCTAATTATGTAAAACGCGTCATATTCATAACGTATACACATAAAACCATGTTTTAGTGATTTTTAATTTACACTTGTAAATCATGCATTCTTGTCATTGAACATGAGTATATCACATATATATATGCATTAATCGTGAAAAATCCAAAAGTCAAACTGGTCAAACTTATTAAATATAAACCTTTTTATATATATAAAGGAATTAAATTAACTAAGTGTCAACCACCATATAAGGAAAATTACATATAAAGTATAGCAATCCTGATGCTATAAATGCCACTCATAAATCGAGTTTTAGGAGCGTCCTCGTATATTTTCGCTTCATTTTCATATTTTCTGAGTTGAAAATATGGCAAGATTACCGAAAGGTGGTCGTCGAAAAATAGAATTGAAAATGATCGAAAACGAAAGGGAACGTGCAGTCACGTTATCCAAGCGACACACCGGCTTATTCAAGAAAGCCGGCGAGTTTGCGACACTATGTGGTGCACAGATTGCGATAATTCTGTTCACCATTAGTGGGAAGCCTCTCTCTTTCGGAAGCCCAAATGTAACTAATGTCGTAAAGAAATATCTCGGCTCCGATCATGGTGAACAACAACCGGATCGGATCAGAGAGTCTATGAGCCTTTTTCGTAAAGCGAAACTCCAAGAACTCAATCGCCAATTTAATGAGTTTAATGAGCAATCGACAATCGATAAAAAGCATGGAGAAACCCTAGAAGAAGAATCAAAAGTGTTGCTTGGTGGGAAAACATATGAGGGTTATAAAAGGAGCATTGGGATAGAGAAGCTTATAGAGATGAAATTTAAGCTCCAACAACTGAAACAAGATTTGAAGCATGGTTGTGATGCACAAACTGGATCTTTGTTCACTAAAGATGGATATGAGGAGAATCTATCTAAAATCAAAGGACCAAAAGACTATTTAAAGTTGTGATTTGTTTTAGTTAAAAGAAACTAAGAAAGAAAGGAAAATATCTTTCAATTCTTATGTCATCTTTCAAAAAAGTTAAAGAATAAGCCTGAAATTATGCTTTGTGGAGCAATTTATCAATTATCCCATATTTTATGTTACGTTTATATGTGATCAATATTGTATCTCTAAGTCAATATATGTAGGGTATTAAGAAATCAACGTATGAATACTATATATGAAAGTTACCCTTGCCATTCGTAGTGGGCTTGTGATGACCTACATGATC
This sequence comes from Deinandra increscens subsp. villosa, assembly GCA_039602395.1. NCBI lineage: Eukaryota > Viridiplantae > Streptophyta > Magnoliopsida > Asterales > Asteraceae > Deinandra > Deinandra increscens. The sequence goes on from JBCNJP010000007.1 coordinate 125,228,649, forward strand.
AACGATCACCCTAAGGGAACATCACCTCCTAAACGTTATCAAGGGGTGTGATGTGATTGGGGGAGGGGGGTTGACAATGAGTTTGTATCCGTTTGTGGTGGGGCCATGGTGGTCAACGACGACCACTTTTGCATTACATAAAAAATTAATTCCTCTATTTAATTCAACTTAAATATATATATGTCACACCCCCAAAAATCCACGCGCGGAATACCGCCGCTGGGAGCGTGACAAACCAGGATCGCAGTCCATTAGTTACACCAAACGACCAATAATTAATAAAGACGTTTCATATTTCATTAAAATATAAATTTAGAGTTTTACAAATGCGAAAGCGTAAACACAATGAAAATGTTTAAGCAAAACCAGTGTCACCAAAGTGACGTGACTTATCCAAAGACACTAAAAGCGTTTCAAAGACTCATGCATGCGTACTCGTGATACTCGAACATCAGCAACCCGAGAAATAACATGCTAAAAAGTGTCAACACAAAGGTTGGTGAGTTCACATGTTTATAAGTTCAAAAACAGTTCAAGTTCAGTTTAAGATTGATTGTTCAACAACAATCAAGTTGAGTTTAAGATTGACTGTTCAACAACAGTCAAGTTATAAGAGCATAATCACTAATATATATCAAATAGCTAGCTAGGCTATATACATGAAACTTCGCACGTTGATGGTCACCGAAGCTAACAGTTGTTTATAGTTTGCCTTGTTGTGTTTAGGACGAATATAACACCCGTTCGATATCCAATCGTGCCAGAGCGACTGACCCGGGTGGGGTTTGTCAGACCCAGTAGTACTACAATATATTTTCCTCTATCGTCATTAATACTAACGGTACCATAATAAGGACTTTGTTGTATCAGTGTGCTACAAGTACTTCAAGTGATATATAAAAGTCTAATTATCTCAGTTGTATAAGTCATGCATGTTAATCTCCCCCCAAAGGATTAAAAGCAGTAAAATGGGACCGTGAAACTCACCTTTGGGTGCACAACAATTCCAGTTAAATAACAACAGCAAGTAGTAATTAGCAGGTCTTGTGTAATCTACCCAATACCTAACGAGCATATATACATAAGTGTGTGTTCAATCGAAAGTGACTATATGTATACCAATGATGAAATTAAATAATGTCATATAATGACATGACGAGGTTTACTAAGTCTCAAAACAAGTAGAGGAAGGCACGTAGCCAAAATCATGACGTTTACGAAAGGTGATGGAAAGTATATTATTCAATAATAATATACGTCCATGAAATCGAACTGACAAAATATGCATGTATATATAAATATATATACATATCCAAATATATAAATATACCTTTATAAATCAAGTATTCATTAAAAATATATATATATATATATATATATATATATATATATATATATATATGTATAATTATATATCCAACGTTTAAAAATTGTTTATATCGTAACAACGATAAATGCACTATTTATATATGTATTTTGTTCACAATATATAGTTTACAAAAATGCTTGGTTTATAACCATCAATGCTTATATGTAAATATATCTTCCAACGTCCCCACTTTATATATATAACCCATTTCGAATTCTCCAACTAAAATATATACATTCTTCTTTTGTTTATAAAACCTGTGTTTTATTAGATAACAGGGTGACGAGTAAAATAACTATTCATACAAGAGTTCTACGAGTCTAAAATAGCATATAAAACAATTGGCGATACGTTCCGGGTCCAAAAACCATCAAAACTTGAATTTAAAAACAACAAATAAAAATGTTTGGGGGTCACCGGGTTCGAACCCGTGACCTCCGGATCGGCAAACAACACTCTAACCACTGGACCAAAGATTGAGATTTGTTAAAAGTCGAACAGAAACCCTTTTGAACATCAACAGGAACGAAAATCAGTTTTTAATTAAAACTGTAAAAAGTTTGTGGTGGTCAGGTTTCGAACCCGCGCCCCTAGTGCAAAACCTCAGCGACCGAACCAAATGGACTACCACGCAACTGAGTTATGGACAGAAAACTTAATAAAAATCGATAATGGGTCGGGTGTCATCTTCTTCACCCGAACCCCTAGACTCGCCGGAGTTTATTCCGGTCGCCGGAAAACTGAAAAAAAAAACATGGAAGAGGCCAGAAAACGTGCAACTAGCATAGTAGAATGATTACCTCGAGTCGGAAATGGAATTCATCGCGTCTTTTATGCCAAATCGAAACCCGAATGAAACTCGAACTCGAACTTCGGGACGAATTATGATGCCCGCCGGTTGCTGCTGTGTTTTTGATCACACAGGGGTGTCGACACAAATGTCTTAAACCGCAGCTCATGATGATCGTTGATGTTGCGGACAATCGCAATCTTCACCGTGAGGACACGGTGAATTCAAGCGGGGTGGAATGATGTGACCCGGTTGGGTATACGGGTCGAATATCGTGGGTTTTATTTGTGTTTTCATGTGCTAGAATAATGGGTGTAGTGGGGATGCCCATACCCCATGTTTGTTTACATGTTCCGTTCCATTAGGTTAGTTATCTAGTAGGTTGGTTTTAGTCATGCATGTAATTCCCTATATAAGGGTTTAGCTCCATTGTTATTTTATGAAGAAGAATTTACGTCCATTTCCTTCTAAGAATTCTATCTAGTCTCTGTTCTATTTTCTTGGCCATAGATCAGTTAGAGAATCACATCAAGTGGTATCTAGAGCCAGCCCTGATCCATGGATACTCGCAAGCGTACCAATGCCGAATTCCAACAAGAAACCGAAGAACGTTTTGCCCGACACGATGCCATGTTCGAGCGTCTCTTGGCTGAGATGCAGAATCTCAATGGGTCCCTGCAGGCTCTTCGTGATAACTCCTCTTCCGGCTCCTCCCCCGGTGGCGACAAACTAATCTCGACCACCCATAAACCGTACTTGAAGCTGTCTTTTCCCCGTTACAGCGGAGGTGATCCCGCTGGTTGGCTCTACCAGGCTGAGCAGTACTTCACGTTCCAGCAAGTGACCGAGGACAACAAGGTGCATCTTGCTTCCTTTCACCTCGATGGTATAGCTCTCCAATGGCACCGGTGGCTCGAAAAATCTAAAGGCCCGATGTCGTGGGTCGAGTTTTCTAAGGCAGTTCATAGTCGCTTTGGTCCAACCGAATTCAAAGACCCGGCTGAAGCTCTAACCCGTCTGCAACAGCAAACTACAGTGGTTGCCTACCAGGAGGACTTTGAGCGTCTCTCCCATCGTGTTGATGGCCTTCCCGAGTCCTTCTTAGTCGGTTGTTTCTTAGGAGGCCTCAAAGACGAGATACGGTTGGAAGTCAAGTTGAAAGCCCCACGTTCCTTGCCTGAAGCTATTGGTATGGCTCGTTTAGTGGAAGAAAGACTCAAATTAGATGAGCCCTCAGATCGAGTTGCAACCCCATCGACCCAGGTAACTCCCACCCCCACTTCTGGGCTTTTGGGTCCTGCTCCTTCCAACAAGCTTCCTCTACCGGCTCCTAATCCGGTTCGTCGCCTTACAAGTGTCGAACTTCGTGACCGTCATGCGCGAGGCCTATGTTACTACTGTGACGAGACGTATAAACCCGGCCACAAATGTCTTAAACCGCAGCTCATGATGATCGTTGATGTTGCGGACAATCGCAATCTTCACCGTGAGGACACGGTGAATTCAAGCGGGGTGGAATGATGTGACCCGGTTGGGTATACGGGTCGAATATCGTGGGTTTTATTTGTGTTTTCATGTGCTAGAATAATGGGTGTAGTGGGGATGCCCATACCCCATGTTTGTTTACATGTTCCGTTCCATTAGGTTAGTTATCTAGTAGGTTGGTTTTAGTCATGCATGTAATTCCCTATATAAGGGTTTAGCTCCATTGTTATTTTATGAAGAAGAATTTACGTCCATTTCCTTCTAAGAATTCTATCTAGTCTCTGTTCTATTTTCTTGGCCATAGATAAGTTAGAGAATCACATCAGAGTGGTGGTCGATGGTGGTGTAGCAGTGGTGTGGTGGCCGGAAATCTTGAATTTCCGATGGTGGTTTCTTTGCTTCGGTTGAGAGGGAACGAGAGAGAGAGAGTGTGAGATTGGGAAGCAACAAATGATGGAATTAGGTTGGTTAAATGAATCGAAGGGGCTGGGCATTTGTTCGTTCGGTTACCGGATGTGAAGGGGTCGACGGTCGGCCTCCGTGGGTTACGTAATCTGATTTTCACAATTCAACTTTTCCTTAATGACGGAATCAGTCCCTCACGAAATTACAAGGAAGGCAATAAGTTTATGGAATTCACATGAATGAACCTTGCAAGTTTGTTTAGGTAAAATGAGATTAGGAAACTGACAAAACCGGTCCCCCAAAGTTTAGGAAAGATTAACGAGACTAACAGAGTTAACGGAGGGCATAAGCGATGACTATATATATATATATATATATATATATATATATATATATATATATCGACACATGTTTAACGCGAGGCATTTACAAAAATGTGAACCTTGTTTCGTTCACATAAAATCACGAATAATAATCCATAAATATATATTTTTAGTTCATATAAAATAATGAACATAAGATCTTAACGATACTTATATATATTCTGATCACATAAAATAATAGAAATGTTACACAATTGCGTGATACATTGTCACATAAAATCATAGAATATAATGTGCATATATATACATATATATCACATAAAATCATAGGATATCAACGTTTAGACTCAAGGATATGCTCGTATAGTGATGGTAACACAAACCCTATATGCTACCGTCAACATGAGTCAATCACATAGATGTTCACATAACATTTATAACAGTTGAAGTAAATGTTCTCACGACATTTATATATCAGTTTAAGTTTATTAAAATCAGGAAAGACTTGAAAAGACGGATTGTCACAATATACACACACACACACACATATATATATACATATATATATATATATATATATATATATATATATATATTCCTCTCCACTTTCAGATCTTAATATTTTTACCACTCTATATCTAAAATATTATTCAATCTAAAAAAATATGAGAATTTCATCTTCATCTCCAACCGATAACAAAACTGAGCGTAATTAGTTATTTATTAGTGCGGTTAAATGTCAGGACCAGATTTAGCTATGAGCTTGTTGGTTTTTCTCACCCAATTCAATAGACAAGTGCGAAAATCAATATCAAGTGATCAATAAGTGTTGGTTACATTGCAATCCCTAGATTTAGATGAAAAAAAATAAAGAACACACACAAACACCAAGAACACACACTAGAAAGAATGCTCTATGTTGTATTCAATTGGAATAACTACTGTTATTACCATAGGGTTACATCATACTCCTATTTATACTATTCTATACAGAGAGCATAATGATGCACATGATATATATATATATATATATATATATATATATATATATATATATATATATATATATATATATAGGGAGAGGATCATTTGAGAACCAATTGGTTTTAAGAACTTTTGAGAACCATTCTGAGCCACAAGTTATATATAAGGAAATCTCCCCCATGAATTTGAATGCTTCCCCCCTGAAAATTAGTGACTCAGAATGGTTCTCAAAAGTTCTCAAAAGAAAAAGTTCTCATTTGAACCTAACCCTATATATATATATATATATATATATATATATATATATATATTTTCCTGTAAGAATGGCCTTTAAATTTATAACATAACTCATCTTTTACTACTCATGCATATATAGAAAAGCGGACCTATCATATGGCAATATTAAGGAATGACTCAGGGTCGACCTAAGGAAGCAACAGTGTAATCAAAACTAACCTAGTGAATATTATTAAGACTCTGTCATAATTCTTAATGACTAGAAATGAATATTAATAACTTATAGAAGAAATGATATTGATATGAGAAAACAGATTAAAGAAAATAAATATCATCTAAGACTGATCACTATCCAGCATTACCTAAACCTGACATTTAACTTATCGCAACTTAACTATCTAATTAAGGAAACAGAATCACTAGAGATTGAATCTACAATTATAACCACAACCATAATGAAGTATCCACGAATCAATGACTTAGCTATAAGACATCAAACACATGACCTAAGATCTAGGATCATAGGCCAATCCTATTCTGACTAGTCATGATAGACTAATAACTTATGACCAAATCACATACCATCACATATGCACTATACCTAGTCACTACACTAATCCTTTTAATTGAAGACATGGAAGCTAAGGTTCATGACTAACAATGAGAACATAATTTAACCAAAATGGACTATTGAATCTGCATCATCACCAATTCCTATCTAGGCACGAGATTTATCTTGCGGTTGGATACGATGCTTCTTGAGTGAATCTTCACCCTCTTCAGTTGTAGGGTTGGTTAGAGTTATCAAAGTTTGAGCTCGAGTTTCACCATGAGCCACCAGGTTGATTTCTGACGTCCGAGTTGTAGGATTGGCGATTAGACTGGTCCGACGGACCTTGGAAAACAAGTTAGCCGTGTCTATAAATATAACATAACCTAGAAAGCCCGATTCTTGATGAGGCTTGGAGAACACACAAAAGAGAGAGGAAGCAGCCCAACAGCCACCACCTACCTCCCTACGTCCGACCGAAGCCAGGCACCGCCACCGCCACCGCCGATTTGGATCTGCGATTTTGTTTTTGCTTCTCATTGTTAGAGCATATTCCTATGCTGCAATGAGTCTCGTGTATTGTATCTAGATCAGAGCATTATTGTGTGAGTCTTAGGGTCTGCATACCAAGGGCCATACCAGCTGGTACGTAGCCAACATACCAATGGTACGTTGGATGGTACGCTGATTTAAGTGGTTACTATAAATAGTTCGTGTTAGAGAGAGTTCAGTTAGTTCTGTCATTCTATCACTCTTAAGTGTGTGCAACTGAGTGTGTATTCTCTCTCTAGAACTCTTTGTGACCATCTCTTAGTGAAATCAATAAAGTAAGCTTTATTTACATATGTGTTGATAGTATTGATTGAATCATGCAGTAGTAAGTTCCGTTCAGGAACTTACAAGTGGTATCAGAGCAATCCAGGTTGCTCTACTGCTGTGATTTGGTTAATTTTTGGATTTCTAGTGAGAGAAAGTTGGGGTTTCTTTGGTTTTTCGTCAATTTTTCTCAATTTCGAGTGTTTCTGGTGCTAAAACTGATTTTTGAACGTTCCTAGTGTGTTTCTGTTGCTTACTGTTTCAAATTCCAGTCCAAATTGTCAAAATTCGCAAAAATCAGTCGAATATATGTTGGTACGCCGGATGAATACGATGGTATGCCCGATGATCCTTTGGTACGCTCCTTGGTACGCTCCTTGGTACGCTAGGAAATCTCCATAGATCTGTTGGTATGCTGAGTGTTGGTACGGAAGACAAACTTCAACAATGGCACGCGACACTTACTTGTTGGTACGGAGGCAGTTACGCCATACCAAGGTGGTACGTTGTCAATTCCGATACGTTGAGTTGGTTTGGTCCGTTTCTTGATACGTTGAAGACAGTTGGTACGTTGCTGGTCCAGTGAAGGTTTTTGGTACGGAAGTCGATATTTTGGTACGTTGAAGGTAGTTTGGGTACGGCTGGTTCACTAAAACTGACGTAACCTGAGTTCCGTTAAGAGTTACGGGAGCTAATACTAGCCAAAACGACCGTCTAGACGAGATCTACACTTTTACTTGCCTAATGGCCAATACACTCCGTCTCGACCCCCAAAATCCACTTCTAAGACCTTCGTTTTTGGGTTTGAAGTTTTGACATTTGATTTTTAACTTCAAAATGAGCGATTTTCAAGCATTTTCAGCTGCTCAGACTTCAATGCAAATCATGATGAACTATGATAACAAAATAGGAACAACTCAGAAAGTTCCCAAGTTACTAAAATTGGAGGATATCATAATTGGAAGAAACAATTTGAATCTTACATTTTTTCTCAAGATGTTGATTGTTGCATTCCAATTGAAAATGAATTTGAGTATCCGATGATAAGTTCTAGAAAGCCAAAGATGATTAGTGATTTTGATTCTTATGAAAGGAAATTGTTTGCAAGAGAGAATAAAACTTATAGCTTTCTTACAATGGCTTTACCTAAAGATTTGATGCATTAATTTAAGAATTACACAACTTCTAAGGAATTGTGGGATGCTATTGCAGAAAGATGTGAGGGTAATGAGCAATATAAGAATACCCGAAAGAAAGTTTTGAAGAAGAAATTTGATAATTTTGGACATTGCGAAAATGAGAAAATTTCATACTTGATTGCCAGATTTTCACATTTCATTAACGAACTTGAAGTTATGCAAATTACAAAAGAGAATGATGAATTGAAAGAGAAGTTTCTGGAAGCTTTACCTAATAAATGAGAAAATTATGTTATGATGTTGACTAATGATCCAAGCTACTCAGGTTGGACATCCAATCAATTGACAAGCAAATTACAAGCTCGTGAAATGGAAATGATTGTGAAAAAGTCAGCAAGTCATGTTGTTCAGAATCCTGAATTATATTTTAGAGAAAATTCTGCTACCGTGAATGCTAAAGCTAAGTCAAGTGTTAGCTCAATTTTAAATCCTACCCCAACAACGTTGCTGGCTAGAAAGTCTGAAAATTCTGGTTATTCACCAGGTTGCAGTTTCATTATTCCTGATAAATCAACAAACAATTCTATTCCTGTTCAAACAGCAGAAGATTTAGCTGCATTGTTTTCTGCTTTCATATCATCTTCTTCTGGATCAAATTTTAGCCAAATCGGTAAATCTGGTTTGTTTCCAGACGACTTAACTCAGATGGATGATGATCAGTTGCATAAGTTAGATTTGGATTGGCAGTTTGCTATGCTAGTTGAAAGGGGAAGAAGATTTATGAAGAAACATGGAAAGAAATCTATTATTCAAGGAGAAAAACTTGGATTAGATAAGTCAAAGCTTAAATGTTTTATATATTCCAAATTCGGACATTTTGCTCATGAATGCAATCAATCCTCATCTGAAACGAGTACTTTGGATAAGCATGTTCACAATAAAGATGTTAAAGCTATGATATATCAAGCTGAAGAAGGTTATGATTGTTCTAAAGATTTTCAAGATGAATTAGCTTTTATAGCCACGGTGGAAGTTGAATCAAGTGATTCTGATTCTGAAATTTGTGGTTATGAGTCAACTTGTGAATTTTGTGCTCAAAAGGATAGAAAGATTCGGGAATTAGTTCAAGAAAAGGAAGGGTTGATTGTTGAAACGGCAAAAGAAGGAAGAAGAGTTAGAGAGTTACAAAAAGAAGTGTGAAGTTTTTGATGAGATTTTCAAGGCAAATGAAAAGTTGGTAAAAGAAAAGAGTGTGGTGATGGAAGAGTTTGTAGAGCTTCAGAAGATATTGGATGGGATAGTTGTTGAAGACAAAGAACAAATTTTGAAGTTACAAAATGAAAATGCAGAGTTAGTCAAAAATGCTGAAAAATGGGAGAGTGAAGCAAAAGATGCCATTGGAGATTTTGATGCTTTGTTTAACAAGTCAAAAGCCAAATTGGACTCGCTTCAGCAATCGTATGATGAACTTCAAAAAGCTCATGATGAAGTTACTGCTCTGGAAAGTGATCGTCAAGTGGAACATTCAAAATTACTCGATAAAGTCACAAGCTTGACACAAGACAAAAAATTATTGACAAGGAATGCTGGGATTTATAAAGGGCCGGTAGATAAAGTGACATAGGAAGTGTATGATGCACATGATCAGATGAGACAAGAAAAGTTTTTATTCAACAGAGCTTTAGAACAATTAATTGATTCAGAAAAAGCCTTGGGAGAAGCACAGAAGAAAATATCTGATTTGAATGTTGAGGTGTTAGATCTTAAAAGACAATCGAATAATCTGAAGAATTCACATTCATTCACAAGTTACTTGTGCAATGATGAGAATTTCAAGAAAGTGTTTGGAAACGAAGAATACAATCAGATTCCACATCCAGTTATTCAATCTGATCCTTTAGCTGATCTTCATTCTTCTGATGCAAATGGTGATTATTCTGATTTTGCTACTGCGAAATCCGACAAAAGGAAAAAGTCTCAATCTAACAAGAAAGTGGAGAAGGAGGAAATCTTGTTTGATAAATTTGCTTCTAAGTTTGTATCTGGTGGGTTTATATCTGATGATGGGATAATTTCTATTGAAAAGGTGATTGAGGAAAATGAAAAACAGTTGAATGATGCTGCTAAGCTGGTAGAAGCTAACAAATTATAAGATATTAAAGCTTCATTCAATCAAGCTGCTAAACCTGGTTATTCGAGTTCTCAAGTTGATCTATCAAAGCTACCGGGTTACAAAGGTTCAGGATTGGGTAGTGGGGGTAAGAAATTTGAGAAGAAAGGGAAGAATGTGTTTAAGAAAGCTCCAAAAGAAAAGAAAGACACAAATCTTGAAAAAATCTATCATTTGGCTCAGGTATTCATTTCTACGACGGAGAAAGGATTCGAGGGAAAATAAAAGAAGAAGGATTCATCTGAAAGTTTTGCGAAAGAATTTTCGTCGTCTGGATCAAATTCAACACCTCGAAGTCCTACTTCCAAATGGGTGCATGCGAATAGGTTTCAAGTATTTGATGACTATTATGATTCCTTTGAATCTGATGATATGTGTCATGCATTTCAGGGCAAACCACATTCTAAATGATCATTTCGTTTGTGTTATCAATGTCGCCAAAAGGGACACATGGCACAGGATTGTCCTGAAATTGCCAAAGAAACATTTTCTAACAAATCTGCTACATAATTGATGAATCAAGCAGAATGTTTACTGAGTCAACACCTTCCAAAAAAAAATCTAAAAAGAAACAATTTTTCAAATTTGATTCAAGTGTTGGTGGTTCATCACAGGATGTTGAATGTGTTAAAACTGAAAAAGCAACCATGCAGTGGCGACCTAAGGTGGTCAGCAAGGCTGCTTATGATTTTGTTAAAGACACTGGTTGACCAGAAGCTGTGTGCTTGTAACACCCCAAAATTTTATAACTTGAATTATATACGTATGCTATACGTGTTAAGTAGCTAAAACGTATATTGATATGGTTTATGGGTTGATAAATGGGTAAAGGGAAATGAATTGGAAATGCTATACGTGTTTATGTTATAGATACATATGATATATGTGCTAGATAGCTAAACGTGATGAAACGTATGAAAAATGCATGTTTACCCATTAACGGGTAATGAATTGATAAAAGATAGGGATATACACGTATTGATAGATGAAATGAAATAAATACATGTTTTATAACCATGATAATTGATATATATCAAAATGAAATACGTGTTTAGAAACAGATATGATGGAAATACATGACAACCGAAAGGGCAAGCGCCTGTACACTGGGGTTTTCGGCAAAGTGGAGGTGTCGCATAAATCCCAACTGGGAACTGGCATACCTCACTAGGCGATCCCGGAGTGAGCGCTTACTTATAAGAATGCGCGTCTTCGTATTATCGTTAAAAGAAAAGGATAATTGCCTAAAGGTCATTTTGGTCATTTTGACCTTTAAAAAGGAATAAACATAATAATTGAATATTATTAAGATAATAAGATGATAAAATAAACATAGGAAGTGCTTATTGTATTAAACCTTGCGTTAACGCCATACAATATGCAATTAGGTTAAATTGGAAGGCATAGCGGAGGTTTTGCCTGAATTAACTGCTTAAGAGAATAAGGTGAGTTCTATGAGCCCACTCTTTAAATGTTTTAAATATTTTAAATATTTCGGGCTGATATACATACAAATGCTATGAAAATATATTCAGATGGTTTATAACCGAGATATTGCATGTTTTAACTGATAGAATTGTTAAAAGGTTTTTGATTGATATATACGTGAAGGGTTATGAAAATGTTATGAAAATGATTATTAAAATGCTTTACAGTATTATACTGTTAAATGATTGTTGATTTAAAATATACGTGAAAAAGTTGAAAAGGTTGTGATAATAGTTATGGGTGAAATGTCCTAAACTGTTAAACTCCTAAATTGCTTTATAAATGATATATATGAGAAATGTTAAGGAAATGTGTTAAAATTCCTTTTACATATACGTGGAATGTTTTAAGGCCTATAACTGTTTGAATGATGATTACTTGTTATAAACTATTTTCGGGAAAGTTATAATAAACTGGGTAATGAAAAGAATGAAACTTTTATATAAAGTTTTGAGAAATGGAAAATGTGAATGTTTGGTCTAAGCTTACGCATGCAAATAAGTAACGGGTAAAAATAATCTTATTGGCATTGTTATGATTATAAGGTGTAATATATACTAGGATGATCCTATATCATACCCGTTTGTATTAAGGTGTGGTGGATACGCTGCGGTACTTCCTATATATAAACACCTGTAATACAATAGGAAATGTTATAGATTCAGTCCAGTATGTAGTTCACTTGAGTTTGAACGAGACCAATAACATTATATTTATGAAACATTTATTTCCATATACGGGTGCTGGACTGGTGTTAAAAAGATTATGAGTCCAAATACAAGGATTATTTAAATGAACTTCTGAAAGGGTTGAAAAGGTTTTAATATAAGTGGATATTGTCTATGTAAGAAGGAAGACTGTGGTTGTACAACTAGAAGCGGGGAATGACGGTTTTCTGGGGTAGCGACGGCTGCTCTATGACTAATATTCGGGCGGCGATGGTTGCCCGAGGAACTAACGTGGTTCCAATAGACAATGCTTAGTAAGTAAATAAATGATTGCGTATAATATTTCGTATAACTCTTTTATGTTTTATAGCTAATGATTATTTGAACAAGCGAGGGTCTAGGAGACCCAGAGTACTTTGAGTACTAAACGGTTTAAAGGTTATGTTTTGGTATAACACTGTTACGTTATACCTGTTAAATGATTAAATGGGGAAATGGTTACATGATTAAATGAATGAATGTTTTGATATAACTCCATTTTATACCGATAAATGTTTAAGGGTTATATTTTGGTATAATGTTTATACCTAATAAATGTTTAAAGAATAATGGTTTTAAAGTTATAGTACAGTTCTGTTATGTTTTGTACTTGGCAAATGTTTGATAAAAGGGGGCCATTAGGCCCAAGCGTTGGAATAAACTTTCAAGGCAAAGGTAACGCTTTTTGAAATACGTAGAACTCACCAGCGTAAGCTGACATTTCCAAAAACATATGTATGTCAGGTGATGACAATGTTTAAGGTAGCAAGGAAAGGACGCTGGTGAGGACAGACTAGGTGGGCAAGTTATCAGGAAAGGACTCGATAGTAGACTGACAATAAACATAGATAAGATCTACTGGTTAGATTACGTTGTATCTTCCTTACTGTTGTACTTGACCTATAAATAAATGAAAAGTTTTTAATTTCCGCTGCTTAGTAATCTCTGTTGTACCATGTGTTCATGAGTAAATCCGATTAGTGACCCCTTCTGGAGCCAAGTATGGAAGTGGGCATCACAAGTTGGTATTAGAGCCTTGGTTTAAGAGATTTAGATACTAGCGCGGTATCTAGACTTAAACTAGGACTCTGGGTAAACAAAGTAAGGTAAGATAGGGAATGTAAATGCCAGTCAGGATAATCATGCCCATAGGTAAAAGGTTGCACCAGGAACATAGGAGGTAGGACTTAGGATATGCAAGTACGAAGAATACCCGATTACAATTAGCTACTGCAATTTGGTATTTTATCCAAATGAACATATCATAGGTTCTTACTATTGTGTGGCCTAGTGCGAGGTAGGTTAATTGACAGTGAGATACGTGGTCAATAAATTGTAAGAATGTCTACCGGTCTTAAAGATTACCGGTAAGGATCGAAAGGAAAGGTATGGACATTAAGGATGATTGCGATGAAAGTAACTGGGTTTTGAACACATCATTATTATATAATTGTATAGTGCTTGCACTTATCTAATTATCATGAATTCAAAATTTGGAGACTTCACGTCACATGAGTTCTGACATGTCCAACTATTTTGATTATAGGATCAGAAGATGAATAGAAATAATCATAGTCAAGATAGAAATATGGATGGAACATCCGATACCAATTCCAATGTCGATAGTAATATAAAGACAAGTACCTTCAGCGAAGAAGAGAAAACCGCCGCGATGGCAAAAGCGTTTAAAGTTAAGTTATTATCAATTGCGAACCAACTCTTGGAGGCCTTAACAAGAAGTGTGCCCAATGAAGGCATGTGCCACAAGAAAGCTAAGGAGGCTACTGAAGTAAGAAAGCCAATATGTCAAGTGTACAAAAGACGTCGACGTAAGGATTGCAGCTCAAGCAGTTTTCACAATTGTGCCCAAGACGATCACATCTTCTGTATGTGCTCGGAGCTAAAAAGATTTTTCGAATGTGGCAATTTAGGACACAACATGACAGATTGTCATAAAAGGATGAAAGATCAGGAACCATTGAAGATGAAAAAGAGGTGTGAAGCCGATGGAGCACTCGAAGCTCTAGAGAATGAAGCCAGTATTACAGGCACAGAACCTGAGGTTACATCCAGTATAGTTTCATGGGCAGATTGTCGTAAAAGGATGAAAGATCAGGAACCATTGAAGATGAAAAAGAGGTGTGAAGCCGATGGAGCACTCGAAGCTCCGGAGAATGAAGCCAGTATTACAGGCACAGAACCTGAGGTTACATCCAGTATAGTTTCAGGTATGCGTACATCGATAACGTACCCACGTATGTCTTATTAAGACTCCGATATTATATTACGTAGGTTATATGTACTATGTACGAAGAAATCCCTTTAGACTAAAATAGCCATAGGAAGAAATGTTACGATTACGTAGATTACCAGTAAGATTTTGAAAATGTTGATATGCGAATGAGCCTGACGATTCGAATTTAGCAACAACAGCAAACTTAGAAGTCTGAATTCGATACTAGGAATCGTCACACAGTGTGCTACACCGATGCAAGTAAATTGTGACAACCCGTACTTTCCAGGTATACATTGAAATTATAATTACGTGCAATTAACTGTGATTCTATGTGCATTAGACTTAATTCGTCCAAATTAGGTGACTATACGTGCAAACATAGACAACATAGGTCCGACAACAATTACCCATAGTGGAAATCAACTTAAGTTCTGGATTCATTCAAGATGGAACTTCAATAACAAAAAAATTCATAACCATTGTTTTATGAAAATTAAATATAAAATAAACATTTTATATTTTTCTAAAACTATTACGTAATGACAAACGTAATTCAACGGAACGTTTATTCAAACGACAATTCAAGTCAAACAATTATTAGTTTTATTCCTAAGACTATTTCTATGTCCAAACTATATTTTATTTTCATCAAAAACAAACAATTAAACATTGTCGCCAAAACATTCAAACACAAAACGCTTACGTCAAGCAAATCATCTAATTCTAAATTTTAGTTCATCATTGTGCATAATTCCATGACAAACAATCAAGACTTGTGACATTCCCAATCATTCAAATTAAACACGACACTTAATCATTTTAGTGATTAATATATATATATATATATATATATATATATATATATATAGTGAAAAGTTCATTGTAGACACCCTCATAAGTGTAGACATGTAGACACCCTTTTTCACCATTAGATCTCTTGATCTAGTGGTTGTGATAATTTCATTTTTTTCTTTTTTTCTTTTTTCTAATTGTTCAGAGCATTTCACATGTGAAAAAGAGCTATTTCACATGTGAAAGTGTCTACAATGAACCTCACCCTATATATATATATATATATATATATATATATATATATATATATATATATATATATATATATCATTCGTTCTCGAGCCAAAAACTGACTTTTTTTAACCGTTTATCCATTTGACTCGAACGAAGTGTCGTTGGACTCATTGAATCAAACCGGACTCAACCTGACCCGACCCGAGACCCGGTTTGACCCGAAGAGCCCAATGCGCCTACCGGCCCAAACCTCTTTCTCTTTTCTTTTCTTTCTTTTCCCACGGCCCAAACCTCCCGGCCCATTTTCTTCCTTTTCCGGCCCGCAAGCCCACCGAGCCCGGCCACCTTTTTCTTTCTTCTTGGGCCATCGAACCGTTCCCTTTTTCCTTTTCTTGGGCTCAAACCCGAGTCCACTTTCCTTCTCTTTTCTTTTTCTCTCCACCGGCCCCGAGTTCGATCCCCATTCCCTCCATTCTTTTCTTTTTTCTTTTTCCCGGTTTCTTTCTCCCTTGGACCGGTCGAACCCGGTTTCGAACCCCCTTCTCTCCTCTTTCTTTTCTCGGTTACCTTTTCCCTCCCATTCGGTTCCAACCGAACTAGTCCACAACCAAGCATCTAGAGTTGTGACAATTCACACATGCCTAATCCTTTCCATGTCTTCAAGATACTAAACACTTTTGTTGGCTAAGTACACTACACCTTCACTAACCATTAGGTAATGCTTATATCCATCCCACAAATGACAAAACTTGTCACCTTGTCCCTCCTTCTCCCTTCCTTGAGCCGGCCTAAGTGCACAACTATACCATCACTATAGCTCACTTTTACATTAAGCAAACAAGTGTGTTCAAAGGAGATCAAGCCAAGGTTCAAGCTTTGCTCAACCCCCTCTCTTCTCTTCTCTTGTTCTCGGTTCAAACCACCACCGAACCGCCTCCCTTCTTGGTTCATTTAAACCGTAACCCAAGCCCCACTTAACCATCTATATACTTCACTCTTAACCCACATTACTCACTTAACCCATTCAAGAGAAACACACACTTTCTCTCTAGTCTCTCTCACTCTCTACCTCTCGGCCCTCCATACACCACCACTAACCACTAGGGGTGTTCAAAACCGGATACCCAGAATTTCGGATATCCGAATTTCGGGTATCCGAAAATTTCGGATATCAGTTTTCGTTGTCCAAGTCCAAGTCCGAAATTTCGGATATCCGAAATTTCGAATATCCGAAATTTTGGACTGGACTCGGATAGTTAAAACGGATATCCGAAAATCCAGTTTTTTTTTAAAAAAAATCACAATTTAACCAAAAAAAACGACAAAACGACAAAACAAATAAACATATTCCAAGTCTTCAAATACAAATAAACATAAGTTCGACCTAAAAAACGACAAAACAATTAAACATAGTCCAAGTATTCAATAATTCCTTATTTTTTTAATATAAAATTTGTTTTAATTTATATATATTTTCGGATACCGGGTATCCGAAACTTCCGAAAATTTTGTATATTCTTGTCCAAGTCCAAGTCCGAATTTTCGGATATCCGAGTTTCGGATATCCGAAATTCCGGATATCCGAAATTTTCGGATAATTCGGATACGGAATTTCGGATAATTCGGATACGGATTCGGACTCGGATATTTTTTAACACCCCTAATAACCACCACTTTCTACCATCAACCACCACTAAATCTAAGCTTCAAATCACTTCTAGGATCAAGGTAATCCACCAACAACTCTTATTCCATCATCTTTCTTTCATTACTTCTTTCTAATCTTTCAAGAACAACAAAACTAACCTCTTGTTTCCTTGACAAAATCCATGATCTCTCTTTCATCCTTTCATCATCATCATCCAAATCAAAGAACAAGGGTGGGTTAGGAGCTAAACTTGGAAGCTATATCAATAACCCATCAAGTCTTTACCGATCCGGTTTAAGTTTAAGTGAGGAACCTCCTTTTTTTCTTAACTTATTCCATGATATATTCTTATAATGTCACAAATACATGTTCATGATTAAGTCTTGGTTGTGTTATTAGATGATTACTAGCAAACTTGCATGTTAGTAGCATTATGTTCTTTTATGGACAAGCTAGAATATTATTTGAAACAAGTTTCTTAGAAAATATTAACATAACATGTATATTTATGTTAAAAGTTTCATAAATGGTGACATAGTTTATATATCATAACACATTATGAGTTTTGAATGTTTTAGTATGTTTGTTTTGGTGGACATACATAAACATAATGTTTGAAAACCAAGTTTTAAAGAAAATATATTATGTTAAAAATTGTCAAACATGACATCCCATTTTGTGTGTCATAAAAGAGTGTCATTTGAAATATATATATATTACAACCTTGAAAACACATCATGATTTTGACCTCAAATCTGCAACCAACTTTGTCTTAGGATGATTTTGAGTTACTAAAGTGTTATTTTGAAGATTGACTTATAAGATCTTTAAGAAATGGGAAAATGGAATTTTTATGATTTAAATATCATTTATTTTCATGAAAATTAAGTAAAAACCCTTGTGACCAAAAAATGACCACTTAGGACTTGTAACATATGATCTAGGGCTGCCAAGATTAATTTATAAACTTACAAAGTGATTCGGGAAGTTAAACACTTGAAAACGGAACAATCGGATACCGTAATACGACTTTTCGACACATGCAAAAATATAATTTATTCTTGAATAAAAATCGAATCTGGTCCAGAACATAAAACATACTCATTTTGACATATAAAAATGTTTCCTAAGGTTCAAAAGTGGAAAAACATGTTTTAGAAGTAAACCGGACCAAAACTGTAACTTTCGGTAACTCGAAAACGTCAAATTTTACAAGTTAAACTCCCACCGGCACCCTTGGCAACTAAAGACCCTAAACCACATTAAAAAAAGTCTATTAACAAATCCTAAGTGTTAAGGTAACTTAAAAAGTCATAAAACGAGTCAAATCGGTCAAACCGGTGAAACCGGCTAACTACCGGACTAACCGACACTTTATATTACCAAAATATAATTTCATATATTTTTGTAAACATTTCTTCATACAAATAGACATATTTTCAAATATCGAAATTCTTTTCGTAAAACGCGACTTATACTGTGTAACGACGCGCGATATAACACGCGCGTTCGAACATTAATAAATATAAGTTTTTATTTATTAACTTAAAGGGTTCAAAACCTTACAAATATTTAATGAATTAAATATTTATAATTTTCATAATGTTTAATGAAAAAATAATCCATATTATTCAATATTTATTTTTCAAACGTAAAAATCTAAGTATTATTTATTTATTTAAATAAATAATAAATTCCATCAAATTCAATATTATTTATTAGCCAATAAATAATATCCTAGGATTTCCATCACTGTCATCGGGTAATAACAGTCGAGACTTAACCTTGAACATTGAGTGACGTATTCACTAACTCAAGATAGCCAACCCCTAATACGTCATAACATTACCTTGTAGACGTTTGCTAGGCTAAGTTCAACCAATTATACCTGTCAGTCCATCTTCAAACAAGTGAGTCTTCACGGACCTTTTACATTTCTATTTTCTAACTTGGGGGAGAATTCAATGATTGCTTTTCAATTTCATTTTGTCAGATATTATGATAACTGTAAGAAGTATTGATTTCATGTTCTTTTCATATCCCCAATCTGTGTATACATGTTGATTCATGTTATATGCCTAAGCCCCACTATTTAATTGAGTTCAATTAGTTCATTCGAAACGATAGCTTATGAGTAGATCTATATGGGTTGACGACCCTGCCCTGACTTGGTCACTCCAGTCATGACTCCATGGTTATAGTCAAGGGGTACATTTGTTATTCTGGTCATTCGGTGTTCTTGGGGAAGAACACCAGGAGTGGGTAAACAGTTAGTTTTAAATTCAAGGTTCATGATTGATCTTTGCAACAACAGTGTCAACAACATTTTCAAACATAATTTCCAACAGTTCTAGTGTCATAAAACCTGTGAACTCACTAACAATTCTGTTGACTTTTTTAATCTTGAATTCTCAGGTGATTAGAGACTGCAACTCCATGTTTTTATGTTCTGATCCTGCTTGTCATATCATGGTCTGCCTGCCGTGTGTTCATGCATTTCTTTTTGAAGATTTAGACGCATTACGCCTTAGGGTAGTTATGTTTACAAATCTCATGACGTTGTCTTTTGGAAACTTTATCATGTAACCACTACTTTATTTCCGCCGCCATGGTTTTAAATATTTAAATAAATGTTTAAGACTTCTATTTTCGAAAGACAAATGGTTAATTAAAATGTTTATTTAGACGTTAATCATTCGTAACCATGACCATGATGCCAATAATTCACATGCCCACATTTAGTCATTTCTCGGGGTGTGACAGACGTGGTATCAGAGCCATGGTTATAGTGAATTAGGATGCATCGGTCTGCATGTAGTCTATACCTAAGCTCTGCATCATTCATTTGTGTGTGTGCATTCATGCATTGCCTTGTATGTGTGCCAACTTGCAAACCAATGTGATTTCTTTTAGTTGATTGCCTAATATAAGTATTATATATATCATTGTTATAACTTGTAATAGTCACAACATGGAAAACAAGGAGACCATTGTGATACCATCTGACTCTGAGCCAGAGCCGGACTATACCCCATCTTCTCCTGAGTAGGCACCACGATCACCGGAGTATACACCTTCTTCACCAGTCATAGAGACTGCACCTTTCCCCGACCATTCGACTTAGGCTGACACTACGAAGGACAACTGGGACCCGATTACGTCAGATGACGAGTTCTACGAGGATGAGCCCGAGGAGACTATTCCCGCTACATTCTACCCTCCTGTCGCAGTGATTTCCATTCCTGACCCCATTGTCTCTATTCCCGACCCTCCTGTGTCTCACCCTCCTGCACATGTCCTTGACCCTTCGTCTCCTGTCCCTGCACCGTCACATCGTCTTTACTGTCTTGCTCCAGGTGGTCATAGGTTAAAACATACGCCTAGGAAATCCGTGATCCGCACTAGTCCTATGACTATTGCCCCTGTTGATGAGCGTGCCCCAAAAACGCAGTGCGTCCCTGAGCCATCATTTGTTCCATCTGTCCCGGAGCCACCCTTTGTTTCATCCGTTCATGAGATAGGAGAGTCATCTGCCTCAGCTGCTGCTCGCACTGCTCCCATCTATGATGGTGTTCCTGTCCTTCTGCCTGACCTCCTTTCGATCCAGTCTCGTTTATCTGGGCATGATGATGCCATTCGTCATGTTATTGCTGAGCTTCGTTCATTGCTGTCTTATCACACCATTCAGACTCTGGAGACACAACTGACGTCCATCGAGGATCATGCCAGTGCTACCGGTTTTGCTATGGATTCCCTACACGCAAACCTTACAGATGTTTCTAAGTCGACCCCTACCACGATGCTGACTATGGAGATGTTCGAGATACGCATGAAGGCTATGAAGGATACGATGATGTTCAGACATTCATGGCTACACTCAGCCAGGCTGCTGGTTTGTTCTTCATGCCACCACTGCCGCCATTCCCCAGAGGCCCGTACTAGTGATACTACCCAGTGATGCTTTTGTATTGTGGTTAATTTGTGTATGAAAACTATGATGTATTTTGACAAAGGGAGCTGCGCCTCCGACTTTTGAAACAATTATGGTATGTTCGTACTAGAATTGTAGTATTTGTCATGATGGATGTTTTCGGATA
Source organism: Deinandra increscens subsp. villosa (assembly GCA_039602395.1). Classification (NCBI taxonomy): domain Eukaryota; kingdom Viridiplantae; phylum Streptophyta; class Magnoliopsida; order Asterales; family Asteraceae; genus Deinandra; species Deinandra increscens. Next base: position 125,250,119 of record JBCNJP010000007.1, read on the forward strand.
TTAATTGTGACGCCCACTCCCAGTCTTGGCTCCAGGAGGGGTCACGTGTCGGATTTACTCATGAACACATGGTATAACAGAGATAACTAAGCAGCGTAAATTAAAAACTTTTCATTTATATATATAACAAGTTACAATAGTAAGGAAGATAATAACATAATCTATAACTAAATCTTATCTATAGCTATGCCAGTCTACTACCGAGTTATTCCTGATAGCTTTCCCATCTAATCTGCCCTTGCTAGAGCCCTTCCCTTGCTACTTTAAACATCACCGATACCTGACATACATGCTTTTAAAGGTCAGCTTACGCTGGTGAGTTCTAAGTATTTAAAACTTTTACCTTTCCTTTAAAGGTTTACCTCAACATTTGGGCCTAACGACCCCTTCTTTAAAAACATTTATCAGGTATAAAACATAACAGAGTTATACCAAAACATTTAATCATTTATCCTTTATCAGGTATAAGACATAACAGAATTATACCAAAACATTTAACCATTCATTCTACTAAGCATTGTCTATTGGAACCACGTTAGTCCCTCGGGCAACCGTCGCCACCCGAAACCTTTCATAGAGTAACCGTCGTTACCCCGGGGAACCGTCATTCCCCGCTTCTGATTGTACAACCACCTTTTCCCTTTTCACTACACAATATCCGCTTAGATTAAAACCTTTTCAATCTTTTAAACATTTTCATTCTTTCCAAAAGTCCATTCAAATAACCCTTGTGTTTGGACTCATAACATTTTCAACACCAGTCCATTACCCATATATGAAAATAAGTGTTTCATAAATATGATGTTATGGGTCTTGTACGACAAGGCTAATAAGATCATATTTACCCGACACTTATTCACGTACATCGGCTTAGACCAAACATTCACATTTTCCATTTCTCAAAGCTTTACATAAAAGTTTTATCCTTTACATTACCCGTTTAATATATCCTTCCCGAAAAGTAATAACAGGTAATAATAACTTTAAAACAGTTATAGGCATTATAACATTTTCATGTATGTGTATCAACACAAAACAAGTAAAGGCATCTCAAATATTTTTCAAGTAAACAGTTGAATATATATTGCATGTATATCAGCCCGAAAACATTAAAACATTTAAAAAAGTGGGCTCATAGAACTCACCTTATTCTCTTAAGCAGTTAATTCAGAGAAAACCTCCGCAATGCTTTCCAATTAAACCTAATCGTGTATTGTACGGCGCTAACGCAAGGTTTAATATAATAAACATTTACTATGTTTATTTAAACTCTTTATTAACTTAATAATACTTACTTATTAAGTTTATTCCTTTTAAAGATCAAAATGACCAAAATGCCCTTTAGGCCATTATCCTTTTCTTTTATTGATAATACGAAGACACGCATTCCTATAAGTAAACGCTCACTCCGGGATCGCCCAGTGAGGGATGCCATTTCCCAGTTGGGATTTATGCGACACCCTCGCTTTTGCCAGAAACCCCAGTGTACAAGCGTTTACCTTTCCAGTCCGCGCGAACTTCTAATATCCGATTAACTCGGTATTTTAAATATTTTCTCATTTATCCAATTTAACTTTATATATACTTATTACATATAAAGATATGTTATCATACCAAAAATCAAGTCTCCATACCATTCGGATTATTTTATGTTAAACAATCATATTTGGAAACCCTAATTTCCTGTTGTTCTCATTCCTTTATCAAAACTCATTTTCATTCAAAACTGACTTAGGGTATTATCCGTTATAACATTTTATAACATGCTTTAAAATTTTAAAGCTTGGTTCGTTACCGTTTACTCGGGTTTGACAGAACAGTGTCTAGAAAACCCTAATTTCAATATTAACACCTTAAAATATATATTAACATATTTTAAATACATTTAATCCGATAATTTCTTTATCAATATCGTTAACCTTTATATTAAATATATACCTTTATATATATTTAATATTTAAATATATTCCTTTAATCAATTTTATTAAATAAAATTGATTAATAATCATATATATATTTATTCCTCTTAAATATATATTTATATCATTTAACCCCTATTTTAACTTAACAATAATATTTGTAATAACAACAAATATATAACGTGATTACCTTATTGACGGGTCGTGAAACGATTCCAAAATAACCGAATAATAAAGTTGTCTGATTTAGACAAATAATTAGTCCTTCCCGACTAGCTCCTTGCCACGAGCATTTCCCCGTTGTCGGTTTGTCGTTTGGACCTCGTTACGCCACCGAAACATCGCCCGAAAGTGTAAACAGGTTTTATTGACGTCACTAGTTTATACCCCGTTTGCCGCCACTGTGGTCCATCTTCATCGACCGTAGACCACCACAATGGTTCTTTGTCATCTCAGTAGCTTACTACCGTTACCGGCATCGCCCGCCGTCAACCGCTCGTCACCGAATCTTAACCGAAAGAGAGGACGGTAAACCGGGTTTACCGGGTTTTATACGTAACCGGTTTTATCACCTCGACCCGCATCCACCACCTTTCGCCATCGACCACCTGCTGCTATCACCACCTACAACCTGCTACTGCTATTATTAGCGCTACCCGGCGACATTCCGCCACCACCGAAACCAATACTGTCGCAACCCAAAAAGAAACGGAGGAAGGAAGGTCGAAGGTGTTGGGTTCGCCGGATTCGGGGTTCTGAACCACTGTTGCTATGCTCATCGGAGAGCGGAGGAACACCGGAGGGTGGGGGCTGTCGTCGAACAGAAAATGGAGGAGAGTGGGATCGGGGGTGCTGGGAGGTTTGCCGGAATATCGAGAGAGAGAGAGGTGGGTTTGTTGCTGTCGTCGGAAAAAACAGAGGGACGAGGGAAACTCACCGGTTGGCTGTCGCTGGCTGTGGTCGCCGGAGGTTCGCCGGTGAGGTCGCCGCCTTTGATCGGGCGAAATGAAACGAGGGGGAGGCTGCCGCCCTTCTTTCTTCTCTCTCTCTTATTACTTTCTTTCTGTTTCTTTTCTGTTTTGTCGTATATATGTGTGTATATTTTGAATTGTGAGTTTGTATGTGATTTGAGATGATATGCATGCATACGTATTTATACTAAATTGAAAGAAATGAAAACTATACACGTAAATGTATGACTAACATTTTCAAATGATGAGTCACTCACAAAATTCGACAGATAGAATATTAAGAAGTATGGAACAAGTAACTATTTTAATAGGGTATACTATAATTAAGTAGGTATTATACCCGTAACCTAGACCCATTAAATATTTTATAAACGGTTTATAAAAATTCCCGAACATCCAAAATATTACGGGAGTCTAATAAATATAATTAATATATTTATTCTTTGGTTAAACGTTAACCGGTGAATATTACGCGGTAGAAAGCGCGTGTTCAACGGCGTAGAGATCGTGGCCGTCTTACAATCCGAACACGTTTTCTTGACTAAAATTCTTTATAGGTATTATAGTAATTATTTATACTTTGCCGAGGCGTTATAATCATCTCGAACGGCTAACCGAATTAATTTCGGTTATTATCGCGTAACAACAATGGTTACCGATTCTACCGTTTTTCGTGCCGAACATCGCAAATATATTTTATAACGATTATAAATCAAGTATTTAGCAATACCTGATATTCTACTTTCACCTCGGTGTCAATTTAGTGACGTTCGTGCTTACATACAGTTTATTACAACCGGGCCTAAATCACTATTTTGTGTTTCCCACTTCATTATAACTCGGATTTAAAATCCGTCTGCGCCCACGATCTTTATTTGTCGTTATCTACTATATTCTATAATTTCGCCTCTTGACGTTTCCTCGAATATCGTGTCGAATATTCATACGTGAATCGTAACATTTCTCTATTATAAGTATATATTATATTACATATATTTTAGCTACTTAACAAATATAGCACACGTATATATCTTAAGTCATAAAATTTGGGGTGTTACAACTCTACCCCCCTTAAATAAGGTTTCGTCCTCGAAACCTGCTCAAACTATGATTTAACTCACAATGAGTTCTTTACCTTTTTACCTTTCTTTCATTTCCCGGATTAATCCGGAAACCTTTCTATGCATCTAATGCATCCATCTCATATGAACCATCTGGTTCCTGGGCTACGATTTTAACATCGTAACAAACTTTTTATGACAATTTATCATTTATCTCTATTACCTATAAGGTAATACTTTAACCATTCTATTCACGAAGTCTTGTTCACAATTTTAAATGTGAATCACATTTCTATAACTGATGCTAGCACCCTTAGGAACGTATCCCTAACGAATAGTCTAGCTAACGATTTGAGAGAATACGTTTCTCAAAATAAAGGAACTCTTCCTTTTGTTAATCACATACTATCTAGGTGGTGTCATAACTCTTTAGCTACATATAGGGTAGTCTGATTATGAATCCCATCGGAATTTGCTTCGAATTTTCTAAAGTCGAAATTTATCGCGAAGCTTCTGCCATTCTGTTTTAACCTTCTGCGTACGTTAAACATGTATCCGTATGTTTAAAAGATTTGAACTTCTTTTTCTGGACATCAACAATCCCTCAGTTATTCGTTAGTAAGTGATATGTATTCGTGAATGCTACTGATTGGTTTTCCACCGTGGCCCGTAATATCTACCTGCACGAGATTAATTCTAGTGTCACTTCTGGTTGTACCTTAGGTGTATATATATAGGATGTACCAGCGGCGTATCCACCACACCCTGGATACAACTAGAGGCGTACTATTACTAGTCTGGTGTAGGGCGATATTACCACAACAAAATCAGTATAATTCATGACTATCTATTACTTACTTAAATAACTAATTTGGACATTCTGCGTGCAACCTCATTTGTTGTTTGCATCTCTTGAGTGTAAACACTTTTGCTGCAATTCTCTCTTCACTAGGCCTAATCGGTAATGATTTTACCGATGCCCGTGATAATCCGTTCATTACTTCATTTCATGCACGTTACTCGTTAGGATTCCAAAAGGACTTGACATCTTCTTAGTCAACCTAATGGCGTTACAATCTTTGAAAAATTTTGGCGGCTTCAGACGTATTAGCATAGCCTCTCTCTTTTCCTGATCCTCAGTTCTTCCTTCCAATGCTTAATGCACTCTTCACCATCCTTTAGAACTTTTAGAACGTCATTTGTCAGCATGCTCAGTCACGAAATTTCTGGGATTGAAGGAGTGTTCGTCATTCCAATCAACACTACTAATCACTTGTAATGATTATTTTGCTTCCGAAAAGCCGTTCTCTTACAGTTTCATTCTTAGCTGGTGCTAATCTGATCTCAGATCATCTTTGGGGAATCGTCTTGCTCCTTGTAGTTGTTTGAATAGTTTGTTGATCCTTAACAAAGGATATATGCTTCTTACTGACAGCTTCTTCTTGCAGTCTATGCATATCCTTGGCTTCCATCCTTTGTCTTGAAATTGGTGGAGTATCCTAAGGCGATATATTTGGTCTAAAGAAATCTTCTGGCTTGTGTTGGAGATAACTGGTACGGTGTTTCTACTTCTGGCGTTGTTTGCTACTAATGTTGTTGTTGCTGGCGTTGTTGCTTCTAGCGTTGCTTTCAGCGTCGAGTTGATTGTGGAACCCCATTTCTTGATCTGACGAGTTGCTAATTGGATTCACTGGTACGTTCTTCGGCTTCTTAGTTTTACCTCTGAGTCAATGGCATACATCAAGTATGACTTACCTCTTGACCCATGTACTTCCACGTTTTGTAATCTTTACTGCTAAGTCATCACGATCCTTGCATATGAAGTTGAGTCTTCCTCCGCGTAGCATCTCGCGAGTCAATTCATCCAACGTCTAAATTAATCTATCGTTATCTCTAGCTTTGACATTAATCTTAAGAAGAGCATTTGTCAAATACTGATCATTTACTTGCATCGGTGCAATACACTGTGTGACAATTCCTAATATCGAATTCAGACTTCTAAGTTTGCCATTGCTGCCAATTTCGAATCGTCAGGCTCATCTGCGTATCAACCTTTGTCTTGAGGTCATCTATCTTGATGTCTTTGTATTTGTCCTACGGAAGACGTAATCCTAAGCTGTCTAAGGTAGCTTGATTACGGGATTTATTGACAATGCTTTTCCTCTCTTCTTCGAGTAGTTCGTCCAATCGTCATGTGCTTTCATCCTGCCATTTGTTGAAGAAACAACATCCCTTAGGACGTAAGTTCTTCCTCTTGGCCTACTCTGGATCTCCATATTCCTAAGCTTGTGGATTCTCGATCCATCTTGTGGTAACCTTTGTCATTCTTCTTAACTTTAAACATTTTCTGCTTCGAGCCTTCCGACCAATCACTTATAGTGATGGTCTTCTTGAAGGTAGCAACGTAGCTTGGAACGTCGTTTCCACTATTCTTGCCATAGCATTTCTCATTTCTCCTTTACCGTGACAGTGTCTATCACGTCTTTAGTTTCCTTGCTTTAAGGCGACATTTAGGTTGGTCTACACCTCTTTTCATCTTCAACGGTTCCTGAGTTCTTCAATGTAATTCCTATGATGACGTTTCTCGCATATCTGGCATACCGGCCTTCTTTATTCAGAAGCTCCCTTAGCCTTCTTGTGGAATTCGTCGTCATTTTCTTTAAGATCTGTTTCATCCTCGTACCGTTTCCGTTTACCTTTCATCGGGAGTCTATTTCTACCAGAAGCTTCCTCGGGACTAGCTCCACCAGCGGTCGCTTTATTGGACATTTTCCTCGTCAAAGCTTCCGGAAATTGATTAACAATCGATAGCAACGTAACCTTCAATGCTTCTGCCACAATATCTAACATAATGGCTTTCATTTCTTTGCTGAAGGTACTCGTCTTTACATTTTTACTGACATCAGATTTCGTATCGGATGTCCCATTCGCATTTCTATCATAATTATGATTTCTAATCTTCTGATTCTATTATCAAAATAGTCTGACACTTCAGAAGTCATGTGACGTGAAGTCTCCAAATTTTGAATTCATGATAATTATATACGTGCACTTATATAATTATGATGCCTTCAAAACCCAGTTATTCTCATCACAGTCATCCCTGGTGTCCGTTCTTTTCCTTTCATCCTTTACCGGTAATTTTAAAAAAACCGGTCCTTTAAAACTACCTTTCTCTAGGCATTCCTTACAATTTATTGACCACGTATCTCACTGTCAATTAACCTACCCCGCACTAGGCCACACAACAGTTAGAACCTATGATATGTTCATTTGGGTAAAATACCAAATTGCAGTAGCTAATTGCAATCGAGTAGTTTCCCGTACTTGCATATCCTAAGTTCTATCTCCAATGTTCCTCGTGCAACATTTTTCCTATGGGCATGACTATCCTGACTGGCATTTACATTACCTATCTTACCTTACTTTGTTTACCAAGAGTCCTAGTTTAAGTCTAGATACCGTGCTAGTATCTAAATCTCTTAAACCAAGGCTCTGATACCAACTTGTGACGCCCACTCCCAGTCTTGGCTCCAGGAGGGGTCACGTGTCGGATTTACTCATGAACACATGGTATAACAGAGATAACTAAGCAGCGGAAATTAAAAACTTTTCATTTATATATATAACAAGTTACAATAGTAAGGAAGATAATAACATAATCTATAACTAAATCTTATCTATAGCTATGCCAGTCTACTACCGAGTTATTCCTGATAGCTTCCCATCTAATCTGCCCTTGCTAGAGCCCTTCCCTTGCTACTTTAAACATCACCGATACCTGACATACATGCTTTTAAAGGTCAGCTTACGCTGGTGAGTTCTAAGTATTTAAAACTTTTACCTTTCCTTTAAAGGTTTACCTCAACATTTGGGCCTAACGACCCCTTCTTTAAAAACATTTATCAGGTATAAAACATAACAGAGTTATACCAAAACATTTAATCATTTATCCTTTATCAGGTATAAGACATAACAGAATTATACCAAAACATTTAACCATTCATTCTACTAAGCATTGTCTATTGGAACCACGTTAGTCCCTCGGGCAACCGTCGCCACCCGAAACCTTTCATAGAGTAACCGTCGTTACCCCGGGGAACCGTCATTCCCCGCTTCTGATTGTACAACCACCTTTTCCCTTTTCACTAGACAATATTCGCTTAGATTAAAACCTTTTCAATCTTTTAAACATTTTCATTCTTTCCAAAAGTCCATTCAAATAACCCTTGTGTTTGGACTCATAACATTTTCAACACCAGTCCATTACCCATATATGAAAATAAGTGTTTCATAAATATGATGTTATGGGTCTTGTACGACAAGGCTAATAAGATCATATTTACCCGACACTTATTCACGTACATCGACTTAGACCAAACATTCACATTTTCCATTTCTCAAAGCTTTACATAAAAGTTTTATCCTTTACATTACCCGTTTAATATATCCTTCCCGAAAAGTAATAACAGGTAATAATAACTTTAAAACAGTTATAGGCATTATAACATTTTCATGTATGTGTATCAACACAAAACAAGTAAAGGCATCTCAAATATTTTTCAAGTAAACAGTTGAATATATATTGCATGTATATCAGCCCGAAAACATTAAAACATATAAAAAAGTGGGCTCATAGAACTCACCTTATTCTCTTAAGCAGTTAATTCAGAGAAAACCTCCGCAATGCTTTCCAATTAAACCTAATCGTGTATTGTACGGCGTTAACGCAAGGTTTAATATAATAAACATTTACTATGTTTATTTTAACTCTTTATTAACTTAATAATACTTAGTTATTAAGTTTATTCCTTTTAAAGATCAAAATGACCAAAATGCCCTTTAGGCCATTATCCTTTTCTTTTATTGATAATACGAAGACACGCATTCCTATAAGTAAACGCTCACTCCAGGATCGCCCAGTGAGGGATGCCATTTCCCAGTTGGGATTTATGCGACACCCTCGCTTTTGCCAGAAACCCCAGTGTACAGGTGTTTACCCTTCCGGTCCGCGCGAACTTCTAATATCCGATTAACTCGGTATTTTAAATATTTTCTCATTTATTCAATTTAACTTTATATATACTTATTACATATAAAGATATGTTATCATACCAAAAATCAAGTCTCCATACCATTCGGATTATTTTATATTAAACAATCATATTTGGAAACCCTAATTTCCCGTTGTTCTCATTCCTTTATCAAAACTCCTTTTCATTCAAAATTGACTTAGGGTATTATCCGTTATAACATTTTATAACATGCTTTAAAATTTTAAAGCTTGGTTCGTTACCGTTTACTCGGGTTTGACAGAACAGTGTCTAGAAAACCCTAATTTCAATATTAACACTTTAAAATATATATTAACATATTTTAAATACATTTAATCCGATAATTTCTTTATCAATATCGTTAACCTTTATATTAAATATATACCTTTATATATATTTAATATTTAAATATATTCCTTTAATCAATTTTATTAAATAAAATTGATTAATAATCATATATATATTTATTCCTCTTAAATATATATTTATATCATTTAACCCCTATTTTAACTTAACAATAATATTTGTAATAACAACAAATATATAACGTGATTACCTTTTTGACGGGTCGTGAAACGAGTCCAAAATAACCGAATAATAAAGTTGTCTGATTTAGACAAATAATTAGTCCTTCCCGACTAGCTCCTTGCCACGAGCATTTCCCCGTTGTCGGTTTGTCGTTTGGACCTCGTTACGCCACCGAAACATCGCCCGAAAGTGTAAACGGGTTTTATTAACGTCACTAGTTTATACCCCGTTTGCCGCCACTGTGGTCCATCTTCATCGACCGTAGACCACCACAATGGTTCTTTGTCATCTTAGTAGCTTACTACCGTTACCGGCATCGCCCGCCGTCAACCGCTCGTCACCGAATCTTAACCGAAAGAGAGGATGGTAAACCGGGTTTACCGGGTTTTATACGTAACCGGTTTTATCACCTCGACCCGCATCCACCACCTTTCGCCATCGACCACCTGCTGCTATCACCACCTACAACCTGCTACTGCTATTATTAGCGCTACCCGGCGACATTCCGCCACCACCGAAACCAATACTGTCGCAACCCAAAAAGAAAAGGAGGAAGGAAGGTTGAAGGTGTTGGGTTCGCCGGATTCGGGGTTCTGAACCACTGTTGCTATGCTCATCGGAGAGCGGAGGAACACCGGAGGGTGGGGGCTGTCGTCGAACAGAAAATGGAGGAGAGTGGGATCGGGGGTGCTGGGAGGTTTGCCGGAATATCGAGAGAGAGAGGTAGGTTTGTTGCTGTCGTCGAAAAAAACAGAGGGACGAGGGAAACTCACCGGTTGGCTGTCGCTGGCTGTGGTCGCCGGAGGTTCGCCGGTGAGGTCGCCGCCTTTGATCGGGCGAAATGAAACGAGGGGGAGGCTGCCGCCCTTCTTTCTTCTCTCTCTCTTATTACTTTCTTTCTGTTTCTTTTCTGTTTTGTCGTATATATGTGTGTATATTTTGAATTGTGAGTTTGTATGTGATTTGAGATGATATGCATGCATACGTATTTATACTAAATTGAAAGAAATGAAAACTATACACGTAAATGTATGACTAACATTTTCAAATGATGAGTCACTCACAAAATTCGACAGATAGAATATTAAGAAGTATGGAACAAGTCCCTATTTTAATAGGGTATACTATAATTAAGTAGGTATTACGGAGTCTAATAAATATAATTAATATATTTATTCTTTGGTTAAACGTTAACCGGTGAATATTACGCGGTAGAAAGCGCGTGTTCAACGGCGTAGCGATCGTGGCCGTCTTACAATCCGAACACGTTTTCTTGACTGAAATTCTTATAGGTATTATAGTAATTATTTATACTTTGTCGAGGCGTTATAATCATCTCGAACGGCTAACCGAATTAATTTCGGTTATTATCGCGTAACAGCAATGGTTACCGATTCTACCGTTTTTCGTGCCGAACATCGCAAATATATTTTATAACGATTATAAATCAAGTATTTAGCAATACCTAATATTCTACTTTCACCTCGGTGTCAATTTAGTGACGTTCGTGCTTACATACAGTTTATTACAACCGGGCCTAAATCACTATTTTGTGTTTTCCCGCTTCATTATAACTCGGATTTAAAATCCGTCTGCGCCCACGATCTTTATTTGTCGTTATCTACTATATTCTATAATTTCGCCTCTTGACGTTTCCTCGAATATCGTGTCGAATATTCATACGTGAATCGTGACATTTCTCTATTATAAGTATATATTATATTACATATACTTTAGCTACTTAACAAATATAGCACACGTATATATCTTAAGTCATAAAATTTGGGGTGTTACATTAATTAACTATGGTTGTATTACTTTTTATTGTAGCTTCTTATGGATGTATGGTTGTTATGGTTGTGATGCATGTATGGTTGTTCACATTAGATATGTAGACTATGTATTGTCATATATTGTCTAATTATATTTCTTGTTTACGTTCGAGAATTAAGAAAAACATGTCTGGACGCCGAGGACGTCCACGAGCCAACCGAGCTGATTCACCTCCGCCCGTACCATTGAACGTTGATCAAGTTGAGGCCTTAGTCGCCCAACGTATTGCTGATGCCATCGCTGCTAATGAAGATAATCGCGCCGCTGGAGGCCACCCTGAAGGAGCTCTTGGTGGTAAGACCTTCGATAAAATGTTGGAAATCCGAGAATATAAATCCCCCCGAATTGTTTTCAAGATTATGTCTAACGTTTCAGGTGCCCGTGAATGTACCTATAAGGACTTCATGAATTGTAAACCCATCAATTTCAAGGGTACCGAAGGTGCTGTTGGTCTTATTCATTGGTTCGAAAAGACTGATTCTGTCTTCCGTATCAGTAACTGTCCCGACCACTCTAAGGTCAAATTTGTTGCTTGCACATTCATTGATGATGCTCTCTCATGGTGGAATTCGCATGCCGAAACCGTCGGAACGGACCAAGCACACGCTATGTCTTGGAAAGAATTGAAACAACTACTGAGAGATGAATACTGCCGACGTGAAGAACTTCAACGATTGGAAGTTGAATTCTGGGGACTCACCATGAATGGATCTGATATTGCTAGATACACTAAGAGATTCCATGAACTTACTCACCTTTGTTCTGCAATGGTAACTCCGCCATATAAGAAGATTGAACGTTACATTTGGGGTTTAGCACCTAACATCTAAGGAAATGTGATGTCTTCCAACCCAACTACCTTGCAAGCCGCCGTTCATTTGGCACATAGCCTGACCTCTCAGGCTACACGCCAAGGCACTTCCTTTGCCAGGAAGGCTTCTGATTAATCCAAAACTGTTGTTGATACCTGTTCACCCTCTTCTTCATCTGGGAAGAAGTTTGATCGCAAACGTAAACGCAGTCATTTTGGTAAGAAGAATTATGAGAAGCAATCCGAGAAGCAACCTGAAAAATCTCCCGCACCAGTCATTTTGCTTCTGCATCTGTTCAAGAACCAAGGAAATCTGGCTACATAGGAAATTAACCCCTGTGCCCAAAGTGCAACCTTCATCACACACTGGATTGCAGTAACGTTTACTGCAACAACTGCAAGGCCAAAGGTCACATCGCCAGAGACTGTCCGTCCTGCACTTGTTAAGGATGTGGAGCTGTTGGACACATGAAGAATCAATGCCCAAAGAAGAATCAAGTTGTTGGAACTGCTCGTGGAAGAGACTTTGTGATGAATGCTGGAAAAACCCGACAGGACCCAAATACTTTCACCGGTACGTTCATCCTTAATGATTACTATGCCTCTGTTTTGTTTGATACCGGAGCAGAGAAAAGCTTTGTGTCTACCGATTTCTGCCCCATTACTTAAAATCGATCCATGTGCCTTAGACACTAAGTACACTGTAGAACTAGCAGATGGTAGTTTGATCGAAACCGACAAGGTTTTTCGAGATTGTTTCCTACGCCTTTCCGACCATTCGTTTAACATTGACTTGTTGCCCATCGAATTAGGAAGCTTTGATATCGTAATCGGCATGGGCTGGGTATCAAAGAATCGTGCGGAAATCATTTGTCATCTTAAGCAAGTCAAAATCCCGCTGGAAAATGGCGAAACTCTAGTCATCCAAGGTGAAAAGAGTGGAACCAAGCTAGATATTATATCTTGTATGAAGACACGCCGATATCTTCGCAAAGGTTATCATGCTATTCTAGCCCATGTCGTGGGAAAGGCACCAAAAGAGAAAACACTAAAGGACGTTCCTATCGCCCGCGAATTTCCTGAAGTATTCACTGAAGACTTACCAGGACTGCCGCCAGCCAGGCAAGTGGAGTTTCAAATCGATCGTGTTCTAGGTGCTGCACCCGTAACCCGTTCTCCTTATCGTCTCGCCCCTTCTGAAATGCAGCAATTATCCAATCATTTGCAAGAATTATTAGATAAAGGATTCATCTGACCCAGTTGCTCCCTCCTGGGGTGCTCTTGTTCTTTTCGTTAAAAAGAAGGATGAATTATTTCGCATGTGTATCGACTATCGCGAACTAAACAAGATGACTGTGAAGAATCGTTATCCCCTCCCAAGAATTGACGATCTGTTCGATCAACTTCAAGGATCAAGCTATTATTCAAAGATCGACCTGCAATCCGGTTATCATCAGTTGATACTTTGTGAAGAAGACATTGCCAAGACTGCTTTTAGAACCCGATATGGCCACTATGAATTTCTAGTAACGCCATTTGGCTTAACAAACGCACCCGCCGTATTCATGGACTTAATGAATCGTGTGTGTAAACCCTACTTGGACAAGTTTGTTATCCTGTTCATCGATGATATTCTGATCTACTCCCGTAGTAAAAAGGAACACGAGCAACATTTGAGACTTATCCTAGACTTATCCTAGGAAAAAGTTCCTTTATTTTGAGAAACGTATTTCTCTCAAAACGAATTAGTGTCTGTTATGGAAATACGATCCACATTTTAAAGTGGCACAAAATTCCGTAGATAGAATAGTTAAAATATTACCTTATAGGTAATAGGGATAAATGATAGATTGTGAAAGAGAGTTTGTTGCGATGTTAAAATCATAGCCTAGAAACCAGATGATTCATATGAAAAAGATGCATTAAGATGCATAAGAAAAGGTCCCGGAATAATCCAGGAAAGAAAGGTGAAAAGGTAATGATCTCATTGTGAGTTAAATCATAGTTTGAGCAAGTTTCGGGGACGAAACCTTTTTAAAGGGGGTAGAGTTGTAACTAGGGATGAGCTTTTGGTAACAAATACCGGTCCCGTACCGGTCCCGTACCGGTACCGGTACCGGTACCGGTACCGAACCGGTACCGACCGAACCTAAACGGTACCGGTACCGGTACTTGGTTTCTCTTAATTTTGAAACCGGTACTAACCGGTACCGGTACCGGTAAAAACCGGTATTTCCCGAATGAGTACCGAAATATATATAGTCTTAATTTTTAAACATAAATTATATATTTCTAATTCTTAGGCTAGTTAATGATTTTTTTTGTCAAATTATTCTTACATCCGTCAATTATAGTTCTTAGGCTATTATTTTTATTTGACCAATGAACCGGTTGAGCGCTCCATTTGTCAAACGTTTTGATTTTCAGACATTACTTACTTTTTCATTCTTCGTATATTATTTTTTAACTGAAAAGGAAATATTAATCTTCGTATATTGTCTATTCTAAACTATTAGATTACATATTTACTAACATTAGAAAATATATAGATCATATCACCTTCGTGTTTTAATGTTCATTGATAAATATAGATCATGGTCACCTTAGAAAATGTATAATGCTTTAGAAATCATGATTTAGTTATAATAACCAACTTTTATATTTGTTCATAATTGAGTTTTTTTGTTATTAAATCAATAATGATCTACCATTTTTTTATGCGTTGATGGTACTTTTATACGGAAAAAGAAAACTGGTACTAAAGCGGTAATTTACCGAAATACCGGTACCTGAACCGGTACCGACCGAACCTAAACGGTACCGGTACCGGTACTTGATTTTTCTTAATTTTGAAACCAGTACTAACCGGTACCGGTACGGTACGGTACCTGTATGGTACCGATCTCATCCCTAGTTGTAACACCCTAAAATTTCATAACTTGATTTATATACGTATGCTATACGTGTTAAGTAGCAAAAACGTATATTGATATGGTTTATGGGTTGATAAATGGGTAAAGGGAAATGAATTGGAAATGCTATACGTGTTTATGTTATAGATACATATGATATATGTGCTAGATAGCTAAACGTGATGAAACGTATGAAAAATGCATGTTTACCCATTAACGGGTAATGAATTGATAAAAGATAGGGATATACACGTATTGATAGATGAAATGAAATAAATACATGTTTTATAACCATGATAATTGATATACATCAAAATGAAATACGTGTTTAGAAACAGGTATGATGGAAATACATGACAACCGGAAGGGTAAGCGCCTGTATATTGGGGTTTCTGGCAAAGCGGGGGTGTCGCACAAATCCCAACTAGGAACTAGCATACCTCACTGGGCGATCCCGGAGTGAGCGTTTACTTATAGGAATGCGCGTCTTCGTATTATCGTTAAAAGAAAAGGATAAATGCCTAAAGGGCATTTTGGTCATTTTGACCTTTAAAAAGGAATAAACGTAATAATTAAATATTATTAAGATAATAAGATGATAAAATAAACATAGGAAGTGCTTATTGTATTAAACCTTGCGTTAATGCCATACAATACACAATTAGGTTTAATTGGAAGGCATAGCGGATGTTTTGCCTGAATTAACCGCTTAAGAGAATAAGGTGAGCTCTATGAGCCCACTCTTTAAATGTTTTAAATATTTTAAATATTTTCGGGCTGATATACATACAAATGCTATGAAAATATGTTCAAATGGTTTATAACCGAGATATTGCATGTTTTAACTGATAGAAATGTTAAAAAGTTTTTGATTGGTATATACGTGAAGGGTTATGAAAATGTTATGAAAATGATTATTAAAATGCTTTACAGTATTAAACTGTTAAATGATTGTTGATTTGAAATATACGTGAAAAAGTTGAAAAGGTTGTGATAATAGTTACGGGTGAAATGTCCTAAACTGTTAAACTCCTAAATTGCTTTATAAATGATATATATGAGAAATATTAAGGAAATGTGTTAAAATGCCTTTTACATATACGTGGAATGTTTCAAGGCCTATAACTGTTTGAATGATGATTACCTGTTATAAACTATTTTCGAGAAAGTTATAATAAACTGGGTAATGAAAAGAATGAAACTTTTATATAAAGTTTTGAGAAATGGAAAATGTGAATGTTTGGTCTAAGCTTACGCATGCAAATAAGTAACGGGTAAAAATAATCTTATTGGCCTTGTTATGATTATAAGGTGTAATATATACTGGGATGATCCTATATCATATCAGTTTGTATTAAGGTGTGGTGGATACGCTGCGGTACTTCCTATATATAAACACCTGTAAAATACAATAGCAAATGTTATAGATTCAATCCAGTATATGGTTCACTTGAGTTTGAACGAGACCAATAACATTATATTTATGAAACGTTTATTTCCATATACGGGTGATGGACTGGTGTTAAAAAGATTATGAGTCCAAATACAAGGATTATTTAAATGAACTTCTGAAAGGGTTGAAAGGGTTTTAATCTAAGCGGATATTGTCTATGTAAGAAGGAAGACTGTGGTTGTACAACTAGAAGCGGGGAGTGACGGTTCTCCGGGGTAGCGACGACTGCTCTATGACTGATATACGGGTGGCGACGGTTGCCCGATGAACTAACGTGGTTACAATAGACAATGCTTAGTAAGTAAATAAATGACTGCTTATAATATTTCGTATAACTCTTTTATGTTTTATACCTAATGATTATTTACACAAGAGAGGGTCTAGGAGACCCAGAGTACTTTGTGTACTAAACGGTTTAAAGGTTATGTTTTGGTATAACACTGTTACGTTTATACTTGTTAAAGGGTTAAACTGTTAAAAGGTTTAACGGTTAAATGATTAAACGGGGAAATGGTTAAATGGAGAAATGGTTACATGAATAAATGAATGAATGTTTTGATATAACCCCGTTTTACCGATAAATGTTTAAGGGTTATATTTTGGTATAATGCTTATACCTAATAAATGTTTAAAGAATAATGGTTTTAAAGTTATAGTATAATTATGTTATGTTTTATACTTGACAAATGTTTGATAAAAAGGGGGCCGTTAGGCCCAAGCGTTGGAATAAACTTTCAAGGCAAAGGTAACGCTTTTTGAAATACATAGGACTCACCAACGGAAGCTTACATTGCCAAAAACATATGTATGTCAGGTGATGACAATGTTTAAGGTAGCAAGGAAATGACTCTGGTGAGGACAGACTAGGTGGGAAAGCTATCGGGAAAGGACTCGATAGTAGACTAGCAATAAACATAAGTAAGATCTAGTGGTTAGATTACATTGTATCTTCCTTACTGTCGTACTTGGCTTATAAATAAATGAGAAGTTTTTAATTTCCGCAGCTTAGTAATCTCTGTTGTACCATGTGTTCATGA
Source organism: Deinandra increscens subsp. villosa (assembly GCA_039602395.1). Taxonomy (NCBI): domain Eukaryota; kingdom Viridiplantae; phylum Streptophyta; class Magnoliopsida; order Asterales; family Asteraceae; genus Deinandra; species Deinandra increscens. Next base: position 125,267,698 of record JBCNJP010000007.1, read on the forward strand.
GTAAATCCGATTGGTGACCCTTCTAGAGCCAAGTCTGGAAGTGGGCGTCACAGTGCTTCGGGTCATTTGAATACTAATCATCTAAATCCAGTGTGCAGGTTACTTCAAGAAGACCTGTCGGTGATTGTGAAGTTCAAGTTACTAATAGTGGAGTTTCCTGCGTAACTTAAATTTAATGATTCATCTTACAAAACTGAAAGTTTTTCTGAAACCAAAAACTGAAAAGGTATCAGTATCGATTGGTCAATTTTCTTTCTTTTACATTTCGTATGTAGTTTACGGAGAGAAAATTGAAAAACCAAAAATAGTGTCTTTGTGTTTTTGTTAAAATGAAAATCCAAAAATAGAGTTTTCATTTTAAGGGGGAGAAAAACGGAAAATAAAAAAAAACATTGAAAAATGAGAAATTGTATCCGACATTATTGGGAAATGATGGTACATTGGCTTACGTGTTTGACTCATGGATAAACTAGATGAAAAAGCCATAAGATCATTGCTCGATGTGCTTGGTAGGCTTGGCATTAAATCAGAAAGTATTCAGATGTGATATACATTAAATACCAATGCTTGACCAAGTGGACAATATCTTGAAGCATATCTCAAGATACTGAAAAGATGTGTGAAAAAGAAAAACGAGAAGTTACTGTGTATACATGTGTTCATTCTGCAAAAATTTAAACGTGTTTGATTTTCTTTATTTTGTCAAACGATCGGACTTTCTCTGCGTATCGAAAGATCGACCTGATTGTTGTTCATTTGACGTTCCGCTTTATTTTCTTTGGTGTTTCGTATAACTCATCGGACTTTTTCTCTGCGTGTACGGGAGTACCGACCTGATTGTTGTTGGGTTATACAATTTCAACTTGTTTTTATTTTCTTATCTTGTTAAATCCGAGGCCTTATCTGCGTATCGAAAGATCGACCTTAAGGTAGACGATTTAACATTCTTATTTCTTTTTGCATGGAACACAATTGACATTATCAAAATTCAAATCACTATGTGTTAAATCACAAGTGAAGTCACAAAGTGTGATAAGCTAATACATATCTGAGTATGTCTGATAGTGTGAGGTACACTGGTCAAAGCAAACTTAATCAATACAATAACATATCCAGATGTTATAAGTATTATTGTGCCTGAGTTTAAGATGGACAAATTATACCAGCAATCGACATGACTTGTGTGCTGAAGTAATTGAAATTGAAGTGTAGTTCAGCATGTCATGATCAATATGATCCCAAGTCGTGATCTTTCTCGCAAAAGACAAAAATAGTGCCTGATTCGGTATTGCATTTATGTTTCATGTCTGAAAAATTCCAAAAAGACTTTAGGTGTGTTTTAGCATTAACTTAGAAAAATCAAAAAGATTTTCGGTGTGTTTTGATGTAAAGTTTCAAAAAGCCAAAAAGATTTTGTTTCTTATTTGTTTTCGACCGATCAATACAAGATACAAAATTATCATTTCAAAAATATATCTTGGATTCTCGAAGAGAAGTTTTGTGCCAAGATTAAATTATTTTCCAAAAGAAAAAGAAAGCCACGTTTCTATCTTCTGAAATTGCAGGTTTTGTGTGACAAGACTCAAGCATGGTGAAAGGGGGAGTTTGTAGTATCTTTCACAAATGGATCTTGAAGTTCAAAGATTGTTCAAGTTCAGATCCAGCCATGCAAGCTCTATTGATGACAAGAAATTTCAGGTTGAAGATCGGATGCAGCGATGCTGAAGACTGAAGACTGAAGTTTAGTTAGCATAGATACACTACACGTTAAGGGGGATTTTTTAGAGCATATTCCTATGCTGCAATGTGTCTCGTGTATTGTATCTAGATCAGAGCATTATTGTGTGAGTCTAAGGGTATGCGTACCATGGGCCGTACCAGTTAGTACGTAGCCAATGTACCAATGGTACGTTGACTTAAGTGGTTACTATAAATAGTTCGTGTTAGAGAGAGCTCAGTTAGTTCTGTCATTCTATCACTCTTAAGTGTGTGTAATTGAGTGTGTATACTCTCTCTAGAACTCTTTGTGATCATCTCTTAGTGAAATCAATAAAGCAAGCTTTATTTACATCTGTGTTGATAGTATTGATCGGATCATGCAGTAGTAAGATCCGTTCAGGAACTTACACTCATTTCTCCATGAAAGGTATAATTGTTATTTGCTTTCAGTTTTGTATCTAGTTTCGGTTGTAAGAGTTATGTACCGGAACCCTAATTGTGATCATTCGGTTTTCTAGTGGAACTGTTTGTTGAACCATCATGTCTCGATTGGTTTTGTCACGACTAGTAAAAACTGACTATACGGGTTATCTGGATCTCTGGTGGGATCGATTGTGAATCGACCTCGTGTACATGTTTCTTCCTATGAGTTGTATGACAAGTCTAACTCTAAAATTTTAGAATCCGTACACGAAATTCCCAACAGTGGTATCAGAGCCACTTATAACTCCATATAGTCGATTTATGTTGTTTCTTGATTATGAGTATGTATGAAATAAATCCTTTCATGTTTTCTTGATTAAAACTCCGTAACTGCTCGTTAGCTTGTAACGACTCGTTATGCAATTCCCGCACAACAACCCGTTAGGCTGTAACGGATCATGATGTACATCTGGGATAACGACTCGTTAGCTGGAATAGCTCGTTAGCTGGTAAGGCTCGTTAGCTGGTAATGGCTCGTTACAACTCAAGAATATTTGTCATTGTTTGTGGTTTATTATATTTTCGATTGGTTATTTTATGGTTTTATGCTTTTCTGGACTGTATGTATTCTGTTTTCGGGCATTTTGGGCCCATAATGTAACGGATAGGTTTTGCCTTTTAGTTTTATTAGTTGTAAAACCTAGACTGCATCGAGACATGAGAGAAGCGATTGCAAGAGGACAATGCCAACCGGATATGATCGCAGCGCGTGATAGAAGACCGAAGGAGTTGTCGTACCACGTGGCGTTTTCCAGAAGACCCGGTTTGCTTGGAGGCCTCGCACTATGCGATGTTCTGCCTATGGATCCATCACGACACGCAGCCAAACTGCTGGATAGAAAGGATGTTTCCATCTATAGAATCCCAGACGACTTGACAACCATGATGAGAGCAAGTGGGAGCATCAATGAATTACCCGAATTGTGTAATGTCTTTTATTTGCTAATTTCAGTTCCGTTCATTTGCTCGGATGGAATCGAAAAGCCGTAAAGGCTTAATTGCATACTATATATATTGTTTGTAGTGAATGCATGTGATTGTTTGTCATGCCATAGGCTTTTAGATCACAATCTTAACATGACGAGTTAACAAAAGGCGTTTTATTAAAGTTTTGAAAAGTTCAAATTGAATAAAGAGTTTATTCAATTGATTTTCTACGATAAATTGAAAGATACTATTATGAAAACCATAATTGATAAAAGTTATTAAAAATGGTTCGGGAAATGGCCAACTTAGTTTTAATTAGGGTATTTAAAATTAGATCCGTCGAGTGACTGAAAGGAGTTTCAAATTGTCACGAACCAAAGTAAAATCAGTTTACAAATCCTAATGGACGGCTTAAATATGAGCCATATCGGTAAATTTAAAATAAGCAACCCAATTTTAAATCGATATTGTCGCGCCATCCTGAGCTAATAACACTCGAACTAAAGTGTCTGAATCCCCTGGTGTTAGTGCTAACCCTGCATCTGGGCCTACGGTTTTAGATAGAGGTAGAACCACAATTTCCATGTCACATGGGTCGGGTCTGTAGTTCTGGTTTGAGGACAAATATCACTTTTAGAACAAGTTTTAGAAGTGGACGTAGTTGGGAATAACGTATCTCTTGACAAAACTCATCAAGTGTTCCCAAAACAAGAGTTGTGTAGTTGGTAATTGTTACCTACTTGTGTAGCCTGGACGGTGAAAAAAGCTAAGCCATTCAACTGCACCAAGGTGAAACAGGATCTCATCCAAATTACTATTTTGTTTTCTTGGGTCAAAATAAATTAGGCTCTCGCATGAAAGTTACTATGATATATTCTCGTTTTACCTTTAGATGTCAACTAGCAATCCTGATCCCGCTCATCGCTCCTCCCTGTTCTTGCTTAAGTCCATCCTTGAGAAGGATAAACTTTATGACACCAACTTCATAAATTGGTACCGCCACGTGAAATTCTTTCCCATGGCGAACAAGAATTCTTATATTCTTGAATAACCAATTCCTGAGGAACCTACAGTGCGCAATGGTACTGACCATTCGGCATGGGTATGACATGTTGATGACTCCCACACTGTGGCGTATGCTGGCAACCATGGTTCCTGAGCATCAGAGAAACATGGTCGAGGAGCTGAAAGCTATATTTTAGCAGCATGCTCGTTACGAACGTGTTTGAGGTGATGAGATCACTAAACGCGTATAATGTATAGGAAGGCTCCTTAGTGAGTGCTCATGAGTTGATAATGAAGAGCCTCTTCGACCACTTGGCACGCTTAGGAATTCCACTAAGAAAAGAGTTGGCAAAGGATGTGATCCTCAACTCATTGCCCTAGTCATATGACTAGTTCTTCCTGAACTATAATATGAATGGTATGGATAAGTCACACTCAAAGCTACATCAGATGCTTGAAATAGATAAGGTGAACATTCTGGCGAAAGCTGGAACTAATGTTGTGCTAATGGTTTGAGATGACCAAGTTGGTAAGAAAGCTAAGAAAGCCAAGGGTAAGAAAGGCAAAGCAAAGGGCAAGGGTAAGAAATCCGAAACTCCCAAGGCAAATCTTCAGAAGGATGCCAAGTGTCTTCATTATGATGAAGCATGGAACTGGAAGAGGAATTGCCCATAATACCTGGCTGAAGTGAAACTTAAGAAGTTTTTACACAGAGGAAAGTCCTTAGGTCTAAGTGTTATCGATTCACTTTCTTTATCCTAGCAAATTTTGGGTGTTTAACATTAGATGTGATAGTCACATCCACAACAATTTGTAGGGACTAAGAAGAGTTAGAGATCTAAAGTAGGGCGACCGAGAGCTGCACGTTGAGAACGAGTGGAAAGTCATTATTGAAGCTATTGGCAAATTTAATATTTGCCTAAATGGTTTAACCATTGTTTTGAAGAATTGCTGGAATGTTCCTAGTGTGATTGGAAGCATGGTCTATCTGTTTACTTAGAAAAGACAAGTTTTAACTATGCTTCTAATAATGATAATGACTTCATTTCTGCATATTTAAATAACTTGGCTTCAAGCTAAATATCATAATGAAATCTATGAGATAGACGCCAATAATAACACGATATACATAATCTCCAATAACATGTTAAGACTGTTGTCAACAACACGTTCCAGTAGCATTGTTGACTAGGTCACATAAACGAGAATTGCATCAAGAAACTCCAGACTATGAGGAATTAAGAATCCACTGGTCCAGAGTCTTTGGAGACATGTGAATCTTTCTTAAGTGGCAAGTTGACTGAGGCGCTCTTTATCAATGGCGATAAAAGAGCGAAAGGCATGCTGGACTCGTGCATATTGATGTATGCAGTCCTTTCAGGATAATGTCAAGAAATGGAGGAAGGTATTTCGTTCTATCACTGATAATTTCAGTAGATTTTGGTTGTCTCTACATGATGAGGCACAAACATGAGACCTTTGAAAAGTTCAAAGAATATTAAAGCGAAACACGTAACAAGCCCCAGTAAAAAGATTAAAGGCACCTCGATCAGATAGAGGTGGTGCATATCTAAGCGAGGAGTTCAATGCACGTCTTTAGGCGTGTGGTATTGTATTCCAGCTTACTTCATCTAGAACACCACAAGCTAAATAGTGTGTCCAAGAGAATAAATCGAACACTATTAGACATGTTCGATCATTGATGTGTCGTACAAGATTACCACACTCCTTTTTGAGTTTTACTCTTGAAACTGCCGCCCGAATCGTGAATCTCAGTCCTACAAATATGGTAGATTAGGCACCATATGAGATTGGCATAGGGAACATCCCAAATTATCTCACCTAAGGGTATGGGAATGTAACACGTACATTACCAGTGAGACTTCGAACAAACTGGATCCCCGTGACGATAAAGTTGTTCTCGTCAAGAAGTGCCCAAAAGGTTGGTTATTGTTCATACAACCAAGTAGTTATAATACAAGGCGTCCGCAGAAGTACTCAGGATCATCATGAACTAGATAGATATCTAGAAGTTCATGATGTTTTAATAGTTGATCAAGAAGAACTGTTAACTACAAAGTTGCAGCATCAGGCTCTTAATCTAAGAAATGGCTAGAAGCCATGGGCGCAAAGATCCACTCCATGTAAGACAACCAAGTCTGGGATTTGGTTGAACTTCCACCGAAGGTCGCGTCGTAGGAAGTAAATAGGTTTTAAGTTGAAAAACCTACACGGATGGCAATGTGCAAACCTATAAGGCTAGGCTCGTTGCTAATGGATTTGCTTAAACTCAAGATGTTGATTATGAGGAAACCTTCTCGTATATAGCCATGCTTAAGTCTATTAGGATTCTACTAGCCATAGCCACATATTCTGACTACGAGATATGGTAAATGGACGATGAGACCACGTTTCTAAATGGACATCTTAATGAAGACATCTGTATGAAACAACCTTAAGGTCTTGTGGATCCAAAGAATCCCAATAAGGTATGCAAGTTGGAAAAATCCATTTATGGACTGAAGCAAGCATCTTGAAGCTGGAATCTTTGCTTTGATCACAAAATCAAAGAGTTTTTCAAGAACGAAGATGAGCCCTATGTTTACAAGAAGGTAAGTGGGAACTCTATCTGTTAGAGCAAGAATCCTTGTGTGGTCATTACTGTGCGAATAGATTAGAAGTCTAAGTGGTTTATTGAATGTAATGATGTCAACTAACCAACCAGCAAACCATTGGTTAGCCAGTTGATTCGGTTCGCTGGGCATCACCTATAAATAAGTTTGGTTGGTTGATCATCTTTAAGTTTTGTCTTAGTGTCTATGTGATCTGTGTGAGAGAGGAGGTTTTGTCCAAACCTCCTCCAGAGCTCCAAACGATGTATACTTATTCGGTTTGTAATCATTCAACACTATTTGAATGACAAACTTCTGTCTCTATTCTTTGTATGATCTGGAACGATCCATTCTTTGTTTTACACTATCACATTTCTGATCCTATATGTAGATGAAATATTGATCGTTGGAAACGATATTCCTATGCTTGAAGACGTGAAGTCTTGGCTGAAGAAATGTTTCTCGATGAAGGATCTTGGTTACGCCACCTATGTTCTAGGATTAAAGATTTATAAAGATAAATCTAAAAGGAAAATTGGACTAAGATAAAGTACATATATGGACAAGGTTTTGCGACGCTTCTAGATGTAAGATTCCAAGAGAGGTTTCTTGCCCATGGCACACGGAACTATGCTGAATAAAGGCAACAATGTCCCATGACGGACATGTGGATATAAGATATGAAAAGAGTTCCATATGCGTCTGCTATCAGTTCCATGATGTATGCCATGTTATATACTAGACTGAACATGTCATGCTCGTTAAATATGACAAAGAGATATCAACAGAATATAAGTGAGAGTCACTGGATTGCTGGGAAGAATATCCTTAAGTACCCGAGAGGAACTAAGGATATGTCTTTGATATATGAAGGGCTAGAGGAAGAGTAGATTGTAATATGTTACATTGATGTGGGCTTCCAAATGGATCGAGATGATTCTCGATCGCAGACGGGGTATGCTTTACCTTGAATGGTGAAGTCATAACTTGGATAAGTACCAAGTAAGGCGTAGTGGTGCAATCCACTATAGAATTGGGATGCATATGAGCATCAGATGCTAGAAAGTATGATGCTTAGATGGAGAAGTTCATTACTAATCTTGGGATTATGCCTAAGATATAAAAGGCCAATTAAGATATTTTGTGACAAGACTGGTGTTATTGTTTAAGCAAAAGAACCAAGATTGCATCACAGCATGAAGCCCATTTTTCAAAAGTTCCATTATATACGGGATTTTTGGAATGTAGGGACATCAATATAAATAAGATTAAAACATATCAAATATAGAAGACCCGTTCACTAAGCCTATGCCTAAAATCAGACATAAGGAGCACGCTGATAAGATAGGTCTTAGATTTGCTAGATAGTGGATTTGATATGTCAATAGTAATTTTGTGCATTCGAATATTTAACATAAGAGTAAATTATGGATATAGTCCCTGTGGTTTGCACAAATTTCACATATAGTCCTTAGCTTTCATTTATTACAGATTTAGTCCTAACCTTTTGACAAACCGTTACGGATTCAGCCCTTCCATCTAACTTCTGTTAAAAATTTATGTTCAGTGAGCATTAAAAGACCATTATACCCTTATACTTAGTACTTAAATTAAAATACTTAATACTTAAATTAAAGAAAAAATATAAAAAGCTAACTAAAATAAAACCCTAAATGATTGACTGTATCTTGAATCAAGCACTGACCACCACATCGCCGTAGCTCCAACATCGGCGCAAAATCACCGAAACACGAAAGCGCTGTCGTATGCATTCATCAATACATCGGCGCAACTCCAATATCCGCTAGCGACCACCACCCAATAAACCAGACCAAACCCAATGTTAATCCCCAAAATAATAGCCGAAACCTTATGCATTCATCAATTCATCACCATGTTTGAGAGAGAACGACGATGAATCCGACATCTCTCACACGACGATAATGGTCAGCAGTCCTTTTTCGACCAGACCTCTATCCATCACAAAAAATCACAGTAGAAAAAAGAGAAGGAAGTTCAGTGGCAGTCGCTAGAGCCATCGCTATGAGCAGTCGGAAATATGGCTGCCGGAAAAATTCCATTGCCGATCGTGACGGGAGGGGATCAAATCCATCACTTCACCATACCCCCTCTTCGCTCGTGTTTAAGGGCCGATATCAAACGCCTCCTGAAATTTTTCAGTGATAAATAGAATATAACCACGACAGTAGAATTATCAAGAAGGCTGCAAGGGTTTTTCTTATTTTTTCAATGAATAAACAAGTACAGAGATGGTGCTATTTAAAAACTCATAAGATAACAATTGAAACCACAAAACTAGGACCTACTAACGTCTCCTGCGAGACTTATTCAACGGCGGATGTAGATCCGACGAGCTCACCAGATGTCAGAGGAGATTTGGTCGGTGAGGTTTCGTGAAGGTGTAGATTTTGATGTCAAAGAAGATCAAATGGTGGTGGTGGGTGTATAGTGATGAACATAGAAGATAAAAGAGTGAGGTTTTAAATTTAGTTTTTTTTTAATTTTGATTTAAAGGGAGGGGTATAAATGTCATTTCACACTCGTTTAACAGAAAAATTTAACAGACATCCACGTCAGGGACGGAATCCGCAATGTTTTGTCAAAAGGTTGGGACTAAATCCGTAATAAATGAAAGCTAAGGACTATATGTGAAATTCGTACAAACCACATGGACTATATCCGTAATTTACTCTTAACATAAATTCTAAGTTTGTATGAATTTAATAGTTAAGAGTTTCATAAACTATTATTTCTATTCTCGAATATTAGTACGTTAAGAATCCTTGAATACTAGAGTATTCTAAATCTCCATAGTCGATCAGATGCATGGGAACGAATCTGAATGAAAGACTATTATGATTGATGATTGGTTCATGAGATGAATGCTCAAGGGAGTTGAGGATCATATTCACAGATGTGTATTAGTTGAATAATATTGGACGTAACTCGCTTCAAAATAATCTTCATGGATCTTAGTCATAAGATATTTTGAAAATGGTACAATCAATGTATTCTTTGATCTATGGTGCAAATTTGAGCAAACATTTGTCCAAAGGTCATTCTATTTATTTTATCTAACGCTGTCCGTAACAAGCAGTAATAAGGGTAATTTTGGGAGTGATCTAAGGCTTAGTGGGAGTTGTTTGTAGCCAAAGAATTTTTTTTCTCATATAGATGTAAGAGTTGAACATTCTGGCGCCGTCATTAGATTTGTGTTGGTGGAAAATGCATGGTCGTGCCCAAACTAATAGTAGTTCGTTCGACCATTTCAAATTGGGAACGAGAGTAGAAATTGTTGAACACTAATGAGAATGATAATGATCCATGTCTCATGTTCAATGAGTGTTCGTAACAGAGGGATAATTGATGTTGTTACCAAAGGCTATAGTATTTGGTTAAATCAAAGAGTTGATTAACTCAAAGAACTAGCTAACGAAGAAATTCATCATACATTGCTAGGGGCAATGAGATGCAGTTAGGTATCCACCATTGTCTACGTTAATTAACTATATTGAAAAATCTTTCAAGTGAGAGTTTTGTCCGATTGTTGGATAACATCAACGTTGCTATCGAGGTACGATCCAAGAGTTATACTTTGAGCAACAAACAAGAAAGGATTAATAAAGATGTTAATTATCTGATCATGATTAGATGATATAAATAAACATCCATTATTATTTAGTGGAAATAATTATGGACATCAAGAAAATAATTCGGTGGACATTTTATAGTTGTGTGTTTGGGTCCTGCATTCGATTTGCGTAACGGCTCGTTAGTAAGTAACGAGTTGTGATGCGAGTCTTAGATAACAGGTCGTTAACTTGTAACGACTCATTATGGGTCAATTCGACTTCTGGTTGTATTTATGTGATAAATACAATTCTACAGGGTGGTTACTATAAATTTGGACGACCTTGGAAAACAAGTTAGATGCGTCAATAGATATAACATAACCTACAAACCCTGATCCTTGATGAGACTTGAAAAACACACAAGAGAGAGAGGAAGCAGCCCAGCAAACACCACCTCCCTCCCTACGTCTGACCGAAGCCAGCCACCGAGCCACCGCCCACCGCCGATTTGGATCCGAGATTTTGTTTTGGCTTCTTGTTTCTCCATGAAAGGTATAATTGTTATTTTCTTTCATTTTTGTATCTAGTTTTGGTTGTAAGAGTTACGTACCGTAACCCTAATTGTGATCATTCTATATTCTAGTGGAATCGTTTGTTGAACCCCTATGGTCTGTGTCTTTCATGCACTACTCTTTGCTTGTGCATGTCTGACGTAACCAAAGCATGATGGCGTGTCGAGAGTAATGGTTGCCTGACCAAGGGGCCCTACAACTAATTGGCATTAGAGTCACTATATTTGTTTGCCAACGACACCGTCTCCTAGGGTTCGTACTCTCCGCAGACGATCGCTCAAGGGATTGGTGATACTAGTGATTTAGTGCTGAAAGGCGGTCTAGTTGCCTGGTGGTGAATAATCTTACGGGATTCCAACATCACCACTGATATGTCCTCCACCAATACTATCTTCGATCGAGTTGACCAAGACACAACTTTTATACTATATATATACTACATACATTGTTTTATATATTTACCAACTCTTCACTTGGTGAATGTTCAGGTTAAAACGTCAGTGACGATGAAGTACCAAAAGCCCTCCTTTTCCTTTGTGTCTTTGATCGACCCCGATCAACTTACCACTGCTATACTGCTCCACGATGGGTACACTTGTCCGTGAATGTGGTGAAATAGTAGTTGTTCAAGTAAATCGAGTTTATAAATTTAAAAGCTTCAGATGCTAAAAATATGTCACAAATTAACATAATATTTTATATATACACCACAGCACACCAGACCTAGTGTGACCTAAATTATTATGTTAACCTGTTATTCGTTATTGTTATATTTGAATTGTTATGTATTAATTGAATTGTATGAAATGAGTTGATTAAGAAAATCACAACATTAAATTAGTGTTGTGTGCATCTGAACAATCATCATGCTCCGATATATTCCTCTATCGGTTGGGGTGTGACACCACACACATTATCAAGAATGTAGAGAACCTACACGCTGATACCAATTGTTGGAGAGCAATTAACTCTAGTAAATTCTAAACTCTCGTCGTGTAAATATGAAGAAGAAAGAAACTGATTTTATTAATCTTGAATGTAGAGTTCTTTAGTACAAATATGCATGGAATTTATCCCTTTATATAGAGTTGCAATTCCAATTGACTTGGATAATACACTGACTCATATTCAAATTTTCTATACCGACTTACGTAAAATTAATTTTATGAAACAAAACAATTTAAAATAATGTAAACTATTAACTAGATAGGATTATGATCTCCACCAAAGCCTTCCCAGGAGATCAACCTAGCCACCCCGATATCCTTATTTTGAATAGGAAATCGCTTGAAAACTGCTAAGACTGAATTGATATCTATAAAGATTAATTATTTAACTAAATTAGTTCTTTAATTAACAGTTTAAACACATTTTCATCAGGGCCGACCCCAAACCATCATTTTCGTCTTTAAACGACACCCATTCTCTACACCCGAAGCAACTAAATCTTTTATAAAACAACTACATTTATAAAGTTGTTTCTTACATGAAGATAGAAGACAAACAGACAAAGCAATCATGTTTATAAAACAATGTAGCTACTTAATTCGTTAGTCGAAATCCTAGATTAATTAAGTTGGTCCAATGATCAAATAGACTTGGACTCAAAAACTTTAGAATCTAACCTTAATTGGACCGGATTTTCTTGAATCTCGAATCAGAGAGATGGGGTTGATGATGCATCACCACGAACCACCATCATCAATGCATCTCTTTGTTAAGGTCGACCGGTAGCTTGTTCAACAATGAAGAGTAGATCTATGTATGGATGTGTGAGAGAGAAATGGAGAGAATGAAAAAACGTGAGTGAGATGAAAAGGTTATGGAAACCGGAAAAGTAAGCATGTAAGAATAGTACACACATGATAAGTAAAGAAAAGGGGAAAGATTGACTACACGGCCATCGTCATTTTTAACCAATTAGAAAATAAAATATGGGGAAATTGGATTTTAATAATCCAAACTATGACCCATTGGCAATAATAATCCAAACTATCAGTTTGGCCGGCAACCCAACTTTCATTTTTGTTATCAGGAGCAATCCCAGTAGCATAATTATCATACATTTACGCTTGATTTTTGGCACGTAATGATGAATTTGAACAAAATAAGTAAGCATAAAAGCAAAAACAAACGAAAAACAAATGTAAATCATGTGTAAATGTATGATGTTTCGGGACTAGATTGCTGCTGATAACAAAAATGAAAGTTGGGACTGCTACTGGCAAAACTGATAATTTGGATTATTATCGGCTAATAGGTTATAGTTTGGATTATTAAAATCCAATTTGCCTTAAATATGCCATGAATAGTGTGTGATTGTTAGGCTGGCAAGTGTTTTTATTTTGATATATAATATAATTCGTTTGAAAAATTCTAAGATTAAATTTGATATCTTTAAAGAATAATTATTTATTTAAATTAAATTTTTAAACGACATATTCATCGGGGCCGACCCCAAACCATCATTTCCGTCTTTAAACCGCACCCACTCTTCCCACCCTAAACAACTAATTTTTTTTATAAAAACAGTTACATTCATAAACTCCTTTCTTACATGAAAACATATGATAAACGAAAAATAAATTACATAGCTAATCTTTTTATATAGCAAAACCAAAACGTTTAATAAGTTACTTTCATAAACTCATGACGTCATAATGTCATAATGACTAACTAATTAACTATAATAATTTATAATTACAACTTTGTCTTTAAAATAACTTTAAAATAGTACAATTTCTTTTCTTTTTTTGATTAGTTGTTGGCACTTGGCACGTAGCCTTTTTGTCTTTTACCCTTTTACGCTCCTTTCTCGGAGCTATTTCTGGGCCCACTCTCCTCCCCCATTCATTGAACCTGCAAACGCCATCAATCATCATCATCATCCCTCTTAATTTCATCTTCCCCATTTTTACATTTCTACAGATCTCTCTCAATCTCCCTTTTGCATCACCACCATCTGTTCATCATCATTGTAAGTCTTTCTCCTTTGATTTTTACCTTCAATTACTTCGATTATCGTATCCCCTGCACCTAGGGTTTGCTTCTTGTCCGTTTGATTTTGAGCGATTCGTTAAGTAGAAGTATAACGGATCAGCTCTTTGGTTAATCTGTGGTTTCGTTCGTATTAAATCAAGCCGTAGTGTTCGTTTCCTTGATTTAAACTGCAAAATTACTCGCGAACAGATTTTCGGTTACCAGTTAGGGTTTATGTTTGACGAGATTTTCGGAAAGAAATCTCGAGGTTGAAATCGGTTGTAGATGATGTTTAGGACATGGATTTGATGTTATTGTAGCTGAATCTTCGGATACTGGCTTTTGGTAGTGTGAATTTGATGCTTGTTTTGAGAAAGAAAAAAAAAGGAGCTAGGGTTTTGTGTTGCTTATAGATTGATCTTTTAATGGAGGGTAATTGTAATTTATCATCTGGTAACATGATCTCTGGTTCTGGTGGAAGATTTGATTTGCAAAGTTCCATGAGAGTTCATCATCAACCACAGAACAGTCCTTTGAATCTTCATCATCAACATAACCCTCAGTCCACTAGACAACAAGGAGGATCCATGATTCATCCTTTGGTTCATGAGAATTTCCCTCTTCGAATAGGAACGATCCAAGATTGCAATCCACATAATCAAACCATTTCGTTAGCCGATTTAAGTAAAGGGGAGAGGAGAAAGAGTGTTATGAGTGATGAAGATGAGCCTAGCTTTACGGAAGAGGGTCATGAAACGCATAATGATGAAACCCGAGGGAAGAACACGGCACTCTGGCATCGGGTGAAATGGAACGATCCGATGGTGAGGCTTTTGATAACGGCTGTTTCTTACATAGGTGAAGATGCTACCATGGAGTATGGAGGTGGGTGCCGAAGAAAGTATTCGAATTTACAAAAGAAAGGCAAGTGGAAATCGATTTCTAAAGTTATGGCCGAAAGGGGTCATTTTGTTTCGCCTCAGCAGTGCGAAGATAAGTTTAATGATTTAAACAAACGTTACAAAAGACTTAACGAAATCCTTGGAAGAGGTACTTCTTGTGAGGTGGTGGAAAACCCTTCACTTCTTGATTTGATGGATCATGTTCCTAATAAACTGAAAGAAGAAGTTAGGAAGATTTTAAGCTCAAAACACTTGCATTACGAAGAAATGTGTTCGTATCATAATGGTAATCGCTTACACCTTCCTCCTGATCCTGAACTACAACATTCACTAAGATTAGCTCTTAGAGCTCGAGATGATCATGAGAATGATGGAAGACGGGGATCACATGAAGATCTTGATGATGATGATCAAGATCCATACATGGATGATCATGATGAATATGATGATCACCACCACCATCATCATCAGCAGCAGCAGCATCATCATCATGGTCTCAGTTTGGATCAGAGAACAGTATATGGGGTCGGTGAGGGATCTGCAAAGAGGGTAAAACAGAACGAAGGTTCTCAGTTAAAAAACCTGCAGGCGGACATGAATGAAGGTGTGAAATCTGATCTTTTGCAGGACCAATGGATGAAAAACCGTTTGTTACAACTGGAAGAACAGAAGATACATATTCAAGCCCAAATGTTGGAATTAGAGAAAGAACGGTTTAAATGGCAAAGGTTTCGCCGTAAAAAAGATATGGAATTGGAGACAATGAGGATCGAAAACCAGAGGATGAAACTTGAAAACGAGCAAATGTCGTTGGAATTGAAGCGTAAGGAGATGGCTGCAGATCTTAGTTAACAAGGTTTGCTTGAATGATTAAAAATAATAATTAAAAAGAAAAAGAAGACTTTTCTCCCTTTCTTGATTTTCCAGTTTTGGTTAGCTGCTTGCTCTATATCTGTTATTCAAGTATGAAGTCATGTCCTGTTAGCATCATCTGTTATTAGTATGACTTATTAATTTATTATTGACTGAATGACTGCACTCTGTGCCTTTTGTGACATTTTGTTGTTGGATTTTAGACGTTAATCATCTTGCTCGTATTCGAATGCTCTGGAAATTTGATCCACAAGCTTGCAGGACATAATATTCCCTGTCAAGAAGATGAAGAATCAGGCATGACAGGATAATATATACTTGAGTAAATTACACAAATGCACAGTGCCCTTGGATCATAATCTGAAACTGGAAAAAATTAAACTGTAATAACCCATAAACATGTCCAACCTAAAACCACAAGGTTTGCCAATGGTTTGCAAAATCCTCATCCATTTACAAGTCTTTCTTCTACACCCAATTTAACATTTTTTCTAGAGTTAATTTCATGAATGGTTCTTTTGGTTTAGGAAATAATAGGTTTAGTGGAAATTATAGACTCATGTAGTAACTTTTTTTTTTTAACGGTCAATAAAATAATGTCCGATCATCTGAGTTAAAGGGCGCTTACATTTGGGAGTGCTTTTTTTTAATAGCCAATCAAATAATGCCTGACCACCCGGGGTAAAGGGCGTTTACACTCAGGAGTGCAGAGTACAAAGTAAAATTTTTAATAACATGTAGTAAGTAGTAACTTTTTTAATAACGACATTAAGATTCAAGGTTTTAGAGTTGTCATAATGTTGGATCCCAAATCTAATTTCTATTAAATTTGAGTTAAATGATTAAAATATCCTTTTTAAAATATAGGGGATATCTATGTAATTAACTTTATTGGAGGATTATTTTTGTAATTTAGGTAAAGTAATTATAGTTATCTCTTTAGTTAAATCAATAAAATAAATAAAATACGTTATTTATATTTGTGTAATTTATTTAATATATATAATATAAAAGACCCTAAATCGTCTACATCAACTCCTAAATAGGGCTGTTCACGATCCGAACCGAACCGAACGGACCTTTGCTCGTGTTTGGTTCGTTTACAAACCGAACCGAACCGAACCGAATATTTTTTCAACCGATCCAAAATCGAACGAGTGACTTTCGATCCGAGTATTTTTCGAGCGATCACCGAGCAAATTTCGAGCGTCGCATAATAAAAAGAAAGTGACGTGGGTGGTGATCTGACATAACACATTCATCCATATTTCCAATTTTAACACATTTTGTCCAATAACTAACACACTAGTCTTGTTTGTAATTTAGTAGACTAACTAACACTAATATGAACTGATATAATTATAATGAATGCACTCTTTCTTTTTTTACCATTTTTCCTTTGTACATGTCCTCGATGTCTACAAAATTTGGATGTGCTTCAGAACTATTTTTTCGCTTTCCCTTTCTAGTTGCATTAACATCTTTACTTAAGTTTTCCTCATTTTTTACTTCATCAACTACCTCAAAACTCTCTCCATCACTTAATTCAACATGAGAAATCTCGATACCATTGGATTCTTTGTGAAAAAGACATTCTATATAAGAAAGAATTATACAAAGATTAATAAAAACAATGACAATGGAGGAGGCTAGAGAGAATGGAAGCTACAAAGATGATAAACTAACATATTAAACTTACATCCAAAGTCAAATATTAAGTGCAAAGAATTTTTGGAATAATGGAAAATCTTAATTCCATACATAACAAAATTAAAATTGATAAAATAACTAATAAAAATATATAAAATAAATAACTAAATGTATATATATAAATTCGAGCGAGCATCGAACGAGCGCACCTATGCTCGTACTTGGTTCGTTTTACAAATCGAACCGAGCCGCTCGGTTCGTTTTTAAAGCGAGCGACAATCGAACGAGCATTTTCCGAATATTTTTCGAGCGAGTTCGAACGAGTTTCGAGTTTCGAACTTTTTGGACAGCCCTACTCCTAAATCACCGGTTTGAGATATTGAAACCCTTGACTAACTCCTAAATCACCGGTTTGAGAAGTAAGGGTGATTTCATGAGATTTGGTGGTTGTAGTTGGTCACACGGGACGGAATGTAGAGCATTAGAGGTAAGACAAGGTGGAAGGTCACCAATGATGTTTAGTCAAAGTGGTTGAGGTTAGGTATTTCATATTGGGCTTGGTTTTTCTCATCTATAGTAAGTTTCCTTCTGATTAGGGATGACAATAGGGCGGGTTTGAGTAATGCAACCCCATACCCGATTATAAAAGTGTGTTCCATACTCGCCCAAAAACCTGTCGGGTTTCTAGCGGGTATTTACCCATCGGGTATCAGGCATACCCGTAGGTTTCGGGCATACCCGTCGGGTGTATATCGGCTAACAATAAACTTATATTTATCATAATTATAATAAAATATCTCAAATAACTGAACATATATAAGTGTAAGTCAATGTTGTTAACAAATAATTTAGTATTATAGATAAAAAAATAGATAAATAAAATCATACAATATATACTTAAAGTAAATAAATATAACAAAGAAAAATATAGCGGGTATATATTATCAGGTAATTGGTACGCGTAAACGAGTATATCATCAAATCCCATACCTGTTCCATACTCACGAAAAAATACAAAAGTAACCCATACCCGGACCCTGTAATAAGAGAAAGAGAGAAAATTGAAAAGAGGGAAAATTCTTGATTTAATAGACTGAGTTATAAACATATATATGCAATGTTACACAAGCTAACAACTTCTAACTAACTTAACCATTCTAACAAACTTTTCAAGAGTACCCCCCCCCCCCCCCCTTCAAGTTGGAGGTTGTGAAACACCCAAGTTGGAAATCAAAGGAGAACGTTGTTGTCGACACAAACTCTTTGTAAGAAGATCAGCAAGCTGCTCAGTTAAATCAATATGAACCAAAGTGATTAAACCAGCTTGAAGTTTCTCCCGAACAAAATGACAATCTAGCTCGATGCTTGGTACGTTCATGAAAAACGGGGTTTTTTAGCAATGTGAATAGCAGCTTGGCTATCACATCTGACTGGGACAGGAGAAATAGAAAAGGCTTGTAACTCATCAAGAAGATGAGTCAGCCATGTTAACTCAGCAGTGACACGTCTAAAAGATCGATATTCAGCCTCGGCTAAACTTAAAGAAAGTGTTTACTGCTTTCTAGATTTCCAGGAAAAGTGGACTGCCACCAAAAATGACATAGTATCCACTGACAGAGCGTCTGGTATTCGGACAAGATGCCCAATCCGAGTCATAGTATGCTTGAAGAGACGGATCAACAAATTTGTTAAAGTATAAACCTTGATTGCGTGTAGCGTGAATATAAGCAAGTGTGTGTAACGCAACAGCACAGCCCAATGTGTATCACGTGGGTCTTGCATGAATTGACTGAGAAATTGGATGGTGAATGCAAGATCTCGACGCGTGTGCGTTAAGTAATTAAGTTTACCAACAAGTCGCCTATATAGGAGAGGATCAGCAATAGGCAAACCATGTTGGATAATGGTTGTCCAGACCCGACAACACCAAGAACCCGACCCGGTTTGACTCGTAAAGAGTTACACTGAGGGCAACGAGATTAAAGTCCGCTTAAATTGTTTAACCGGTAATTCACGGAATTGTGTAATTATTTATTTAATTACGAAATATTATACTTGTGATAATAAACGGAGAAAAACGTTTTTCGATTAAACGTTTACGGTGAAAATAATAAATCAAATAAATTGTTATTTGAATTTATGAGTTCTCGGGTTTACGACTTTATATTAATAAACCGGTTTTATTAATTCGTAAACATTGGTGGTTCGTTTCAATGAAAGAGATAGACGAGGGGGCTAGACGAAACTTAGTTGCCTATAAATAAGCAACCAGGGATTAGGGTTTTGTGCTCCTAATCCCTGCGCCACTTTTGCCGTCTCGCCATCCTCTCCCTCTCGCCGATCTCTCTCTCTCGCCGGCTCCCTTCCATGGCGAAGCTTTTGTCGCCGGAGATTTGTTCGTCGCTCCTTCCGACGACCATCGAAGATCACCACCATCGTTACTCGTCTTCGTCCGAGACCGCCGCCGCCGCCTCTATGGAGACCGCCACCGCCGCCGTGAAGACCACCGTCACCGCCGTCGCGCCATTTACCCGCCGCCGTCACCCCTCTTCTTAGGGCCGACGCCATCAAACCCTAGATCGCCGTCGCGATCTAGCGTATCTCCGTTTCGCGTGACACCATAACCACTCGCCTTATCGTCGTCGTTACGATATCGCGAGTGCGAGATTTGTCACCATAATCGTTCGTTCGTCTAGGCTAAACCCTAGACGTCGTCATAGTCTTTGTTCGTTGGTGCTCGATTGTCGCCACCATAAACCGAATCGTTGTAGTTTTCAACGAATCGGTTAAAGACGGTTTTGGCGATTTGCTAAATGATTTGATCCCAACGTCGGATCGGTTATTCTAAACGATTTGATCCGAACGTCGGATCGGTTATTCCGTGAAAACCTAGCGTCGTCACGTTGTTCCTCGGTGTCTCTAGCATTTGTTAGATCACCGCGAAGGTATATCTAAACTCATTTAGTTTAGATGTTTTATTTCGATTAAATGTAATCGTTATTATTTTCGCGCTAAAATGTTTACCGCGAAATGGTGTTTGCGTGATTAATTATTTTTGGTGATCGTGATCCTGTTGACACGTTTTCAACACCTACGGTTTACGCGTCTTAATTAGTAAAATTATTTTATTCCGCTGCGTAAACGGATTACCGGTTTAATCCGTTTTAACTCTTAATTTACTAAACCCGGTCGATAATGTTTTAATTAAACGGTCAAGTTTTTTTTAACGTCACCGGGCACCCGTATACCACTGTCCAAAACCCAACAGTGGTATCAGAGCCTTGATCACCACACGCAAACCCTAACCGGTCGGTTTTAAACCGGTGGATTTCGCGAACTGGGGTTAAAACCCGAAAGTCGCGAAAGTTATACGAATTGCTTTTCCAAATGATTGGTCGATTTAATTCCACCAATCATTTTCAATTCGTTAATTGATTGTTTAACACGCATATTCGGCTCGACCCATATTATGGCTCTTATTGGTTATCGTATTTTGGTTTGGCCCATTTTGGCCCATTCATGTCTTGGTTTGGTTTGGCCCACTTGTTTCTGGGTTCAAAAGTTGTATCGTAAATAAATTAGGATTTATTTATTTTCTCGTATAAGCTAACATTCGCCTTGGACGAACGTTACGAGCTTATGATGCGACAACCCCATCGTGGCGATTGTTCATGCAACGATCCCTAGCATGGCAAGTATCCATGACCAAAAGACCGATGTACACCAATTGTAACGTGGGAGCTTGTCGAAGCTAGTGGGAGCATTGGAGTCGGCCGGATGCTTGTTTCCATCCCTATGGTTGATTTTAATTTCACGTCCCAGACCTTCTTCGATATTGTCATAAGGCTCTGACAATATCGGAACCTCCTAAAGCCGAATGTGTGTCTGTTTGCATGTGCGTTTTGGTTGCTTGTCTTAAACTGTTTAACTAGCCAACTAAAACTCTAAACTAAGTTTTAACTGGTTAAAACTGTTTTACAATCAATTGGAATCGAGTTTTTGAATTAATTAAAACTCGACATAACTTAACTAATTTTATTCGACTCTGTTCTCGAATTCTTCGATATTTAAATATCGAACTCTTAATAATTGGTTATTGTCTCGCGACGCGTAGTCTTTAATAATGAGGTTATTAAATTGACTGTCCCGAGTGAGATAGGGTTCTTGAGTAGCTTAGTCAAACGTTTAATTAATTAAATCACTGACTAATTAATCCTATCTGGTAAGCCGCAAAACGGATAGATTATGCCATCCTAGTCAAGTCTAACTTGGAACATATTACCGATGCATCAGTGTTGGAGTATTTCAACACACTTGGTGTTCAGGGTATCTTCCAAGGTGTGTGCATTGGAGTATTTCAACACCGTGCATGCACACTGACCACTAAGGACATCTATCATTTTCTTTACGAGTACCTTGTGTATTGGAGTATTTCAACACCGTACATCTGGTCATTCGTAGACAAACTTGGCATAGATGACGCTAAACGTATTTCGCGAATTAATTCGCGAAAGCCTCATAAACGGGAGTTGTGACTGTTTTTTTTTCAAGAGACAAACGTTGTCTATCCGATTACTTAGTGACCGGTGATTGCACTTAACGCTGCCTTTGACGGTCGACTACTAATTGGGTTCCCATATTCCTATTCAAGATTTGCTTGCCGGTTTTGAATACGAATAACACATCGAAACACTAAACGAATTGCCTGTTGTTTTAGATGGCTAATCCTCCTGCTAACAACGAGGTTTTCCAGCTCAAGTCTTTCC
This sequence comes from Deinandra increscens subsp. villosa, assembly GCA_039602395.1. Taxonomy (NCBI): domain Eukaryota; kingdom Viridiplantae; phylum Streptophyta; class Magnoliopsida; order Asterales; family Asteraceae; genus Deinandra; species Deinandra increscens. The sequence continues at coordinate 125,289,779 of JBCNJP010000007.1, forward strand.
TTGAGAAGGAGAAACTTGATGACACCAACTTCCTCGACTAGCATCGAAATCTGAAAATTGTCCTGCAAATGGCCAACAAACAACATGTGTTGGAGGCCGAGGTGCCCGCTGCACCCGCAAATAACACTGCGGCTGCTCGCGCTGCACATGACGCACTGAGAAAGGATTCCAACTCAGTTACGTGCCTCATGCTGGCAACCATGTCTACTGAGATTCAGAAGAGTATGGTTGACAGGACGGCGTTTCAGATGATCGGGGAACTTAAGGGCATGTTTAAAACCCAGGCCCGGCAGGAACGCTACGAGACCGTCGTCAGGCTCATCACCTGTCGGATGGCCGAAGGTAGTCCTGTCAGCGCCCATGTCCTTAAGATGAAGGGCTACATCGACCGACTTGCGAAGCTCGACTATATCATTTCTCAGGAAATGGCGACGGATTTGATCCTTCACTCTCTTTCCAGTGCGTTCACTCCCTTCCGGATCAATTTCAATATGAACAGCCTAGTTAAGACAGTGACCGAGCTTCACGGTATGCTGAAGACTGCTGAGATTAATTTTCTCAATGGTAACAGCAGCAAAGGCAAGTCAACTGATGTACTCGCCATCCGATCCGGAGGTGTCAAGAAACCTGAGGTTAAGAGGAAACCTGGGCAAAGGAAGAAGGGCAAGGGCGCTGCAGCTAGAGGGTCTAGTAGCACCGCAAAGGGCAAGTCAAGGGCTTCGAAGGCACCGCCGCAAGATGAGCGCCAGTGCTTCGAATGCAACAAGATGGGGCACTGGAAGAGAAACTGTCCAGAATATCTTGCCAAGGTGAAAGGGAAGAAGCCCGATGCGGGTTCTTCCGGAGGTATATATCTATAACCTCATGTTATAAACCACTTCACTTGATCCTTCAAAATATATGTTTGACATACTTTACATTTTGTAGGAACGTGAAGTCGTAGAAAGCAAGACAACCAAGAAGACATGACATCTTTGCATGATTGCAAACTTTGAATAAAGATCATGTCAGTTTTAATTCTTGGTAGTATCTTTAAAACAACTTGCTTGTTTTCCCTGGCTGGTCCAGGATGATACACTTTGCTTTGTTTTGAATCTTAAACATGCACTAAAGTTTCCGGTTTAAACTTTATTGATATGCATTGTTTTTCTACACTTGAAAATGTTTCACTGGGTTGGTAGATTAGATTCAAATATATATAACATGACGCTAAGCCTGGTGCTATTGATTTAATGATCATAAGACTAGCCTAAATGCTAAGAAAGAACGATTGTTCTTTCTAAAATCCATCAAGGCCATGACGTCTCTTATTCTCATTGTACTAGCTACAACAGGAATAATCAACCTATCTTGATTCATAAAACCTTATGGTTTGAAATCGTATAGTTTGAGACTTCATTAAATCAAAATTGAATTTTTGTGAAATCACTTGCCTGATTTCGTCAATTCAAACAATAGGACCTTTGATGAGATCAAACGCTTTTTTATAAAAGTTCAAGCCACCAGCGAAACTTATGTAACACAATCACTGGTATGATTCTGTTATATATAAAGGCACTAAGTTTTGTGCATATGACCATGATGGTCAAGAATAGATATATACATACAACACCTTGAAAGTCGATGACTACAAATGGGTTGTACTCGTACGTGTTAAATTAAAGTCCTGCTAAGCACATGTTGCTTACATTATGAGGATTTGTTTTCAAAGTTGGGAAACCAATTAACACATGACTTATGACTTGCCAATGGCCACCGTTCACACCTTATACCCACGAATCATTTCCTCGCCGATCACTTGCGACTCAAATTGGTTCCAAGAAGAGTCTTGTGGGAGACCAAGTTTGAGTTATGCACGTCCAACTAATTGATGTATGGACATCAAAATTCCTTGTCAAATAGAAACTTGTTTTCTGTAGGAATTACCGGACTGTGCACTATGACTCTTGTAAATATTCAAGACTCATTAGACAAACATCTTTTCACAACAAGTAGTTGTTGCTATAATGAAAACATGTTAAGCATTCTAAATGACTAATAATTCCAAATGAAACTCGGTCGATTTTACTTGTCTAAAATCTTTCATCATTGGTTGGTCATTGGATTGAGTTCACAATCCTAAATCAGACTCGATATTCTAATAGAATAATCATCAGGGCGTCTGGCACGCAAGTCTTTTCAAACACAAGATGATTGTATCTTGGATACCGTCAAACTCTGGCAGTTTGATAGCATCTTACTATCTCATGTATGTGACATGACAATTGGATATTGGTCAATTAGATTCATACAGTGTTTATGAAACTAAATAACTTCGTTCCTGAAAACGAAGAAGGTTTGCTAAGAATTCTCTTGCAAAACCAATATCCTAACGGTTTGAAAGAAAGATGATTATAAGAATGCGTCGTCTATGTAAAGCAAGTGGGAGCATCACCACTAATCCTTATCGAGATAACGATTGAGTGTTGATCTCACGTTCATTGGAGTTTACCGGATTAAACTTGTAATGAAGCCTCAAAAGATCTCTCAGTTTCAAGAACATCCCACAATTGAAAACATCTCAGGAATGGCATCCTCAGATATATTCAATTTCTTGAAACAAGTCGTGTCATACTAGTTATGAAACGAGAACTATCCAACATAGGGATGTTGCATAAGTGTCACTGTAAGGAGTTACACAACGACACAAGCTGGAAACCGAATCATCTCAACTTGTCTTGATGATGAAATGTTCATGATGAGTACTCGAGTATACTCACCGAACAACTAGCCACCTTAAGTGAAGTTTTGAATCATCAATGTAAGGGTACATTCAAAGAAAGTTAATTTGATTATGTTGATAATCGATTAACATGCCATTGTGATAACACATTAATCCATGTGCATAGGGCTGTTAATCGGGTCAACCCGATAGGGTTTCGGGTTATTAGGGTCGGGTTAGTCGGGTTTTTTCTTAATAAAATCTCACCCACAACCCGACCCTATTAAAGTTCGGGTTAGTAGGGTTCGGGTTAGTCGGGTTTCGGGTTATTAGGGTCTGACAAGTCGGGTTAGTCGGGTTTTACGTCCACACATTCTCTATCTATAAATTAAGACTAAAAAAACAAAAGAAAATAAATTTTTATCAATAATGAAGTGATAAACAAAAAACTATAACAAGAAGAAACATAATTAAACTATGACTTTACGAGTAATATACTAATATCATATTCATTAAAGAAACTATCAATCGAGTAAAACAACAATTAATTGGCAAGTTTACAACCTGATCAAAACTTAATTGAAATAACAAGACAACCTTTTCGGAGATTGACATAATAATTTATTGACCCAAAATATGGCCACTGATTGTAAGTTATATAATTAATTTTGAGCCTAAACAAGTTTTTATGTTTTGGATTGTATTAAGTTATTAGATCAAAGCATAATTTATGATCAATTGGATTTTGGGTCTAAATAATTAATTGATACATATCACAATTCGGGTTATTCGGGTTAACCCGTAACCCGACTTTTTTAAAAAACCTAACCCGAAACCCGACCCTAACTATATTTTGGGTTCATTGGGTTAACCTGAATAACCCGATTAAAATTTTTAGACCCTATTAGACCCGACCCTAATTGTCCAATTCGGGTTCGGGTTGGGTCGGGTTAATCGGGTACGGGTATTTTCGACACCCCTACATGTGCATACCAAGGGCACAAGTTTTATCACACATTCAGATTCACTTAAATACTTTTGATGTTCTGAGCAACACCAAAACTAATGGAACAACTAAACAGGCAAAACCAAAACACAGGCATAGAACCTAGCACGAGAATTCACCGTTCCATTGATCAGGTTTGATCAATAAGCTAATACTGTTACGTATTACCTGAATTATGCGCTACATTGATATTCTACTTTAGTGTTGGGATGTCGAACTTTAACGTTTGCACCAAATCATTCGAATTGATCTAAGGGGTTAGATGCAGTCTTCGAATTCTGCGAAACGTGTTCGAATTTTATACGTTTTAGAACATCCATGAATATTTGGTGAAATATTCTAAAACCGTCCGTAGTCGATCTAATTTGTGGGAACAAAACTGATCTATGACTATTCTGACTCTGGACTCAAAGGGTTGACTCTCCAGACTCACAGACCTCATTAGAGAATGACGTTGTGACGTAACTCGTATCAAATTGTCTTCATGGATTTAATCATAAGACGAATTTGATTAATGGTTTACTCAATAGTGTCCTTTGACCTGAGATACATATGCTACCTCTCGTTTGCCAAGGACTGTTCTTTGATTGTAGTATACGCTGTCGCGTAACTGCCAGTAAAGACTACTTTTGGGAATGGATCCGAAGCTTAGTGGGAGCTGTATGTAGTCAAGATGGGATTCTGTACTCTTGCACTAATACTGCAACAGCTAGACATCGTGGGCCCTCTCGTGAGTTCCAAGTGTTAAGTGTAAGGACTTACCCAAACTTACTGTGTGTTTGATTGGACCACTTCGAACTACAACACGAGAAATAGAATGATTCAACATTAAAGAGAATGAATTAAATCCATGTCTCTTGTTCAATTGATGTCTTATACGGAAAGGAACTAATGACTTTGCATTACCATAAGTCTAAACTACAACACGAGTTTGTAGATATACCTTGGTTACTGACTTGAAGTGTCATAACTGGTTGGGACAGCCATGTGTAGCTAGAGCACCTCTGACTGTTTCTTCAAATGTTGTTGGAGTCTGTCCAAGTGGGAGATTATTGGATAATTGTTGTCCAGACCCGACAACACCAAGAACCCGACCCGGTTTGACCCGTAAAGAGTTACACTGAGGGCAACGAGATTAAAGTCCGCTTAAATTGTTTAACCGGTAATTCACGGAATTGTGTAATTATTTATTTAATTACGAAATATTATACTTGTGATAATAAACGGAGAAAAACGTTTTTCGATTACACGTTTACGGTGAAAATAATAAATCAAATAAATTGTTATTTGAATTTAAGTTCTCGGGTTTACGACTTTATATTAATAAACCGGTTTTGTTAATTCGTAAACATTGGTGGTTCGTTTCAATGAAAGAGATAGACGAGGGGGCTAGACGAAACTTAGTTGCCTATAAATAAGCAACTAGGGATTAGGGTTTTGTGCTCCTAATCCCTGCGCCACTTTTGCCGTCTCGCCATCCTCTCCCTCTCGCCGATCTCTCTCTCTCGCCGGCTCCCTTCCACGGCGAAGCTTTTGCCGCTGGAGATTTGTTCGTCGCTCCTTCCGACGACCATCGAAGATCACCACCATCGTTACTCGTCTTCGTCCGAGACCGCCGCCGCCGCCGCCTCTGTGGAGACCGCCGCCGCCGTGAAGACCACCGTCACCGCCGCCGCGCCATTTAGCCGCCGCCGTCGCCCCTCTTCTTAGGGCCGCGCCATCAAACCCTAGATCGCCGTCGCGATCTAGCGTATCTCCGTTTCGCGCGACACCATAACCACTCGCCTTATCGTCGTCGTTACGATATCGCGAGTGCGAGCTTTGTCGCCATAATCGTTCGTCCGTCTAGGCTAAACCCTAGACGTCGTCATAGTCTTTGTTCGTTGGTGCTCGATTGTCGCCACCATAAACCGAATCGTTGTAGTTTTTAACGAATCGGTTAAAGACGGTTTTGGCGATTTGCTAAACGATTTGATCCGAACGTCGGATCGGTTATTCCGTGAAAACCTAGCGTCGTCACGTTGTTCCTCGGTGTCTCTAGCGTTTGTTAGATCACCGCGAAGGTATATCTAAACTCCATTTTAGTTTAGATGTTTTATTTCGATTAAATGTAATCGTTATTATTTTCGCGCTAAAATGTTTACCGCGAAATGGTGTTTGCGTGATTAATTATTTTTGGTGATCGTGATCCTGTTGACACGTTTTCGACACCTACGGTTTACGCGTCTTAATTAGTAAAATTATTTTATTCCGCTGCGTAGACGGATTACCGGTTTAATCCGTTTTAACTCTTAATTTACTAAACCCGGTCGATAATGTTTTAATTAAACGGTCAAGTATTTTTTAACGTCACCGGGCACCCATATACCACTGTCCAAAACCCAACAAACCATCAGTAAGCTTGAGCTGTAAGTTTGGAGGCAAAGGACAAGATACAACAGGAACAGAATCAGGTAATTTTTTTTTAACAAGATCTGAAGCAAACTTGTGCTGAGTTAAAATGAGACCAGAAGAATGAGGAATTACTTCCATGCCAAGAAAGTAATTTAAGAATCCCAAATATTTAATTCTGAAAGTAACATGTAAGAAATCTTTAATGGTTGCTATCTCAGTTGGGTTATTCCCAGTTAGAAGAATATCATCAACGTAAACAACAAGATAAACAACAAAAGAACCCATGGTTCTGTTAAAGAGGGAATAGTCATTTGAAGATCTCTTGTACCCTTTAGATTTGAGGGCATCAGATAACCGTCCATACCATCGGAAAAGGAATCGGAAATTAAACGGAGAAGACAAACAGAAAACGAATTGAAAATCGATCGGAAAGATGAAGAATCAGCGGAATTAGAATCGTAACGATGATACCATGTAATCAAAGAAAGAGAGAAAATTGAAAAGGGGGAAAGTTCTTTATTCAACCGACTGAGTTATAAACATATATATACAACGTTACACAAGCTAACAACTTCTAACTAACTTAACCATTCTAACAAACTTATCAAGACTAACACACCCATACCCGATTACCCGACCTCATACCCGTCCCATGTGTGTCGGGTTTCGGGTTTTTCTGTCGATTTCAGGTTTCATAGCCATTCATTCTGATGGGGAATGTAGATAACCGGGTGGAGCCAATGATTCGTCAGTAATTCAAATTTACTATTAAATTTATATATATAGAAAAGACGGTGGGAGGTCACTGGAGATGGGTAGTCGATTTGCCCTGCTTAACCCCACAACCACCCTTCCTTTATCTGGGTTTCTTGATTTCATCCTAATTAGTCCAAATTCTTCAAATAATCCTAAACTAAAGCATGGATTCATTCTCATGTGGTGGCTTTTCAGGCGATAGGTCGTGGTGTTTCAAGTGGCCGCCAATGGCATTTCTGGTGGCTAGTGGTAGTGAAGGTTGGATGGATCCGACAACAATAGTTTTTGGGTCTCAAACTTTAAATGCGTCTATGAAGATTATGGTAAAGGGGCTTTAATATTGTATTTTTGCTTTCTTAATGTTGAGCATATTACACAAATAGCCTCGGTATATAAATATTAAGTTATTGACATTAAAAGCCTTTAATTTAAAAGGATATTTTGATCATTTGACCTAAATTTATCATAAGTTAGGCTAAGTACCTAATATTGTGACGAATTTTGAAACCACGAGTCTTAATGTCGTTACTAAAAATAGTTAGTATCTAAATCTCTTATTTCCATCAAACTACAAAGACCTTTTGTGTAATTAACTTTTTTTTCCTAGGAGCATCTCAACGTGTGATGTGTAAGGCATCTGGGTGGGGAATTCCTAAGGCGTTTGTACTTAGGGGGTGTAAATGAATCAAGGTGGGTGGGCCAATGTTGGGATTTTTATTTAATTTTTTAACTTTTAGTCATCTAAAGATGAGTTATGCTCAGAAAAGAAGAAAAAAAAAGTTAAAACTAGACAATAGACGATGAGGTATGAGGATGCTAGAAAATGAGGAATCTGAAGATGGGAATGATGAGTTTTTTATTTTATCATTTTTTTTTCTTATTTATATATGAATATTTTTTTATTTTTTAAGATTAGTTGTGTTTACAATCATTGTCATGTAGTTGTTGATCTTCTCTTATGTTTTCAGAGCATTTTAATCACCTTAACAATCTCATTACGCAACCTTTTTCTTAAATCCAGCTTGTCGTCAATTTCAACATCTTCTAACTTCATGAAGTTAAGTTCCATGACACCTTTGTTGGTATTACACATGAAATGCCTGATGGATCTCACTGAGTTGTCTGGCAGCCCCAATATGTGACATTTCAATTTAAAGAATTTATTCAACATAGATAAATTTCACAATCAAATTTCAAAAACTAATACACATTTTATAGTTACTACGAATAAAAAATACCTCGACCTAACCCAATACACAATAGACAGACTAGGCCCAATAAAAAAACCTCTATCCAAAACATATTACATTCGTTAACGAATCGTCATGTAATTAGAAGGATTCTCGATTTGTTATAAATAAACTACGCTACATGATGATATTAAACGTTTAACTCGTCGAAAAACTTGTGATTGCCAAATATAATATGTGTACTTCTTTATCACATGTTAATTTGTGATTGGTTGTATGGGGCGATTTCACGCATTTTTTTACTCTTCGCTTCCACGAATTTTGGTGGGCATACCGACTCTCTCTCATCGTTTCATATGTCTCTAGATACGGAGAGTTTTCTCTCTATACAATTACAGACGTATTGTGATGTGCCTTTGCCGGCAACCGATGTTGACCTTGAATACGAAGCCCTTGAGGTGTTACCGGCCACTTGGTGGTTACGACACTAAAGTTGCTGGACGCCGATCATAACGTTTAAGCGACTTCCTTTGATTTATTGCTGACATCGGTGTTGCTCCGTTGAGGCGGCTCCGGTTTACTTTACCGTTAGTTTTGCATGTGAAATCTTTGATTTGTGGTGCTCTTTGCACCGTCTAAGCCTTGATGGTGATGACGGTCTAGGCCTTCTCACATATTTATTGTGACTCGTTGCTCTTGTTTGAGTTATCTGGTTGCTTTTCTGGCATATCAGCAATTTTATTACCGGAGCCGGAATTTCATAACAAATATGTTCTCTGTTTCTTATTATTTGGTTCTTTCTTGAAAATTAATTATCCAACCATGAATAAAGGTAACTCTAGTCGAAATTTCATAACAAATATGTTCTCTGTTTCTTATTATTTTGGGTTTATCGAATCTATACGTTTGATAAGAGGGAGTGATGATATACATATGATAAGAGGCAATGATTATTTATTAAAAATTAATTTCCCTTATTTTGAACAAGTGTGTGTTAAGTTTAAACTCTTTTGACTAGCACTACGTTAAAATTGGCCTTTGGCTACGGAAAAAAACCGTGACCAAAGGTCTTTGGCCACGTTTTTTTTTTCTTTCCATTTTAATCGACACCAAAGGTCCCATCACTAGATGCTACATACGGTCACGTTAGAATATCAGTGGCTGAAGCCACCTAGAAGCATGGCTAAAGGGTAATAATATTTATTGTTGTAATCAAACCATTCTTTCGGAAAGCATGGGCAAAGGGTCACAACGGCCACATGTGTTTGTTTAACATGGTCTCTGGTATTATATGGTCACATATATTTGTGTTTTAGCCACATATATTATAAAAATACGTGGCCAAATAGTTGTTGAAATCATACATTTTGTCCCAATACGCGTGGCCAAAAGGTGGCAACGGCCACGTTTAAATATCAAAAGTGTGGTCTTTAGTATTATATGGTCACGTATATTTGTGTTTTAGCCACATATGTTAGAAAAAAATGTGGCCAAATGGGTTGTTGATATCATACATTTTGTCCCAATACGCGTGGCCAAAGGGTGGCAATGGACACGTAAAAATATCAAAAGTGTGGCATTTGGTATTATATGGTCACATATATTTGTGTTTTAGCCACCTATATTAGAAAAATAAGTGGCCATATGGGTTGCTGAAATTATACATTTTGTCCCAATACGCGTGGCCAAAGGGTGACAATGGACACGTTAAAATATCAAAAGTGTGGTCTTTGGTATTATATAATCACATATATTTGTCCTTTAGCCACCTATATTAGGAAAAAAAGGTGGCCAAAGGATTGTTGAAAGCAGATATTTTGTCCCAATACGCGTGACCAAAGGGTGGCAACGACCACGTTAAAATATCAAAAGTGTTACCTTTAGTATATGGTCACATATATTTGGAAAAAAAAGCGGTAAAAGGGTTGTAGAAATCAGATATGTTCTCCCAATACAAATTAAATAAAATCAATTACAAACTTTTTGTTCATTACAAATCAAATACACATGAACTACAAATAAAAAATTAAAACTTTTTTCACTACATAATGCATTATCTCAATTTACTTCTCAATCCGCGAGCCAACAACACTATCACGTGATCTTCATCTTCAACTGTTCAGATTTGAGTTTAATTAGGACCATTTTTTCTTGTATTACTATACAAAAACATACACTTGATAATTAGGTTATGGAAATTGATCAGAATATATATAGCAGTTTTCAAATACTTACCACCATGATAGATATGGACTGAGGAATGTCATTTTATTACAAGTAGTATAGGTGATCAGGTCTTATAATTCAATTGATTTCCGGATGAACATTAGATATCCAGATGAACTTTAAACATCTGGATGAACATCACATTAAGTTCCGGATCAACTTCAAAGTCATTTGAACTTTATTTGGTACACATCTCACAATTTGTTCCAACAATCACTACCTAGACCAAGTGTTTGAGGTACCAAATAACAATTAGAAATTGGACTACATGACATTCCCAAACAGATTAATGTGAAACTATATAACGAAATGAAACTTAACTGACAGATATTTACCTTTTTCTTTTCAACCGCTTTAGATGAGTTTGATCGGCCACCGATTTAATGCCCTACAGGTCAATTAATTACTTTTTTGAAATCAGCAATCAAACCGATAATGAGTTTGACAAACACTAACCGTTGTGTGTATGTCAGCATGATAAGTGACGTGGTTAGACCCAACAGAAATCTCCTTAAAAGTTACCTAGAACAATGTTTTTGAATTGGTAAAAAGTAAATGTTATTAGGTACTTGTGAATAGTATGATTAAGTTATGATGTAAAGAATTTACCTCTGTAGATGCCAGAGCATTAAGTTGTTGTGGTAACGGTGTTCCAAGTGCAATCAGATGAGCTATAAGTAGATCAAGTCTTTTCTCCGATTCTTCAATCTTCGAGAAGAGGGCCTTAGGTTTATATTTTTTTTCATCATGCAGAAGTCTCTCTTCTTTAAGTTCCAACTCAAGTTTTTCCATGTGATCAAGGTTGATGGATCCATCCTTGAATTTTGTACAATTAACAGAATGTAGTTAGATGCTTTTTAAAAAGTACATAAATAAGAAAACGTGCTTAAAATAAAGTTTGAAATACACAGAATGTATCAGATGAAACAGTAAACAAATAAGAATGCTGCATGTTCTTAAAGTTTGGAAATTCACAGAATGTATCATAAAATAATGTAGCATATGCTTGGCATCAACATTCTTCTATTCTTATAACATGATCCTACAAACGTGTCGTTGGAAATAAATTAGTTCTTATTAATATATCACATAAAGACCCTATTATCTGATGTGTTAGAAACAAAAGACGTCTAAAGGGAAGAGTGGAACACATCATGTCTTCACTTTATATAAAGAAGAATGGAGGTTCATCAACATTCTTATATCCACCCCCCCCCCCCCCACAACCACCAACACCTATAACATGACCTCAACATTCTTAGCATAAAATAACTAATTTAGCATGCTCCAACAGTCATGTAAGATAGTAAATAACCCTAGCTTCCTAATTCTGTATGAAATGAAATTTTATCGACCTGTAACTATAATTGTACACAAATACAGGGATCCCAAGTTAATCGTGTATCAACAATAATTAAAACAAAAAGTTTTATGAAAATAGATTGTAATTAATGAATAACTTGACAATTACCATTTTCTGGACATATTGGTCTCCCAAAACACATGGAAATTTTGAAGAATCGCTAGCACCGTCTGTTGAAGCTCCTTGTTGCGTCACTATTCTTTCGTGAACGTCCATGAGACAAAATTAATGATGCATCAAAATTAGTGATATGGATGAGAAAGAAGACCTAGTTATTCATTGAAGGCGTTTAATTGGAAATTTTTGATGAAAGTGAAAGGGAAAAGTATCTGATGAATCGATAATAAGTACATTTAGTTCAAAATTTTGGGTGAAATTTGAACTAGTGGTGGGAAATTCAAAAATTTTAGTGAAAATTTTTAATTAAAAGGGGGTGGGGGGGGGGTGGGGGTGGGGGGGGGGTGGGGGTGGGGGATTGTTCAAACTGATAAAAAAAACCCAAAATTAAACCAAAATTTAAACATAAACATAACCAAATTAATTAATTAAATGTCTCTATGTGGCTCTTCCGGCGGGTTCATCCACCAGATCTTCATCTATCGGTTCTTCTTCTTCAAGATGAACTTCATCATCCAGTTCGTAAAAGTCTTCAAGTGCCCAATTCCAGAAAGCTTCATCATCCTAACGGTCATCCACCTAAGGTTGAGCAGGAGCTTCATCTTCTTGAGGTGTTGAAATAATGAGATTGTGAAATTGTACGAGTATATCAATTCCGGTTGACATAACTGTGATCCTTTAAGCAGACAGGATTTAAAAGCCCTAAAAATGGAAAATATTTGTGCTTTGACGGCCATCGGAGAAATAATCCCTAACAAAAAATATGGATGAATATTAATTTTATTATTTTCTTTTTAATATAATAAACAAGATTTGACTAACACGTGCTTTGCGGCCGGGATAACGCAACTACCAAATACGACGACATTACTAAAACACAACTCAAAAATGAAAATAATAAATTACTATTCAATTAAGAACAAAAATACCCAAAGACCGCCATGTTGTGAATTTCTCATGTATAATTAATTTATTTTAAAAATAATAATAAAAGAGGGCCAATATATTAGTATACCAATTAGGAGCAATTAGGGTCAAAGTTGGTCATTGAGGACCAACTAGATTCAATGAGGACTAAATACTGTCAATTAGCGTTATTTAGGATACTTTAGGATCAATGAAGACCTATTATGTGTAACATCCATGGTCTATCCATTTCGTTGTACCCGACTTGTATTCCATGATCCATTCAATAAGGAAGTTCATTTCATTTTATTTGGTGTTTCAATGTATAATTTAGGATTATTTCAATCTATTTTGTTTTTATTTCAATTCGGATTTCGATATTTCAAGCTTTCAATTTATTTATATTAGACCGGGACTTGTGTATGCTATATACGTGTGGAATATGTGGGCAATACTTGTTACGCACGCAATTGAAACACAAATTATAGTTGTACAAAAGTTTGGGTTAAAATTGTAAATATTAAAAGCTTATGCCATTTATGTAATTTCGATAAACTTCGTAAATAATTATATAAATTCATGTGTCAAATTTATTTTACGTCCATAATTGATTTGCAAATAAAGCTATGCGAAAGATCGAGTTTAAAACATAAACTATGGGATTTAATTGTGCCTTGGTGGTTGTATTTATATTAGGAAAATAAATAAACAAAAAAATAAGGATATGAAGGCCATGGGATTCGAACCAAGGACCTCCTTGTTCACATTCAGACGCCCCAACCATTAGACAACCTGTGCTTGCGTTTTTTTACTAGTTCCACTAAATATATAGTAAACCAAGCGCGTGTGTCTTCCTCCTTCTCCTTCCCTTCCTCCACGCACCTGTAACTACTTTCCCTCCTTCTTGTGTTCGACCGTAACCCATCTTAACCCCTTTTCTCGCCCGTTTTCACCATTTAAACCACCAATTAAACCACAGTTTCATGTACCAAATCATGACCCGAGTTTAATGACACCTTAATCATTAAAAACCGTTGCTAATTAAGGATTTTCACTCAAAACTCCCATTTTCTTAAAACCTCCATTAAAGCCGATTTTTAAAGCTCTCAATTGACCCATCCCTGATCTCGTTCACTATAAATTAAGACCGTGAACCTGTTGTAGACCTGCTCACGATCAAAAACCCTCTCCTAATTTCAATTTCATTCGGGTAATCAAAAACCCCCAATTTCTAGGGCTCCAAACTTGTTCGTTCGATTCCGGGCTCAATTCTCCGTCAAATTCAGCAAGAAATGCCAATGCTTGATCCAAGTTGTTCCACGTAGGGATTTGTACCTAGTTAAATTCTTAATGAGACATTATTGAATCATTTATGTTATGTTTGAATTTCAAGTTTATGTAATGACCTTTAATATTAATAAAATTGGTGTTATTTAAATATTGTCATCTTAATATAGCTATCATGAGCTTTTGGGAAATCTAATCATGCTTCGACGTATCCGCCGTCGGTTGGGGTGTGACATTATGGTCAATTAATATGTTCAATGAATACGAATTAGGACTAATTCAATGAAAAGGTAGATTATGCTCATAGGACAGATAAGGAAGGAACATGACTAACGAGGATCGATCAAGTATGCCCAATTAGGACCAATGAGGGCCAATTAGTCTAAATGAGGACCATCGATACCAATAAGGGTCAATCAGGGTCAGTGAGGATTGATTAAGACCAATTAGGGTCAATGAGGACCCATTAGGACCAATAATGGTCGAATATGCTCAATTAGGACCAATAAGGACGAATTATGATCTATTAGGGCCAGTTAGGACCGATGAGGGCCAATTAGATAGAATGAGTACCAATATGGCTTAATTTGGGTTAATGAGGAGCAATTTGGCACAATTGGACCAATAAGGACCAATTAGGGTCAGTTAGCCTCAATAAGGACAAAATAGACTCATTGAGGACCAATTACTTTGATGTACGACAAATTAGAGTCAGTTAGGCCTAATTGAACATAATTGATCATAGTTGGTCCTAACTGAGCTAATTGGTCGTAGTTGATCATAAGTGATCTTCATTGAACCTAACTTAGCCTAATGGACTATAATTGACCTTCATTGGCCCTAATTCATCCTAATTGAGTGTTCAATAGTCCTCATTGGTCCTCATTTGTCAGAATTAACCATGATTGACGCAATTAAGTCTTAACTAGTCCTCATTGAGCGTAATTGGCCCTCAATCAACCTAATAGACCCTAAATTCCCCTAATTGGTCATATTTGGTCCTCATAACTCGTAATTGAGCATAATCGACCTCGTTAGTTATAAATGGTCTTCATTGACCCTAATTGATCCTCATTGACCCTGATTAAGCCTCGTGTCTTCGTTGGTCCTAATCGGTCCTACTTGATCCTCATTGGTCCTCATTGGTCCTAATTGACCCTAATGGATGTGGATTAAATTAAAATAAATTAATAATATTATTTTAAACCAAATTAAATTTTCAAAAATTTTCTCTCCTCCCTTCAACTCCCCCCCCCCCCTCCCAATTTCAACTCCGATTACTTCCTCTGTTTTAATTATTAGGGTTCATTTTCTAAAAACAGTTACCCTCTAATTTGTCTCCAGGTTTCTTGGCGATTTAAACCTAAACCTTACTCTCTAATTTCTCACAAATGACACCCAAATTGAAGGGAAAGGCTGCATCAAATCCTACTCAACTGTTCTTCCCCGAACACAATGCTGTAGGGTACTACGAGAAGTGTGATAAGTCAAAGCCATTTGATGAAATGATCGATCTCCTCCTGAATTCCAACATTCATTTTGCTTTAAATGTGGTTCCTGCAATATGCAGGGAGAGAATTGCTGAGTTTTGGGAGTCAGCCAAAAAATATGTTGATAGCAACGGGGTTGATCAAGTGGACGCGAAAGTTAATGGGAATGAGATTAGTGTGACTAAAGAAATGATCCCGAAGCATCTGAAACTGAATGATGCAGGAGGTGATACGGATTATAACTTTGACGTGTACATCAAAACTTATGAAGCAATTAGTTATGGGGGTGACTTAACCTGCAGGACCATCAAAAAGGGACAACTATGTTTGGCGGTACCTTTCTCATACCATTCTCCACTGCCTATCTCACAAGAAAACTGCATGAGATGAACTTGCTGCACCCCAATCATCCGTTTTTCATGAATTGGTAAATGGGCTAAATTTTAACTTCTCAAAAATGATATTTGATGGAATGTTGGAAATGTAAGACCTAAAAGGATCATTACATGTACCCCAGATTCATCCAATACATTCTCAATTGTTAATTTCCAAATCTGTAAATCTTTGATCAACATCTTGAACTTAAATATTTTATAAGTAAAACATTTTCTAACATGCAAGTGAACAAAACTATTTTTTTTTTGGTAGAGACACATCTCACCCTATGCCTAAGGCTAGGACTGCTCCTGGTGACAACCTTGTTATGCCAATAAGTGTTGAGCCCACACCAGAGCAACATGTAATTGCGTGAGCGATGGATCGTCTACTCAATCATGATGAAATCAATGTAAAATGTGAAAGAAAGTGACATGAGAAGGTTGTTGGGATTTGGCAGTGGTATTCGGGTCGCCCGGTGACATATTTTAAAAATTACGTGACCGATAGATTAATAGTTTATAAAAGAGTTTACCGAATTAATTTATGATTAATTCTGTAACGCAGCGGAATAAGATTATATATATAAATATATATATATACATATATATAACAAATTATATATATTAAAAAACTATTTAATCAATTAACACAAATACCAGTACGCAACAGGATCCGATTACCGAACACGCAAACACAGAAATAAATAAATAAATAATCTAAACTAATAGTGAGTTTAGATATACCTTGGCGGTGTTGAACAAACGTTCGAGACACCGAGTTTCAATAAACGAAGCGCTAGATTGAAACGAAACGGACCACTTTCGGTCTCAAACGATTGTCGCGTATCGCGATTATTCTCGTGGTCCAGTGTCGCGTACCGCTACGGGACGGCGTTTATGACTCGTGGTCATCACGCATCGCGAGAGTACGTCTTGACAGACGTCCCGTCTCGCGAGACTACGAGATCAATTAGATTCAGATCTGATTGCAACCGGAGACGGCGCACGACGAAAAGCGTCGGACTCACGTCGACGGGCGACGGTGACGCGACGACGTGCGATCCGCGGTGGTGGCGGCGGGTGACGGCGGTGACGACGGCGAACGGTGGCAGCGGCGGCGTCGGCGGCGGCGAGTTCCACGGTGGTGATCGGCGGGTTTTGCGGTGGCGATTGGCGGCAAACCGAGCAGCGGATCTGGGCGTACGAGGCGGCGATCTGTAGACCGTAAGGCGGTCTACGGGCGTTGACTGACAGAACACCCTAACTAGCAACCACCACCGAGTTATGGTGGTGCGAAGATTGCCACCGGAGCAAAGCGGGGCGACGATCGGCGCGGAACGAAATCGGCGGCAGCCGATTTCCTTTTCCTTTTCGTGGGGTTTCGGCTGACGGAAAACCAAAAGAGACGAAGTCTCTTTTTCTTTTTTCTTTTCTTAGCCGTCGAGAGTTATTGGGTGATTAGGGTTAATCCCTAATCATCTAATATTTATTAGATGTCAGGCCTGTCTCGAATATAAAGCCCATTTTATGTACGCGAACCCACGAGCCAACGTTAGTAAACATTTCACTGACGTATAACTCGACCGTGAATTTAAATAAAACTACTTTTATTTAAATATCGTTCACCCTTTATTATTAAGCCGGTTAATAATAATATTATTGATTATAAATTATTTATAACTATTATAAATAATATATATAATCAAACGTTTCCGTTTCTTTTACCGGTTAACTCTTAAGCGGGTTTAGAGTTCGTTGCACCCGGTGTAACTCTTACGGGTCGTAACCGGGTCGGGTTCAAGATTTGTCGGGTCAGGACACATAATATCCAACAAAGGTAAATAAAAAGATTTTGTATTATGACCACAGAGAAAAAAACACACAGATTACACACACAAGACCTGACCAGAAAGTTCTGAATCTATACAAGACGAAGCTATTTATACTTGTACAAAAATGTGCGAACTGGACATCACACAAACTGCCATTTCGGGTCAGTTCATGTGCACCTGAACTGGCAAATCGGCTCAGTTCGGACACAGACACATTTGAAGCTTTGTCTTGATCTTAATACTTCACATGATGACCAGAATAATGCACTAAAAAAACTCCCCCTCGACGTGTGCAGTATCCGTGCAGTATCATTCTACATATAAAATCGTATCTTCAATCAAACTCTCACTCATCTTGACGGTTAGTCTGATCTCGAATACTTGACATTGCAACGCATGTAATCTCTTTATCAACATCTTCAGAAGACTTGAAGTTATGATACTCTTTTTCCATTAAGTACCTGCCAACATAAATAATCTTGGCGCAAAGCGTCTCTTCGAGACTCCAAAATATTTTGTTTTTAAATTGATTTCGTATTCCGTGTTGATCAATCGAATAGAATATAGAAACAAAATCTTTTTAATTTTCAAAACTTTATATCAAACATACCTAAAATCTTTTTGGTATTTTCTGATATTGAAAGTAAATGCAATACAGAATCAGACACTACATTTGTCTTTTGCGAGAAAAATCACGACTTGGGATCATATTGGTCATAACATGTTGAACTACATTTCAATTTTAATTACTTAAGCACGTAAGCCATGTCAATTGCAGATATAAGGGGAGGAGGTATGGTGAAGCCACATATCTAGGTGCAACCCCATGTCAATTTTAATTACTTAAGCACATAAGCAATGTCAATTTGAAGCCACACCACATGGTATGGTTGTGGTGTGGCTTGGTGAAGCCACATATCCAAAAAAAAATTTATTTAAATCTAAACCACTATTAAAATTAAACAATATTAAAATTTAATAAACACTATTAAGATTAAACAACATTCATTAAAAATTAAAAAAAAATTACAACTTTTATTAAAAAAATACAAATCTAGGGTTGAGGATTTACGTTCACCTCCTCCTCGGTTAAAAACACTTCCATTGTGTTTTGGATGTGCTCGGTGATATCGAATCTAAGTTTAAAATGAGTCTCACTATCTCGCAATTCGAAAATGACATTCGGGTCGAGAACCCGGTTAACTGGCGGATCTTGAATGTGGACTGGTGATATAGCAAAGCTATCGTCTTTCAGAGTCATGTTGTGTAGAATAATGATAGCGTACATAATGTTCTCCATTAGCTTTTTTTTATTGGACGACCCTTTCGATCAACTATTGCCCATTTCTCATTTAACCGACCAAACGCTCTTTCCACGTCTTTTCTAGCCCCCTCTTGTATCTTCTTCATTTTCTTCTCTTTAATCTCAAAAGGATGTGGAAATGCCTTCAGAAACACCGACCAAGGGGGATATATGCCATCCGCAAGGTAATATCCACGTTTGTACTCTCGACCATTGCAAACAAATGGTATTCTAGGTGCAACCCCATGCATCTCATTGTTGAACAAAGGTGACTGGTTAAGCACGTTGATGTCGTTGTTTGAACCCGCAACAACAAAGAACGCATGCCAAAACCACATATCTTGGGAGGCAACTGCCTCGAGTGAAATTGTTGGTTTTTTATGATCGCCACGATGATATTGTGCTATATACTTTCTAGGAAAATTTCTCCACTCCCAATGAGTACAATCGATACTACCTATTATACCCAGAATATCATGTTTTTCTAAATGGGCATTATATAAAGGAAAATTGGAATTAAATAATCCAAGTTATTGGGTATTGGCGGATAATAATCCGAGTTCCAATATTGGCCTACAATAATCCCAATTATTTGGGTCTTGGAATTCATTGGGCCGCCGTTACTTTTTCACTAACTCCGTTAGTTGTGTGCTGACGTGGCACATGCCACGTCAGCAAGTATGATGCCACATCACCTGCCACGTCAGCAAAAATGATGCCACATCACCTGCCACGTCAGCAAGTACTAGCGGAGTTAGTGAAAAATTAACGGCGGCCCAATGAATTCCAAGACCAAAATAATTGGGATTATTGTAGACCAATATTGGAACTCGGATTATTATCCGCCAATACCCAATAACTTGGATTATTTAATTCCAATTTTCCTTATATAAAATAGTAATATCGTGGCTAGTAGGTGCATGCAAAAATTCATCTTTGTAAAGCTTTATTATGGCAGCACAAAAATAGTGTAGGGATTCATGTGCAGTTCTTTCAGAAAAATCTAAGGATTCATCATATTCGTCAGGAATGTTACCGTATGCGAGTTGACGAATAGCCACCGTGCACTTTTGTAAAGGTGTGAAACTTTCCCTCTTCGCCGCGTCCAAACGGGGTGTGAACCACGGCTCGTTGTTTGTGATTTCGTCAACAATCTTCAAAAACAACCGTTTAGACATACGAAATCGCTCTTTAAAAATTTCATCATGGTAACGGGGATTTTCGGCGAAATAAAGTTCCACCAATCATTGGTGACCGTTTCACGATCACGGTAAATATGTCTCCTCCGTTTAGGAGCAGATACCTCTTCTTGTTCTTCATGTTCGATGACGTTAAGACATAGGTTAAAGTACTGCATCGCGTTCTCGTACGAACCATCGGAGCTGCTTGACGATGTCGGAATCTCGGGTGGTGGGAAAAAATCATCTTCATCGTAAAGATTCATTTTGTAAAGAAAAAGAGGTAAAAAGAAAGTGGTATAAGGTGTGGTTTATAAAAAAATGAATGTGTATATATAATATAATGTTAGGAAAAAAAGAAAAAAAGGAAAGAGCCGTTGGGTTGCAACGGTAAAAAAACGGTACAATTTGAACTGTTCTTCATGGCTTGGTGGAACCGTGAGGCTTGAAAATTTGGAGCCGCTGGGATGGAACCGCGTCACGCGGTATGGTTGCCACACGGAACCGTGCGGTTCCCTTGGAGCCGCGCAATGGAGCCGGGCACCATACCGCCTCCCCTAACTTGTCCATCTTTAAACTCAGGCACAATCATACTCATAACATCTGGATATGTTAAGGTATTGATTAGATTTGCATTGACCAGTGTACCCCACACTATGAGACATACTCAGAGATGTTTTTTATTATCACACCTTATGATTTCACTTGTTATATGATATAGTCAACTGTGTTCCTAACACATTGTGGGATGCATTAGCTTTACGTTCTGAAGGTAATGATTAGTATAAGAAACCCAGAAGAAAAGGTTCTGAACAAAGACTTCAAAAATTTTCAACATTTTGACAAAGAGAACATTACTGCTATAGTTTCTCAACTGTCACATCTGATAAGTGAACTGCAGATGATTGATGTTGATAAGACCGAGGAAGAGCTGAAAGAAAAGTTGTTGGAAGCATTACCACAGAATTGAGAAAATTATGTTTTATTACTTACTCATGACAAGGAATTCTCGACATTATCATTTCATGCTTTAACAAGCAAACTTCAAGATAGGGAAATGGAAATGTTGAATGCTAACAAATCAACTGCTCAACTGCAAAATATAAAATTGTATCATGGTCAGAATTCAGCAAGCATCAATGCTAAATCGAAATCATTTGGTTTTGATTCATCACCTTCAACAGCATTTCTTGCTGGACATGGATCAGGAAATTCTGAAAAATCTGGTTCTTCATGAGGGTGTAGTTTTACTGTTCCAAATCATTCACGTCAAATAACATTTTCTGAAATGACAAGTGATGAACATTTAGCTTTGATTTCCGGTTTGTTATCTTCATATTATGGTCTTCTGAGTGGTAGTGTGCTAACTGATGAGCTTTTAGAAGAAGATATAGCTCAGATAGATCCAGATAATCTTGAATTGATGGATATTAACTGGTCTATGGCAATGCTAGTGCAGAGAGCAAAGAAATTTATGAAAAGAAAATGAATGAATCAGCTGAATCCTGATGGGAAACTTGATTTCGATAAATCCAAAGTAAAATGCTTTAAGTGTTCAAATTTTGGTCATTTTGCTCGTGAATGTGCAAAATCGACGGGTTTTAAGTCAAATTCTAATGGAAATGGCTCTTCATCAAAGTCAACAACAACTAATTCAAGTCCAAAGGCACTAGTATCACAAACTAGTCAAGGATATGACTGGAGTCAACAGTTTCCGGATGAATCTGCTTTTATTTGCAAATCTCAGGTTAGTAATGCTATAATGGAAACTAGTTATGAACTTGGTTTCATTGTAGAATTACATCAAGCTTTCATGTCAAATATACAGATTGTACAGAGTGATTCCAATTCCGAATCAAGTGGATATGAATCTTTCTGTGAATTTTGTTCACAAAAGGATAGAAAGATTCAAGGTTTGACTAAAGAAAATGAGTTGTTGATTGCTGGAATCAAAAGCAAGACAGATGAAGTAGCCGAATTTAAGACAAAGTTGGAAGTATTGATTCAAGAGTTGTCATCTCAGAATTAAAATTTACATATCTTCAATCTGAAACTGCTGACAAAGAATTGAAGTTTTGAATTGATACTGAAGAATTAGAAAAGAAATTTGAAAAATTATCCGAGGTGAATGATGCATTGACAAAAGAAGCTGAAAAATGGAAACAAGAAGCTAAAGAAACTGAAGTTGATTTCAATGATCTGTTTGAAAAGTCAAAGATTAAACTTGATGTTCTAAACAAGACTTTTGACGAACTCACTGCTAAAGGAGTAGGTTATCAAAATGATAATCTAAGACTTTTGGAAGATCAAAAGGAGTTGCTTCGAGAGAATAAGTTGCTGAATGGAAATATTATATATTCAGAAAAGGAATGTGACAAACTCAAGAAAGAGTTATTTGATGAAATGGATAATTTGAGGTTACAGAAATCTGAAACAAATCGTGTTCCTAAGAAGTTAACTATAACTGAAAAAGAGTTGTCTAAAGCTCAATAGAAAATATCTAATCTGAAAATTTGAGTTATTGATGTCAATCGATAGATGAACAATGTTACAAATTCATAGTCGTTCACAAGTTTCTTATGTAAAGATGAGAACTTTGAAAAAGTATTTAAGAAGACAGTTCCACCTCGAGCTATAATCAAAGAAGCTGTCAATGTTGTGAAGGAAAAAGTTAAAGAATTGGTTTACTCAAAGTTTTCTGATTCAAAGTCTAAAGGAAAATAAATCCAAGAAAGCTGGGAAGAAAGCTGAGAAGTATGAAGTTCCTAAATTTTTAAAGTTTGTGTCTGGTTCGTCGTCAACTAAAAATGAGAAATCAGTTATTTCACTGGAGAAGATAATTCCTCATACAAATATTGATGAGACTATCTTCTATCAACAGAAAGATGTTGGTAAAGTGAAATATGAATTTTCTTGTCTGACGAAGAATGGGCATAAATCATCTGATTCAAGTGAGAAGATTTCTGGTAAACATGCTGGTTTAGGATTTTTAAAGCACGAAGTTGATGATCACAAAGCACAACATCAACAACAAATGAAGAAACTGAATTTTAAACAAGTGAAAAAAAGGATGTGTTCAAGGCTGAAAAAGTTCAACCTAAGAGATTTTACAAGCTCAAGGGTTCAGAACAAAAAATTTCTGACAAAGAATTCCCGCTTTATTGTGTGGATGCTCAGAAAATTGCTCAAGTTTTTGTGAAGAATGATGCTTCAAAGAACAAGTAGATTCTATATGCTAGATTTTCTTCTGGAAATTCAAATTCTACTTCAAAATCCCGACATCAAAATGGGTTCATGATCACAGGTTTAAGGTATTTGATACTTTTTGTGATCATTTTGGAGTTAATAATTTTTTTAAAGCTTTGCAGAGGCCGAAAAGGAAAAATGTAAACAATCGTTTGTGTTACAATTGTCGCCAAAAGGGGCATATGGCACAAGATTGTCCTGCCACTGCTGCTTCTACTAAAAGAAAGGGAAAAGTTCATTTCTTGGTAAATCTGCCAAACAACTGTTCATTGATGAACATGGCAGAGTATTTGATGATTTTCATCCTACATTTATCAAAAATCAAGGAAGATTTATTCCTAGATTTTCAAAATGTTCCAACTGTAGGTTGTACGTCACAATCTACTGTGACTAGTTCATTAAATACTGATTTACCAAAGCAACAATGGAAACCTAAGGTGGTTTTTAAAGGAAACCAAGACACTGGTCAACCAGAAACGATTCTCTTCGGGACATTTATGAACTGACGTGTTTGACCAGTGTGTAAGTACTTCTAGAAGACATATTGGTGATTGTAAAGTTGCTGATGGATGGGTATTCCGCTTAACTTAAATTTCAATGCTTAAACTTTTTAAAAGCTAAAACTGAAAGGTATTCGTATCGATTGGTCAATTTTCTTTCTTTAATGCATTTCGTTTGTAGTTTAGGGGGATAAATTCAAAATAGCCAAAAATAGTGTCTTGATGTTTTTGTTAAAATGAAAAATCCAAAAATAGAGTTTTCATTTTAAGGGGAGAAAAAACGGAAGAATACAAAAACATTAAAAAAAATGAGAAATTGTATATGACATAATTGGGAAATGTTAGTACATTGGCTTACATGTCTGACTCATGGATAGACTAAATGGAAAAGCCATAAGATCATTGTTCGATGTGCTTGGTAGGCTCGGCAAATCAGAAAGTATTCAGATGTGATATACATTAAATACTAATGCTTGACTAAGTCGACAACATCTTGATGCGTATCTTAAAATATTGAAAAAGATATGTGATTAAGAAACAAATGAGAAGTCACTGTGTATATATGTGTTCATTTTGCAAAAAATTAAACTTGTTTAATTTTCTATATTTTCTTAAATGATCGGACTATCTCTGCGTATACGTGAGTATCGACCTGATAGTTGTTCATTTAAGGTTCTGCTTTATTTTCTTTAGTGTTTCGTATAATTCATTGGACTTTCTCTGCGTATACAGAAGTATCGACCTGATTGTTGTTGAATTATACAATTTCAACTTGATTTATTTTCTTATTTTGTTAAATCCAAGGCCTTATCTGCGTATCGAAAGATCGACCTTAAGGTAAATGATTTAACGTTCTTATTTCTTTTTACATGGAACACAGTTGATAGTATCATGAATATAATCACTATGTATTAAATCACAAGTAAAACCACAAAGTGTGATAAGTAAAATGTATCTGAGTATGTCTGATAGTCTAGGGTACACTGGTCAAAGCATATCTAATCAATACTTTAACATATCCAGACGTTATGAGTATAATTGTGCATGAGTTTAAAGTTGGACAAGTTATATCCGCAATTGACATGACTTGTGTGCTGAAGTAATTAAAATTGAAGTGTAGTTCAGCATGTTATAACCAATATGATCCTAAGTCGTGATCTTTCTCTAAAAGAAAAATATAGTGTCTATTTCTGTGATTGCTTTTAAGTTTCATATACGAAAATTCAAAAATATGTTAGGTGTGTTTTAGCATAATCTTAGAAAAATCAAAAAGATTTTCGGTGTGTTTTGATGTAATGTTTCAAAAAGCCAAAAAGATTTTGTTTCTTATTTTGTTTCTCATTATTTGATCTGATACTAAACAAAATTTCAAAAGTATATCTTCGATTCTCTAAGAGAAGTTTTGCACCAAGATTAACTTAATTTTCGTAAATCAAAAAGAAAAAACTACACTTTTGTCTTCTAAAGTTACAGGTTATGATGAAAAGACTCTAGCATGGTGAAAGGGGGAGATTGAAGTATCTTTACAAAATGGATCTTGAAGTTTCAAAAGTTGATCAAGTTCTGATCCAACCATGCAAATTCTATGTCGAAGATCTGATACAACAATGTTGAAGATTAAAGACTAGAGATTTAGTTAGAATAGATACACCACACGTCACGAGGGGTCTTTTAGAGCATGATCCTATGTTGCGGAGTGTCTCGTTTGTTGTATCTAATCATAGTGTAATTGTGAGTCTTTGGGTTCCACAAACCAGGAAAAGAACCACGGGTTCGTTGCTTAGCTGGTTCGCTGAACAGTCAACTATTATAAATAGTTGACTCAGTCTTAGACTTACTAATTCTGTCATTCTGAGTCTTGCTAAGTGTGTGTTTCTGTGTGTGTTTTAGAGAGAGAGAGAGAGAGCCAGAGAGCTTTGTAATTGTTTCTTATTGTGATTCAATAAAACAAAGCTTATTTACTTTCTCGTGTACTAGATTGATTGATTCTACCAGTGGTAAGATCCTCCCAGGCTCTTATACTTGTGTCCTTGGACGACCTCGGTTTCTTATCTTCGCTATACAACGCAACGATGGGTGCACTTGCCCGTGATGTATGGTGAATGTTAGTTATTGAGTTTTATAAATTTTAAAGCTTGAGCAATAGTGGTGTCGAACTTAACCCATAATTGTCAATTTTTTAATATACACTATACCGTACACCACACCAACTATCTTGAAGAATAGTCCACTTGTCTAATCCAATATTCTCCAA
The DNA here is from genome assembly GCA_039602395.1 of Deinandra increscens subsp. villosa. Lineage (NCBI taxonomy): Eukaryota > Viridiplantae > Streptophyta > Magnoliopsida > Asterales > Asteraceae > Deinandra > Deinandra increscens. The sequence continues at coordinate 125,315,905 of JBCNJP010000007.1, forward strand.
ATAATTCCAAGCATCTTGACATTAAAATTTCACCTATCTTACTAAATGCGGATACTTACTCAGCTGTGATGTGCAACCAATTCCCTAGCAAAGCCATTTAAGTTCAACTGACTTGAACTTAGACATAAATTTGCTTTGAATATGATGTAGGCAATAAGGATGATATGCATTTGGCTCCATCTAGCCTTCAAGGTTCTTCATAGCGTTTATAATGCCTTTATATCTATCTGAAATAATACAAAGACTCATTTGATCAGGAAATCTTACATGCCTTCCAAAATGTTTAAGAAACCAACTCCAAATTTCATTTGTTTCTTCGTCTACAATAGTGTAGGCTATCAGAAGTATATAACCTTTGGCATCGTTCGATACCGCACTAAGCATTTTGCCCTTATAAGACCCCTTCAAATGTGTTCTGTCAATACTTATAACAGGTCTACAACGATGAAATGCTTCTATGGACGACCCAAATTCCCAAAACACATACTTAAATACACAAGAATTAAATAACCCATCCGCTTGGTGACGCCACTCTACAACATTATTTGGATTTGCTCGTTTCAATGCATTAATATACTTGGGCAGCTCTTGGAAGTTGGACTCCCAGTTGCCATAGATATTAGCAATAGCTTGTCTACGAGCTATCCAGGCCTTGATATAAGTAATATCAACACTCAATATCTCCTTACAATATGCATGTATCTACTTAATATGATATGTAATATCAACAACAATTTTGTGGTTGATGTATGATGCTAGAGTCTTTGATGTAAGACTTGTGTTATTGTTACGGACCGCTGACCCGTAACAGTTATGTCCAACAACCCACTTTACAATCCTCCACATACTTGAACTTGAATTTCCTTTCCTTGTTGCAGAGACCATCCAATCACATGGAGGAGTATTTGGGACAACGTGTACATAGCCATCACCATTAGTCTTACATGTTGCTTTCAATCTATGAGGCCTACTGTCTTGAACCTGATTCTCTTTAGCGGACAACATGAACAATTTCCCTTTTGGATTTAAAATACATACCCGCTCGAATATAATTTGTTTGTTCATTCCAGATAACCATGTAATCATCCTCTTCAAAATCACGATCCTCTAATTCTTGTAACACCGAGGTGTCAATGTCATGGTTCACCGATCCTTGTGAAAGCTCTTCAAGAATTCCCACTCAAAATTCTGCAGCCGGTTCATCGTAGCCGTCTTCATCACTATATTCCTCTTCGAACCTTAAGTCGTCTATAACATCTTCAGACGTTGCTTTTGAGGTGTAGGAATCAGAGCCGTCAAAGCCACCCTCATTAACTTACCCACCTGTTGACGGACCCCCTTCGTCGTCATGAGACTGTGCAAGATTGTAACGTTGGTGGGCTGGATATGTCTCTTCTTCGGGTTCCTGGTTAATATAACCAGTATGTTCAACAGGAATTACTGGCTCCATTTTAACGTAAATATCACCCATGTAACGAGGTTGTGTTTCTGCACAAAAAAAAACAACATTTCTAAACTGTCGTCATTGTGGATGTATGAAGCATCACGCACTCCCTGAAACTCGTAGGACAACAACATGGACACGTTAAACTCTTGCTTACTAACACTAAGTAGGTTATATACCACATCAACAAGTTGTTCATATGAGAATTTTTCATGAACAGGAAACAATGAGACTTTAGTTGATCGTTAGATGAGACAACTCTATTCTCTTAAAATACATTACCACCCCAGAAAATTCGTAAGATAAATGGACTGAATGAAGACATTGTGAAAGACTAAGAATTTTCTACAATTGTGTTTGGAAATGAATTCATTTGGAAAGTGGAAAATTTTGTAATTGAAGAGTTGGTTGTCGTGTTTGAAAATAGTTGAATCTGGGTTTATATTTAAAGAGATGATGAAATGAAGATGATATGAATAAAGCCTAAAAATGTTGTTGGATAGCAATAAAGATGATATGACTAAATGTGACGCCCACTCCCAGTCTTGGTTCCAGGAGGGGTCACGTGTCGGATTTACTCATGAACACATGGTACAACAGAGATAACTAAGCAGCGGAAATTAAAAACTTTTCATTTATATATATAACAAGTTACAACAGTAAGGAAGATAACAACATAATCTATAACTAGATCTTATCTATAGCTATGCCAGTTTACTACCGAGTCTTTCCTGATAGCTTGCCCATCTAATCTGCCCTTGCTAGAGCCCTTCCCTTGCTACTTTAAACATCACTGATACCTGACATACATGCTTTTAAAGGTCAGCTTACGCTGGTGAGTTCTAAGTATTTTAAAACTTTACCTTTCCTTGAAAGGTTTACCTCAAACATTTGGGCCTAACGACCCATTCTTTATAAACATTTATCAGGTATAAAACATAACAGAGTTATACCAAAACATTTATCCTTTATCAGGTATAAGACGTAACAGAATTATACCAAAACATTTAACCATTCATTCTACTAAGCATTGTCTATTGGAACCACGTTAGTTCCTCGGGCAACCGTCGCCACCCGAAACCTTTCATAGAGTAACCGTCGTTACCCCGGGGAACCGTCATCCCCCGCTTCTGATTGTACAACCACCTTTTCCCTTTCTCTAGACAATATCTGCTTAGATTAAAACTTTTTCAACCTTTTAAACCTTTTCATCCTTTTCAAAAGTCCATTTAAATAACTCTTGTATTTGGACTCATAACCGTTTCAACACCAGTCCATTACCCGTATATGGAAATAAGCGTTTCATAAATATAATGTTATGGGTCTTGCATAACAAGGCTAATAAGATCATATTTACCCGACGCTTAGTCCTATACATAGGCTTAGACCAAACATTCACATTTTTCATTTCTCAAAGCTTTATATAAAAGTTTCATCCTTTATATTACCCGTTTATTATAACCTTCCCGAAAAAGTAATAACAGGTAATAATAACTATAAAACAGTTATAAGTATTATATGTGTATCAACACAAAACAAGTAAAGGCATCTCAGATACTTTTTAAGTGAACAGTTGAATATATATATCATTGCATGTATATCAGGCCCGAAAATATTAAAACATTTAAAACATTTAAAAGTGGGCTCATAGAACTCACCTTATTCTCTTAAGCAGTTAATTCAGAGAAAACCTCCGCAATGCTTTCCAATTAAACCTAATCGTGTATTGTACGGCGTTAACGCAAGGTTTAATATAATAAACATTTACTATGTTTATTTTAACTCTTTATTAACTTAATAATACTTAGTTATTAAGTTTATTCCTTTTTAAAGGTCAAAATGACCAAAATGCCCTTCAGGCAGTTATCCTTTTCTTTTAACGATAATACGAAGACACGCATTCCTATAAGTAAACGCTCACTCCGGGATCGCCCAGTGAGGGATGCCATTTCCCAGTTGGGATTTATGCGACACCCTCGCTTTTGCCAGAAACCCCAGTGTACAGGCGTCTACCCTTCCGGTCCGCGCGAACTTCTAAGTATCCGATTAACTCGGTATTTTAAATACCTTACCATTTATCCATTTTAACTTCATATATACTTATTATGTATAAAGACGTGTTACCATACCAAAAATCAAGTCTCCATACCCTCCGAATTATTTTATATTAAATAATCATGTTTCGAAACCCTAATTTCCCGTTTTAACACTTACATATATATATATTAACATATTTTAAATATGTTTCATATATTAAATATTCTTTAACCCGATAATTACTTTATAATTATCGTTAACCTTTATATTAAATATATATGTTTATATATATATATATATATATATTTAATATTTAAATCTTTTCTTTTAATCAATTTTATTTAAATAAAACTGATTAATAATTTTATATATTTATTCGTTTTAAATATATATTTATATCATTTATCTCGTTATATGATGATTTGATATAAACTTTAACTTAAAATATAATATTTATAATAATAACAAATATTTAACGTGATTACCTCTTGACGGGTCGTTAAACGAGTCCAAAATAACCAAGATAATAAAGTGGTCCGTTTTAGATAAACGAATAGTCCTTCCCGACTAGTTTCTCGCCACGAGCATTTCCCCGTTGTCGGTTCGTTGTTTGGACCTCGTTACGCCACCGAAACGTCGCCCGAAAGTGTAAATGGGTTAACTCGACGTCCCGTTTTCTAGCTCGTATTACGACCACCATCGTCCACCGTTATCAACCGCCAATCATCGTCACCATTCACCACCATCTCGGCAGTCCGTTGGTGTTACCGTCACGCCCCGTCGTCAAACGTACGTCACCGAAGGTTGACCGAAAGTATAGCGTATTGTGTCGGGTTTTTACCGGGTTTAGATCGTCATCCCGTTTCTCCACCACCTTTATCCAACTGCTACCACCATTGACCTGCTGCCACCACCACCACTGTCTTTGGCGGTCCGCCATCGTCACCGGAGCTGCAGTCGTCGGAGGTTGAACCCGTCAGGGGGTCGATGGCCCAGAATTGTAACAGATAAGGGAGGTAGGCTGGGTTCGTTGGTTACGCCGGCCGGAGAAGAAGGCAAGGTGGTCGCCGGAACTGTCGAGCGAAGGGAGGAGCTCGACGGGTTTGCGGCTCTATACTACTGCCGCTGGGTTTTGTTGGCCGGAATCGAGCGGAGGGAGGAACGGGGGTGGTCTGGTCGGAAAAACGAACAGAGGGACGGAGAAGGGCCGTGAGGGCTTACCGACTTTCGGCTGCTGTCGTCTTGGCTCATCGGGAGGTCGCCGGTCATGGCTGCCGGTAAAACGAAGGGAGAGAGAGTGGCGGGATTCGGCCGGAAAGTCGGGAACGAAGGGGGGCTGGGTTTTCTTCTT
>JBCNJP010000007.1:125321236-125337308 GCA_039602395.1 Deinandra increscens subsp. villosa
GAGAATTGGAGATGATCAGGTGGATGATGTAATTAATGTCTCTGTTTTTTTTTTGAACGGCTCATTTCAATAAAACGCCCCAAGCAAGACGCTTAAAGGGCAACAACAACCAACTTACAACCAAGAATTACACCAAACATCCCACTCTAAGCTACTCAACTTCAACCTATGCTTGGCCCACAAGTAACTATTAGATTTCGCCTCATTTACAATACGACCTATAGACGGACGTTTTCGGTTAAAAACCACATCGTTTCGCTCTTTCCATAATGCCCAACACGTAGCGAAAACGACCACTTGCACCAAACCTGCTTTCTTTTTATCTCTAACATGCTTATGGACTTCAAAAAGGTCAGACACCTCAAATGCGAAAACATGGGGGATCTGGCACCAGTCGGAAATCATGCTCCAAACTTCAGCTGCAAAACGACAAGAAATAAAAAGATGTATCCCAGTTTCATCACTGTCACCACACATTCTGCACTCCAGCCTGCTTATGGGGATGTGGCGGGCCTGCAGTTGGTCCACAGTAGCTATTCTGCTGCGATGGGCCTGCCAACCGAAAATATTAACTTTTAGAGGCACTCCTTTGCTCCACTCCAGATGCACTGCATCCGGCTGGGGTTGCTGCTGCCACATCATTAGACGCAAGGACTTAACACTGAAGCAGCCTTCTTGATCACCTTTCCACACCCAAGCACCATTTTCAACTTTAATTAGATCCCTGAGGTTGATATTAGAGCCCATTAAGGAGTTGTACAGCTTGGCAATCTCATTCCAGGTTCCCACGTACTGTTTGTTTCGAGGAACAAAAGTAAGACCGCGACCACTTTCATGAATGAAGTAGACGACTTTCCTCCACAGATTATGCGGTTCACTTTTGTACTTCCATATCCATTTTACTAGTAAGCTCCGGTTGACGATCTTGAGGGGACAAAGGCCAAGACCACCCTCACTTCTTGGTTTACGGACTTCATCGCGATGGACCCAGTGGGTATTTCTCTTGTCATCCGATCCCCCCCACAGAAACTTTATACGTATGCTTTCGAGCTTATCAATCACTTCTTGAGGGGCTCTAAATAGGGAAAAGTAATACATCGGGAGGGAGTCGAGAACGGCCTTGATGAGCACAAGCCGACCCCCCATTGAAAGATGTTTTACTTTCCACATTGAGAGCCTTCTCTCAAAGGTCTCGATAATGGGATCCCAATTCGCCACTCTATTCATGTTCGCTCCCACTTTGATTCCGAGGTGGATGAAAGCGGAGACTCCCGGCTCTACAATTAATAAGCCGAGAGCACCTTTCAATCTCCTCGTTACTAACAATGCAGCCCATAGAGACAACACTTGCCAATGTTAATTTTGAGACCCGAAGCCATGTGGAATAACCGAAGTATGTGAACTAAGTTGATGAAATTGCTTTCGCACCACTCTCCCATAATTATAGCATCGTCCGCAAATAGATAGGTGTGATATTTTAGGACCATTAAACGGGCACGCGATACCTTTAAACACATTAAGATCCGAGGCATCTACTCATAAGGTTGTGAAAAGCTTCCATAGCTAGGATGAAGAGAAACGGAGATAAAGGATCTCCTTGTCTAACGCCTTTTTCCAGCCCAAACTCCCAAGTGGGGGAGCCGTTAACGAGAACCGAAGCTCGTCCCCGACTTGAGACAACCGATCCACCCATCTTCTCCATAACGCTCGGAAAACCCATCTGATCCATTACCTTGTCCAAGAAAACCCCAATCGATGGAGTCAAAGGCTTTTTCGAAATCAATTTTGAACAACATGGTTGGTCTTTTCTTCTTTTTGTTCAAGGAGAGGATTTCATTAATGATGAGAGGGCCATCAAGAATGAATCTCCCCGAGATGTATGCTAACTGACGATCAGACACAACCGAAGCATATTACTGCTTTGAGCCTGTTTGCCAATACTTTGGAAACCACTTTCGACACACAACCAATCAAGCTAATTGGTCTATAATCGGAAAGGCTCTGCGGATCACTCGACTTGGGAATAAGATGAATAAAAGACGAGCTGCACCCCCTGTTAACTGTTCCCTGTTTCGTGAAACTCAGCCATGATTTTGAAAAAATCATTCCCCAGATCATCCCAAAACCTTCTAATGAATCTGAAATTGAAGCCGTCTGGACCCGGGGCTTTATCTCCACCACACTCCCAAACTGCGATTTTAATTTCCTCCTTTAGAAAACTGGCCTGATAAGAAAGCTCACTGTCGACTTTCTGATAATACGATTAAGGTCAGGGCAGTTCGGCAGAGCAAGGGTTTTGGACCAGCATCTCTTTTAAACTTGTTTCTGTAAAAGGCCCACACTTCTTTTTTTACAAGACTAGGATTAGTAACCCAGTTAGATCACCCACTTTGAAGCCCGTTAATCCGGTTGCCCGACGAGATGCATCCTGCAAAGCCCGTGGAAAAAGGACGAATTCTCGTCTCCCGTCAACGGCCCATTTGATTCTCGACTTTTCTGTTTAAGATCTAGCGTTTTGAGCCTCTCAGATTCCCGTAATTTGTTTTTTGCCTCGGCCCAACGATTTCAGCTCACATGTCGTTTATTAACCCTGCTTCAGCTTTAGTTTCAAGATGCTTCACAAACCGACTTCCATATTCTCTATTTCTCTGCTTTCTTCACTTTTGCTTCTTCTGGATCCATAGCCCTCAGCTCACCTTTAATCATACGCAACTTCCTCATGAGCCTAAGATCAGCCGCTTCATCCGTCTTCATACTCAAAGCTTGCCAAAGTCGTTTTTCGACCAGCTTCTTCAATCCCATCTCTATCGAGCCAGGAAGAGTAAAATCTAAATGGAGGCGGCCCGTAGTCTACCTCGGACGTCCGAAGGATCACAGGGCTATGATCCGACAGACAGCCGAGGCAGAGCAAGGAGAGTGGCCGCCGGCCACTTGTACTTGAACTCGCCACACACCAACACACGATCAATCTTGCTAAAGTTTTCTCCGTTTCTACCGGTGTATGTGAATTTTTGACCTCCCATCCTGTATTCTTTTAAACCATTGTTAAAAATAAAAGAGTTGAAATCACGAGCCATACCCGAGTTAAAGTCGGAGCCAAGCCGCTCATCCGAATGCCGAACAGAGTTGAAATCACCCAGCATCATCTGTCATCCCAGTCAAGCCCCTCATTCAAGCATCAGAGATCGCATCCCAAAGGTTCCGTTTATCAGACGCACTTTGCGGAGCATAAACGTTAAACACATTTATTCTCGTCCCACACCCCTTCAAACTTGCCCTTGACCAGAATGAAGTTTCTCTGTTTGAAAGTGGATGTCGATCAGCCTCGAACAGAGAGGGATCCCAAATGCACTAAGCAATCCGCCCGATCGACCGCTCGATTCAACCGCTTCAAACTCATAGTTGTCATTACCCCATATCCTTCTAACCGGCAGCTTCTTAATGTCTCTGACACAGGGTCTCTTGTATGCATAATAAAACCACAACGATATTTTTTCTTCACCTTATGAATGCGATTCACCTTGTCTATTCCCAATCCCCAAGTGTTGTAGGTGAGAAAATCCATTAAGTTACCTTTTTTGACTCCATCTCCATTTGCCAAAGCATCCACCTGATTCACAAAGCCTGAGTTAGATCGGTTCCGAGGATCGCAGCTAACTCTGATAGTTTCCTGTAGCGCCAAGAGCATTTTGATCCACCTCCTGCATAGGCTGTCGAAGCCTCACCTGATGGACCGAAGTCAGAGTCTCCTGGACAGTGGTCGGCAGAGGCTTGACTCGTTGCACTCTCCATTCTCTTTTTTGGAGTTTGGGTTTTGATGTGCCTAGTATAAGACCCAGATGAGGATAAATTAATTCCCAATAGGCCCAATAAGACATGGAGCCAGTGTTGGGCTGCTATGTTCACCATCAGTTTGATCTGGGCTATTTGACTTTTTCCTTCTTCTTTTTTTCGACTCTTGGGCCTTCTCCAGGATTGGGCTACCTGTGGCACATGGATCAGGCCCATTAGGGATATGAGTCCAGCTTCCATTTGCGCCAGTGCAGTACCCAAGGTCGGCGCATTGGAAGCCGATACCACCAATCACCAGGCACTCCCATGGTTTTCCGAGGCACGACTCTTGGGCGGCTGCCATTATTGCCTGGAGGCGCCGGTTGGACTGCCGCGCGTCTGTGTTCCCACGCGTCGCCTGTGTAGCATCCACCAAGCCTCTCACCGGAAATAGGTACCACTGCCAGGCAGAGCGAAATTCGGGGCCCATCTCACGTGCCTTTTCTTCCACCCTGCAACTAAATCTCTTTCCCCACCAATCAATCAGTTACGCATTCTGATATTCATCTCCATCTTGTCCGAGATAATCCCAACCGAACCGCAGGCCAGATTTTTGTCTTCGATGAACACGCCATGGATTCCACTCACCACCCTACCAAATAGGCCGCCTATCTTGTTAAATAGTTCTTTGCTCCAACAGAAGAGGTGGAATCCCTTCAATACTCCAAGCAAGGCTAACTTTTCGAATAAGAACGGTTGCCCTCTCCCATTTAACAAGCTTACTGAAAAAGTATCTTGCCACCCTGAGGAATCACCCAGAACACTGCATGGCTTCCTCTTGGGACGGGAAGATGAGTCAGCACCTGGACTGCCACCAACATATCTCACCTCGCAACTTGCCGTAGCGTTTCTCCAAGAATCTGGGTATGTTCATCCAAGAGCATGGAGGTCTCTTGGCCCAACCCCATAGAGAGGCCTGCCTCTCAAGCTTCGCAAAAGCAGGAAGCATCCTTGCGACATCAAACTTAACCACCTTCTCTACCATCTTAACAACGGACTGACCTCCTCCGACAGCTGCTGCATACGAGAACCCGTCTCTCACCTGTCTGGAGGTATTGCCATTCAAAGCAGGAACGCTCCTGTTTGGGATAGCAGCAGGCTGACCCTGGTGGTTGACGGGGGTTCTTATCACGATCGAACCTTTCGAGGTTGACTGATAGTTTCATGTGGCCAATCTTTATGTTATTAAGATTGGATTCAAGAACCTCTTTGTTGTCAACCCTAGCGTATTTAACGAATCCGAACCTTTCCCTCATGTTGTTCATCCTCCGTGATATGAATACATCGTGCACAATCCCGTATTCCTTGAACACCTCCTTCAAATCCTCCACTGAAGCGTCATTCGGGAAGTTGGTGACGTAGTATGATGTCAAAGACCCGCTGGAATGTTTCTGATATCTATGGTGATTGAAGTTGTTCCCACGTCTCCTAAATCTAGCGTCTTCCCATCCCCCTCCCGGATCTTCGTTTCCACCTTCTCTTACTTGGTTTCTCTCTCTTGTGTTCTCTCTCCATTTCAAATGGTAAATCGACTTAATGTCTCTGTTAATGATCCAAATTTACCGTTAAAAAAGAGTGATTAAAACATCAAACTTCAATTACCAAAAGTTTTATAAATATTTTTTTTTCAAATATTAAGTTAATGTCATAAGTGAGGGGAGGGAGCCCTCACGGCTTCGGCTTGGTGACATGGGTGGTTTAGACCAATCGGGAATCCACCCCCCCCCCCTCGCACACGTGCAAGAATCGGTTTCACCCAGGCAAACTGGCTCCCAAGTTCCAACCCCACAACGTCTATATCATTCAAACCAATCTTAATCCCTTTCCACTATTATTCAACCGACATGCTCGATCATGTCGAAATATCGTGATATGAGGTTGAAGGTTGCAAGAATCAACACCGTATACAACAAATCCAACTATCGGAAGACCAAGATGAGGCATTAAGTGAAACACTTATCGAATATTTTCACGTACACTTATGACAATGATTTCAATTATGTTGTAGTTTGAAGTATTTTAAAAAAAAACTAAACTATCCGCACATTTAAAATTCGTAGTTGTATTTTTTTTAAAAATTTAAATCGTTTATTTTTAGTTTGTTAGGTTGTTTTTCTATTTTTATATTTAGTTTGTATTTTTTTATAATAAATGTTGTCATTATTTTTAATTTTAAATAATGTGACTTTGATATGAATGAAAGAGTTTATGGGAAGCAAGGCGAGTGATGTTTTTTTAGGCACGATAAACGAACCGAACATTTAGTGAATAGTTCGTGAATCGTTCGGCTAGAAGTTCGTTTATGTTTGTTTATTTAATAAATGAACGAACATGAGCATAATTTCCTGTTCATTTAATTTAATAAATAAACATGAACACATGTCTCGTTCGTTCATTTATGTTCGTGAACGTTCGTTTATTTGTTTTCGTGTATCTCCGTTTATTTATATGTTTGTTCATTTAAGTATGCTTAATTTTATTAATAGATAAATTATTTATGAATTATAATTAGCTCAACACAATTTTTTTAGGATTTCACACTTTCACCAAGTCATTTGTACAATTACTTTACTTTTTGTGTTCACTACGGCACTACCATTTTTTAGGATCTGAAATCATTTTGTATAGTCACTTTACTCTTTATCATCATCATGTGTTAGATTTGTTTATTTGTTTACATGTATGTCATTCGTTTAAGTTTGTCTTCTTTAAATTTGTGTTTGTTATGTTCTTCTACATTTGTATTAGTTTACGTTCATGAACTGTTTGTTTAGTCTTTAACGAATGAATATGAACATATTTTTTTTAATAAACGAACACGAACATAAAAATATGTGTTCAACTAATATTCGTGTTTGATTAAAGTTAAATAAACAAACCCAAATATAACTATATCCATGTTCATTCGGTTAGTTTAGTGACATAATGTTTTACTTGTTTTTACTCGCCTGTCCCCCACCTTTAAAGTCGAGTGGGTTATATGGCAATTATTCAATATGGTCAAAATTCGAAGTGCTAAAGTATTGTGGTAAATTTATTAAATAAGAAAAAGGAGTATCCTCTCCATCATGTTACCTCTTCAAAGAAAAGAAAAAACATGCTAAACTTCAAGGCACAAAACTTTAATGGTCAAATAAAACATATAAGCCAATGAATCATAGTCACATTGGCCGTTGATGTGACTACCTTAAAGACATTAACATTAAGATATTAAAATTAAGATGAGGATGAGTCAAGTCTCGCATGAATAACAAAAATAAGGGTTTCAGATTAGTTCACTAAGTTATTTCACATATATTGGGTTTTGGCCAGATGATTATCTTTAGGTCTTGTGCTTAAAAAAATGAATATGATCGTGCTACCAATAACCCGTCACTAATCCAATTTACCATTAAAAAGTTATAAGAATATAAAGCGTACTATTAATAATTACTTATATGTACAAAATATAAAGCATTACTTTGTCTTTTTCTGTGTTTTTGTCTTTTGTTATTATTATTATTATTATTATTATTATTATTATTATTGTTATTATTATCATTATTATTAATATTATTATTATTATTATTATTATTATTATTATATTTTAGTTTTTTTTACTTTTTTTACATTGCGTTATAGAAATACAATTGTTTTGTATATATATGTTATCCTCACGACAATACGTCTATAGTAAAATATAGTAGTCATAACAAGGTTATAAATGTATATATTATTAATATTGATAATAATTTAAGTGATGCAAAAATGATATGGATGAGATAGCAAAGACTAAGGAGTGAGAGAATTGAGGCTTAGGTTTTTTTGAACGGTCATTCATTAAAAAAAACTAGCAAGAAGCTAGAGTACAACAATATAGAATCATAAAAAACAAAATAAAAAAAAACCTTTGGAACAAAACCAAAGAAACACCAAAGTTTTACATTGCCATGAATAGAAAGTGCTACCAAACTCCATGAAGATTCTTTCATACCTTGAACTTCAAAACTTTACACCCTACCATGATTTAAGACGTCTCATGCCTCTAGAGCCCTAATGGTTAAGGGCTACCTTCCTGACAACAAAAATAAATCACCTCTGATGAGATTTTTGAAATTTAAAAGATAACACTTAGAAATAATGAATTATGAGTCGCAACCTTATTATCATCACGGCTTTTAGATGACTACAATAATTATCATTTACCATAACAATAACAATAACTTAATCATTATTATTTCTCTTCAATTCTTGATCAAATAAAAACTAACGCCTAAAAATATAAATGTGGGTGTTACAATTTTTTTTTTTAAATTAACAAACTTAACTTATAAGATTCAATGTGTTGTCCCATTCTATCATCAATATTTATAGGTACAAGACTTATCAATACATCCATAAATTATTGTAACACCCACCCATCTATAAGGTCCATTAAAATAAATAAAAGGACGTCACATAAAATTTTTCTTAATATAACGGACGGTTTGCATAATAAAAACCCTTTTTACGTTTCAAAATATTCAAGTTCGATAACATCACTTACAAAAATCAGAGTACACAGTTATAATCATACTAGCCATAACTAACTAGGTATATGTCCCAATAACATAAGGTGATGTTCGGTTCTTCAATCCCAAGCTCAATCCCGACCCGTCCATGCTTCAACTATCACCTGCCATCAATCACTAGTAACGTGTTAGCAAATAATGGCCTATTAATAAGTATGCCACCCTTGTTGCATTTACTAAACAAAACAATTGAAAAATCCGTAATCACTTAGGTAGGCGTATTGCCTAGAACTTCCTTAGTGTTAGGCGATACACCTACTGTAGCAAGCGTATCGCTTGTTTTATGTCTTCCTCCAAGCGATACACTTGGAACGGAAGTTATAGGGTTCAGCTTGTTTTTCCCCTGTTTTCATACTTAGCCAAATATATGCAAAATTTCCAGATTTTTTCCTGCTTCACTTCTTTAATCAAATTAACAACCATGATTACTCGCTTATCATAAATCTAATCTATGGGTCGAACAGTTGAGTTTATGATTAGCGTATCTCACCCCGTTTGACCCGTTTCAGCAAGATAATGTAAATATGTGTAACCTTGTATTCACCCCAAGGTGCATGCTTGGAATTGTATTAATTTACAATCCCATCTCTTACCCGTAGGTCATCCTTATTGGATCATAGATCCCATCTCTTACCCAAACAGGTCATTTTCTTTCTTTTACCCAAATGGGTGAATTTTCACAACATTATTTGTTCATTTCGTTACAGGATGGTTAGCCCAATCCACCTTCTATAATGATCATGAATTCTAACATTTAAAGTAACAAGCATGGCATTACCTACTTATGTATGAATACCTATATTTAGGCATACATAGTCTAAGCAAATCTTACGTTAGCTTGGTAGTTTAAGCTTTAGCTTTCCCGCTTCGATGGGAGTTTGAGCCTTCACCTGTTTCACCTACATTATCATGGTTGTTAGATTAACCACGAAGGTTCACATACACAACCTATCTCTAGTATACACACAAATTTCATGTCAAGTGCTAACACACCTGACTCCATTCTTCCATATCAACATTTTGTTGCATACATTTTAGACTTTATTCAATCTAATCATGTCTTTGACATTATTACATCCTACATACATAATTTGTATCCCCCCCCCCCCCAACATGGTACATCAAATTGAGCAATAAAAATCTCATGAAAGTTTCAGAAATTTTCACCTAGGCATTTTATCAAACACCTAGAGTACATAATTTGAATTTTAACTAACATATAATATTCCACTATCCCATCCTTGATCTCATGAGTGCCAATTCCACACATTTTATGAAAATTAACACTTCAAACACAAAATTCATACCTCATATGATCTAAACATCCAAACCCAACCTCCCTCCCTTCAAGATTTCAATTTCAATGTGATGGGTTTTAACACCCACCCCCCCTCCCCCCATCCCAACACAACTAGCTAGAAAACACACAATTTGAAACATGCAATGTGAAACTATGCTTAATCCATGTATATTTGAAACACAAAATTTATCAACAAAGATTACTTACTTGTTGAAACACAAAATTTATCAACAAAATTTATCAACAAGATTTCAATTTCAATGTGATGGGTTTGAAACACAAAATTTGAAACACACATAACTGATTTTCCATGCTAATTGCACCTCTAGGTGATGTTCATCCTTTCATTTATCAACAAAGATTACTTACTTGTTGAGGAGACCTAGAAAGTGATGAGAATTTCGTAGTCTACACCCTTCCCTTAACACGAATTTCAGTTCTCTACACTGATTTCGCACTCTTGCACACCCAATCTGATGATATGAACACAAGAGCTTGTTTCCCCCTCCTTCTTCTCTCCCTGGTTCGCGACCTAAGCGCTGGAAATTACCCAACTTTTGATTTAATCCCCAAGTTACATATTCAGCCCCTCCCTTTTACTAGTTAACCCATTTCGTACCTAACTTTCATATTTACCCATTAAACCTCCAACTTTCTAGTAGATAAATTACTAGTCACTAAACATAACTTAGTAACTAATTTGTTACTTTAATAAACCCGTTCGGGATGTGTATGCTAACTACACATACCTGACCCTTCCGCTAACTACACATACCCGACCCTTCCCGCAATATACCAGATAAAATATATTAAAAATCACATAAAAGAATTCAGGATGTTACAATTATATAAGATTTACATAATAAACATCTAGTCTAATATACCCCATCAGTCTAAGAAGGAGGGTCAAGATTGCTTAGACTGGACCGAAAATAAAAAATAGAGCCCGTGGTTGTCCTTTAGTGAAGATATCATCTAGCTGATAACGTGAAGTAACATGAAGAACTCGAACATTGCCCTTTTTAACATGATCTCGTACTAAATAGATATCCATCTCGATGTGTTTATTGCGGTAATATTGAATGGGGTTTCCGGACATGTAAATAGCACTAACATTATCGCAATAGACAAGAGAAGTCTGTTTGGGAGGTCCACCCAACTCAAGAAGGAGGTTGTGAAGTCAACATATCTCTCAACTACATGTGTTACACCTCTGTACGTTGCCTCGGTACTAGAACATGAAATTGTTGTTTGACGTTTGGATGACCAATCTAAAACATAATCAACATTTGTTAGATACACATTTTATTGAGATGACATTGTTGTTTGACGTTTGCGGTGCATGTAGACCCCCATTCGTAAAGTACCCTTGATGTATCGAAGAATACGTTTTAGGGAATGTAAATAAGAAGTCCCAGGGGCATGCATATGCATACAAATATGTTGGACTGAATAAGAGATATCAGGGAGGGTAAAGTTGAGGTACTAGAGAGACTCGACAAAACTATGATAGGTGGTAGGATTATCGATCAAGTCACCAAAAGTAGCACTCAACTTACCAGCTGTATCAACTCGTGTCGGGATTGGGTTGTAATCCATCATTTTGGCTCGGGTAAGAATATCATATGCATACGTCTGCTGAGATAAGAAGAACCCGCTGGAGTCACAGGTGACAAAGATGCCAACAAAATATCGGAGAGAACCGAGGCCCCTCATCGCAAATTTATAGGCTTCAATGTGTTGTCTCGTTCTCATTAGTCACCAATATTTATAGATAAGAAATTTATCAAATACATCTTTAAACTATTTAAGATTTACATAATAAACACCTATTTTAATATTAAGACATCCATCTTGTTACATTTCATTTTTATAAAATTTAAAAATATGTGTATTAACTCTAAAAGTTAAGTATCATAGACCCACCGGTGGCCGTGGGGCGACCTTCATCTTCTCCCTCTACCTGTCAATACAAGCAATTCGGATCACCACAAACCCCTTTCATCCCCATTCCCCTTCACAACCTCCCCAATTTCACCACTCTTTTCTTCCCTCCATTCAAAACCTCCAAAATTTCAACAAAAAGACTTCAATTCGTAGCCCACAATTCAAAATTCTCCTTCGTCCTTATTCTTTGCGTGTCACATTCTTGACAATTTCTTCAAGTCACAACGAATTCAACCTTTCCCAAACAACACGCCCCTTTTTCTTTCCCTTCCGTTTTCCACCATTCTTGACCTTAATCTTTCGAATTACGAAGTGGGTGTTCTTAAAGATTTGACATCCTGTGAAAAAAGTCAAATCTTTGATGTGGGTAAGAGTTGATTAGTGTGTTTGATGTTGGAGCTGATTGTAGTTCCACAAAATGGGGTTTGAAGAAAATAAAGAAGGGGAGAAAAGTGGATTTGAAGAGAGTGGTGATGAGAAAGAAAATCATGGTAATATGAAGAGGGTTGAGAGTGAGTCTTCTTTGTATGAAACAGAGGATGATGGTGAAGATGCAGAAGGTAATGAAATTGAATTGGGTCCTCAATGTACCCTCAAGGAACAATTTGAGAAAGATAAGGTATAATTTCTTCCTTGTTTGACACTCAATTTCTATTTCTTGATTTTTTTATAGATTTTTATTTTATTTTTTTGTTATTTTTAGGATGATGAGAGCTTGAGAAAATGGAAGGAACAACTTCTTGGAAATGTTGATATCAATAATGTTGGAGGTACTTTAATATTTTAGAATATAAATATGTGAAATTGCTGTAATTCATGTACCAGAATGTGATCACTGGTCAGTATGAATGCATATATAGGCTTGCATTTTAATGGAACTGATCAATCCTACAATAGTGTTATGGATTACATAATTGGTCAAACTTGATGTTCAAATTACTGATTTCCTGGTTAGGCCTCAGATTGCATATGATTAAAAAAACTATTATTAAACTAATTATCCGAAACAAAAAGACTTATAGCCTAGCAGTA
Source organism: Deinandra increscens subsp. villosa (assembly GCA_039602395.1). Taxonomy (NCBI): domain Eukaryota; kingdom Viridiplantae; phylum Streptophyta; class Magnoliopsida; order Asterales; family Asteraceae; genus Deinandra; species Deinandra increscens. The sequence continues at coordinate 125,333,897 of JBCNJP010000007.1, forward strand.
TTAAAGATTTGGGTAAATGTGTTTCGGCCTAAATGATGGTTTTGGTCGCATAGTGAACATTGGTGTAGATTCAGAGGTAGGGTTAGAGTGTGCGTGAGTTCACTGTCTAGGAAAAAACTAATTATCCGAAAACATATAATAAATCGGTTTAAAGGGTGTAAAACACTTGAAAAGCTGAAATAGTCCGTGTTGTTTGACCCCTTTCTGTTTTACCTTATTTGTCGAAATTTAGCCATTGGATTTATTCTTTACCACATTTCCTATGACTAAAAGTATGGTTTAATTGTACATTTCAGAATCACCTTGAACCAGATGTGAAGATTCTTAGCCTTTCAATAGTATCTCCAGGGCGATTTGATATAATTCTACCCATACCTGAAAACGGCAAACCCGAAGGCCGTTGGTTTACCCTGAAAGAAGGGTGTCACTACAACCTCAACTTCTCTTTTCAAGTCAGCCATAACATTGTTGCAGGCCTCAAATACACTAATAGTGTATGGAAAACTGGCGTCAGAGGTAAGTCAACGGGTCGGGTCATGATCCAGTTCGATGCATTTGTAATCCATAGGTAACAAATTGTTTATACATTATGTTTGCAGTGTATAACATAAAAGAGATGCTTGGAACGTTTAGTCCACAACTTGAACCGTACACCTATGAGACCCCTGAAGAAACCACCCCTTCTGGCTATTTCGCGAGAGGCTCGTATTCTGCTAAAAGCAAGGTGATTCTATAATTTCAACTCAAATTTAAATAGATTGTATGCATTTTGACTTTTGAAGTCAAACCCAAGACTTTTTGAAGTCAAATTATTTATTTGTCTTTCATATTACCTAATCTTTTGATATGATCTATGTTGCTACATTCTAAAAAAAGTATCATCTAGTTCTATAATTATACTCTGTTATTTGTAATGCCTCTTGACTTTTGATGTCAAACTTAAGTGTCTTTTGACCTTAGAATGTCAATTGGTTCCTCTAATTTCATTTAACTTATGAAACATGTGTATGTGTGTTGTTCATACCCGATATAAACCCTTTATTTCGGTTTTGCAGTTTGTCGATGATGACAACAAGTGCTACTTGGAGATCAGCTATTCTTTTGATATCCGAAAGGATTGGGCCAACGCTGAATAGACAAAAGGCGAATGTTCTTTCGTAGTATAATGTTAGGAAACCTCAAAAACCTTATAAAAGGTTTGGACTTCTTAGTGTGATACATAGGCAAATTCAATTCTTGCGTTGAATCCATGAGCTGTTAGCGAAACACATCTTTTTTCGTGTTTCTATGGTTGAATTAATCGTCAATAAATAAAGAGGGAGATTAAGGTTAGATGTTCCTAATTTTCCCTTTGTTTGAAGTTTCATTGTCCTTGTTTTCCCTTTTGTATTTATGTTTTTTCAGGTGTGTAATCAAAAGTTGTTATGTTGATTTTTGATATAATAGTGGTCATGGTTTTGAACTTGTTCCAGTTTTTACTTAATGTAGTCTGGTTTAGTAAAGGGCATTTAGCCCAATGATATCATTTAATGTAGTCTGGTTTAATAAAGCACATTTAGCCTAATAATATCTTGAGGCCCCATGATATCTTAGTGTTTATTAGTGTTTATATGGAATCCCCTTCTAAGTGCTAACTGAATCCAACGTCTAGCCAAAATGAGGTAAATCGCAAAGGCTGCAATAACTTTAGTAAGCTCATACCTTTTTATTGTTAGGTTTCACTAGCTTTCAAGCCAGATAATGACAATGGGCCACCACTAACCCAATTAGTATTCTGCATATTATAATTTTAGAGACGATATAAAAATAAGGGTTTTGTCTAAAAACGTTTAAATCACATATATTGTGCCGATTTATTGTATTTTATATTTTTTTTACTGGATTTAGAAAGGCTACGGTAACTTGGTAAATGGTAACCACAAACCTTATATTGTTGGGCTTCATTGACCTTCAGTCTCAAGTCAGATGACATGGGCCACCATTGACCCAATTAGTATGGTGCAATATGATAATTTCAGGTAGATTATCAAATACAAACCGTGTTTTGTTTAAAAACGATAAAAATATATATTTTACTGATTTATTATATTAGGTTTATATTTTTCGTACTGGTTTAAAAAACCAGTTCACTATTGGGTCGTAAGAGTGAACATAAGGCTATCCGTAGTGGTTAGGCATATTTCAATCCCCCCTTATATGGTGTAGTGGTAAAACCTATTTCAAGCCCCTCTTCAAACGTGAAATATTTCAAGCCCCTCAGGCATCGTAGTGGGCTTGAAAACCCACTTTTCGCGCCCCTTGATGCCCTTTCAAGCCCCACACACCACTACCGGGGGGGGGGGGGGGGGGGGGCTAAGAGCAAAAAAAAGGTGAGGGGCTTGAAATATTTCACGCCCAAGAAGGAGAGAGTTTTAGGGATTATGTAATAATTATGGAGTTTGAAGGGGGCTTTATCCACTACATCATTTATGTGATCAAGCCCCTTGCCACGTCATTTGCCACATGACGGAAAACGCCCAAGGAATGAGCTTGACTACTAAGGCTAGCCTCACAATTTTTTTACTGTTTGCGCCCCACCGTAGTGGGCTAAGGGACGCTAAGGGGCGCTAAAAGGGCATTTCAAGCCCACTATAGATAGCTCAAAAACCAAAAAACTAATCGTAACTGGAATCTGATGGTTCGGTTTTACTATATCTAATAAGCAATGCTTTCAGTTTTGACCAAAACCGATCATTTACAAAAATAAAAAAAACCAAATGTATTGGTTTCGGTTGGGTTTAAAAACCTAACCGAACCATGCACATCATGATGGGTCGGTTGCGGGCTTGAAAGGATCAGTTACTGATGAGACCGGAAATTATACTTATTGTCCACATATATCACCAAATACCCGCAGATTGCATGGTTAAAATTGTAAATTGCCACCAATGATCTCTAGCCCAAATGACTAGGAGGAGGTACCCAAATACATTATAAAGGGGATTGAGTATTTGGGTTTAAGTTACACTTATAACAAAAAATAAATAAATAGGAGTTACAGGTTGGCCAGATGTTTTCTCACCCATAGTGAGTTTCCTCCTGATGAGGATTGGAGATGATCGGGTGAGTGGTGTAATGTCTCCGTCAGTAATCCAAATATGCCGTTGAAAAAAAATTGTAAATTGCCTTCTAATTTCTTGTAAATTGTTTATACAAATCGTGGAGATATGTGTGATAGGTTTGGTACTAGCCTACTAGGTTTACCAGTTTTAAACCAGACCTACTAAAACCAGATTTCTAATAGAATTATGAACCGAATATTGGATCGATGCATGAAATATTCCGTGATTAAATCATTTAATCATGGATAGACAGTCACCAATAATACTATACTATTTTTTTAATGGTAATTTATATTGGGTGCTGCTAATTA
>JBCNJP010000007.1:125337808-125505860 GCA_039602395.1 Deinandra increscens subsp. villosa
TCCTAATTTGTGTCTGATTAGGTTTCTTGTTTTACAAGTTCTAGGAGTATTATAAATAGGGTTCATAGGTGTACGGTTTATGTACCTTCAACTATTATATTAATCAACAAGTATTATTTTTGTTAAATCTATCTAGCTTTTGATTAAGTTAAAGAAGACCTGATTACCAAATCATACCTAATGGTTCGGGTTACATCCCCACACCTTCCAAATCCATTATCATAAGTTTATAAGTAATTCAAAACTTGTCCATAAACAATTACTATAAATTTCATTTGCACCCGTTTTGTCCCGTTTCATGTTTTCAAGTCCAATTCTGTCCAAACATGTCTAGAGCTTCGGGCTTCAACCTGACACATTTCCAATCTAGTCCAAGTGTGTTTTCATACATTAAAATAAATTCATACCAAGTTTTACAAACAGATTTCTGTCATGTATTGTTTTCATCCGTTTTGACCCGTTTCGCGTATTTGAGTTTTAAAAGCGTTATAGTGGAGGTCATGGGTTCAATCCCTGACAATGATGTTTTTGATGTTATTTAGGACTACATTAGGGAGTGTGTGTTAGCCGTTAAAAAAAACGTTTTAAATAACTCTTTTATTACAACGGATCCGAAACTGGTTCACATATCCATGCAAACACTTCATTAGTATAGTAGAGATCCAATAGTTCCCTTATGTCACCGTTCTTTAATTAACTTACCTTCCCAAATTACCCATTCAATTAACATGATAAGCTTCTATATGATACAAGTATGCGATTGCAGCCGAATTCTTCTTGAGATCCACTTCTACTCCTTCAAGCGGCTCAATGGCTTCCCACAATCCATGTACATTGAAGATGGCTTTGAGTTTAACCGCCCAAATCGTGTAATTGCTCTCTGTCAGGATCGGACATTGAAGAGGAATTGTGGTGTAGTTATTCACCACTTGTCGATTGCCTCCTGCTGCATCTCCCATTGTTTCTCTCTGAAATTGTTGATGAGACGAATTTTTCCGAGGAGATGGCCGTCGAGGTGACAAGATGAATCGATGAATCTTGTCAAAGAACCAGGAGGATCACTGATACTCTCCAATCTTTGGCCAATTTCAAGGAACGCCCTAAACGAGATTCACCGTGCGAGCAATCGGCCAAGATACCAATGCTCTGATACCAAATGAATCACAGAAATGAAATTAAGAACACAATTTGACAAACGAAAATGAAGAAATCTTATTGATTATGATGAATGTTGAGAATTACAGGTGATCGGAGCTTACTTATACTAACCGAAGATTAACAACCTACCTAACGGCTATTATAAAACGATTACACAAATTTACAGAAACAGTCCCTGCAGTTTCTACTTATTGACACAAACTACCCAGACTCTACAAACTCAATTAATAGTAACAAAAACTCACTAAGATCCTTTAATCATGTCTTGCTTGTTAAGTTATGGTAAATTAGTTAAAACAAAAATTCGGGACCAAATTTTAAAATCAATTATAACTAACGTATTAGTGGTATGTATGCTACAAAAATATATATGAATGTTCTACGTACCAACGATTTAAAAATCATTTAAAACTAACGTATTACCTATCATACTCCACCGGTGTGTGAATGATATGTTCTACCAACGATTCTAAACTTCTTCTTAAACAATATATTTATGTTACAAAAGTAATAATACTCTAAATAATTGAGTTTTGACCCATAAGAAAAGCAGTTTTAATGAAAATATAGACCCCCTTATATATATATACATATATCAAAAATCAAAAGGCACATAAAAAAGCAAACCCTAATTAAGCGACAGCCGCAAGAGATCGAAGATGGATGGCGATGGACATATTATATTGATTTCTTCTTCTTCTTCTTCATCTGACAACAAGAAGCCATTGATGGATGCAAAGAAGAATGAACGAGAAGAAATACCGTTACTTTCGTATATTATTTTTGTCCTCATTTTAGTTGTATATCTCTTATATGTACACTTTTTTAGTCCTGCTCCTCTACATCCGAAACCCCCATTAAACTCGGAATTAGTGGCTGGTGGTTATCCTCAGAGGACGACGATGCCCAATGATCAGGAAGGTGGTCTTATAATCAACAACAACAACATCAGGGTACGTATATATACCTTAAAAGTTAAAACCTTCTTTTTATAGTTAAGTTTTTCTGTGATTTCTTCCCTTTTTGATGCTTTATTTTGTTTGAACTGTTAATTATGGCTCTGGCAACTAGCTTCTTTTTTATAAACATTGTTCGTTTTTTTATGTAACTTCTGATAAACACGTACGTAGGGTTATTAATGAATTATATCAAATAATTACACAAGATCAATAGTTAAAAATCATTAACTACCTTTTGATTCATATATATTGCGTTCTATGAAAAACCCTAGGAGGTTTTGAAAACACTAATCTATACTTCTATATCAATACTTCTATACTATATTATAATTATAATATATACGAGGATGACAAAGTTATTAATTACTTAAAAAATAGTTTTAATAGGTTAAAACAGTCTTTTAAGAAATAAGGAATCGAAATTTTATAAAAAATTATTTCATTAAAGTTATAACTTAAAATCAAATTTTAAATAAAACTAGTTCGAAAGGAATAATAATTGAATTTCAAATTCAGTAGCTATTCAAGCTATGGTCGATTGGACCATAAGGAAAAGTTGATAGGCCATATATTTGGCCACCAAATTGATATTTTTTTCATGTGTTTTATTTTGATTGGTTAAAGATAAAAGTACAGTTGACTTTCAAGTATTATCAAGCTATAGTGAATTTGACCATACTTAATCAGTGGACATTTTTGGAACTTAAAAAGTCAAGTGGCCGGACATTATAAAGGAAAAGATTGATCTTATGGACATATTGGAAATTTTTCTCATTTTTTAAATCATGAATATGTTTTGTTTCTACTCTATGCACTTCATGAAAGATTTATCGGTTATTGTAACTGAATTTTGCCCAGGAGGATATGACCAGTTCAGGATTCTATTTGATGCAAGTAGCTGGAGGGATAAAAGATTGGATAAATGCTAAGCTTTTTAAGGTATATTATAATTTCTATTATTAGGTAAAAACTATCAATCTAGCATAGACTAACACATTATTATTTGGATTGCCCCAATAATGTTGTAAAATTTCCTATATCTTAGAAAGTTTACATGTTTAATTACTTATTAAATTTGCCTATTAGGATGGAGGGGGCATTCAATAGATGACACGAGATGAGGTTCAACTCACGCGAGTCACCGCTATGGCCAGTTAAAAAGAAATGCCATTAGATGGAATGGAGAAAAATGGGTTCATGAACCAGTGAAAATATAGCCAATTTGCATCATTTATGGGTTTAATTTTATATATATATGATATGAACTTGTGTAGATTAGCGTGAATCTTTGCTTTTTATGTAGCTAGCGTAGCTATAATCGTACAAATATTTGAATCTTTGAAAGCAAATTAATCTAATGTAATTTTGAGAAAATTAATTTTGTGCTGAAAATGGACTATCCACAGTGACATTTTGGTCTCTTTATAGCGCCCCCACACCGCCATCGGGGTGCAAAGGGGCAAAAATTTTGTTGAAGCGTTTTTGTTATAGCGCCAGTGATGAAGAAAGGTGATTGGTTAGTTTTTTTTAATGTCTTTTTTTAATGGGTGAGAATTTTGAAGGTTTTATTTTTTATATAAAATAATAATATAATTGTGTAATAATTAGAGGAAGACTTATGACTATATTTTTAGTCATGAAGCCCCTCTTTGACTAGTATTACACATGTCAAAAAAATGTTTAAGAGAGGCCTTATGACTTTGAATAGCCTAAGAAGTATGATAAATCTAAAAAGGCTATGAAGAATTTGAGACATTAGATTATTTAATCAATAGTTAAGATAAAATTAATGGAGAAAAAGAATAATGAAAAGACATTTTAGTCTTAGTCATTTTTATTGACTTTTTTATCTTAGCACCATTTTTTAATCTTCATAACGTTTACAAACGACATTATTATTTTTTTTAAAGTACATCATAAGAATGTGATTAACAATCTGATTCCTTGTTTGCAAATCACACACATAGCAATATTCAAAGTTGCTTTCACCACTGAACAAATCGAAAACATAAACAAACGAAAATCAATAAATAAACAAAAATTAAATGGATTATCACCTACCAAAGGATTAGGGTTGAACAGATCTGAGAGCCACCAACGCAAATATGTTTATTCCCGTTAATGATGTTATGCGATCGGAGATTGAGGAAGATTGGGGAGGCAGGTAAATAATAGAGGGATGGTGCTTTGATTGAGAGCAGGTGAAAGCATGTATGGCCTCCTTGTGCTCACATTTCAGATATATTTTCTAATTGACCGTGACCCACAGAGAAGACTTTCTTTACCGGTCATTGGAGATGAGACCTCCGTTAACAACGTTAAATAAACCACCTAAGTTTTATATGCATCACATGGTTGTACAATCAGTAGTGGGGGTTGTACATAACAGAAACTATTCATCAAGTTTTGCTTTGTTAATAGTGGATAACTCTACACTAATTTTGGAATGGTTTAGTTATGAGGAGAATCATTCCTTGAGAATGTACTACCCCTAATAATAAGGGATCTGAATTAAAAACGGGTCGAATGGCCCATTTTAAGGATTCACATGAATTTTTTAGGTAGAAAAAATTCAGTATAAAGATCAGGCAACGCTTGAAATTTCGACATGTAACACACATGTAACACTCAAGATCTTCTTAGGTAGATACCGTACTTAAGAGTATGCGATATGGTGTACATGGTGTGACTACGTGACACCCACCCACACAGGGCCACGACTTGAAACACAGCCCCACCCTTGTGCGGGTGGAGTGTGTAGCTTTGGTGTGTGGAGATTCCACATATGCAGATGGTGTATATTGTTCCAATCAAAACATGACATCAATTTTTTTTATATTTAAACTAATAAAAAATAACCCAACTTTATATAACACAACTCACACCATCATATCCACCCACAAAGATAAGTCTAGTTATTACTAGCGTGACAACTCCACACAGACAACTTCACACAGACATACTTGATGCCATTTGATTAAAAAATTAGTGATTTATGGTATAAACAAGGGTCATTATAAAGAAACACAGGGGTTACTAAATTCACAACATCATCATGATCGTTTGTCTTCAAACGATCGTTTACAGCTAAACCGGATGACATGTAACGATGATGAAACCTTAAAATTCAGCCCCCCCTCCGTTTCCACGATCGTTTACTATCAAACGATCTCTCAAACATTCGTTTTACTCCAAACAATTATGGAGATGTTGTTTATCTAGCAAAATGGGTTGTGATTTGTGAATTTAGCGAAAGCCATAAACAATTCTTTTTAATAACAAGTTGGTGACCCGCCCTTGCTTCGCGACGGGCCACCCATTTACCAGTCCGTTCAAGTCAAAAAGATTTAGTATGGTAAAAGTATAAAACTATAAAGAAGTCGTGGCTAAGTCGAAAACTCTAAAAGTATAATAATAAAAGAAAGTAGAAACTTAAGTAAAAATGTTAGTGTGGTCAACGTGGCTTAGGTCGAAAACTCTAAAAGTATAATAATAAAAAAAAAGTAGAAAAGTTAAGGAGTATAAAACATTTCGCGGTGAGCCACCCATTTACTCGTCAGTTTAAGTAATGACATTTTAATGTGGTCAAATTATTAAACAATAAAAAAATAGTGGCCAAAGTCGAAAACTCTAAAAGTATATTAAAAACAAAAGTAGAAAAGTTAAAGGGTATATAATGTAAATTCTAAAAGTTTTATGGTTAAAGCATAAAACTATAAAAAGTATTAAAAAAACGAAAGTAGAAAAGCTAAGGGACAAAACATAAAAGTCCAAAAGTTTCTTGGTCAAATTATAAAACTATAAAAAAGTCGTGGTCAAAGTCGAAAATTCTTAAAGTATACTAAAAACGAAAGTACAAAAGTTAAGGGGTTTAAAACGTAAAAGTCTCAAAGTTTCGTGGTCAAAGTATAAAACTAATATAAAGTATATTAAAAACGAAAGTATAAAAGTTAAGGGGTATAAAACGTAAAACTCTTACAGTCACGTTCTTAAAGTAATAAATTAAAAAGTAATAATGGTTAAAGTATAAAAAAATGACATGGACCAAAAGTGTAATAAAAAATGACATGGACCAAAAGTGTAAAAATGAGAAATATTTTATGGCCAAAGTAAAAGAAACTAAAATTGACATGGACCAGAAGCGTAAAAATGAAAAAATATTGTGGCCAAAGTAAAAGAAACAAAAAATTCACTATTAATCACCAATTCCTATTGTTATATATATAATAGAATATATAACCGTTTTTAAGTCCTTTTTTTTACCTAGCCAAATATCGTCCGGAAAGTTTCCCAATTCTACACATCTTTTCGTCTCTCCCGTTCTTCCCTACGCATCCGGACGCCTCCGATTGACCAAAGATTCCAGTGAGATTCGTCAAGAATGGCGATGCAAACCGGAGTTAGCACCTCCAAAGTTCTCATCCTCGTCGGAGCAGGTTTTTGCATTCTTTTTGCAAATTGTTTTACCAACCCTAGAACTCGAAATTCTTATGCTTATTGTAGATCATCTTTATCGAAATCTTAGACATCTTATGGTTCTAATTTTATAGTGAATTCCGTTAATTATCGATGAAGATTTAGGGTTTATTCTAATCATTATTTATGAGGGTTTATTGCCTCTGGCGGTTGTTGTAAAGATATTCCGTTGATAGATATGATATAGTAGCCGAACTAGTTGGAGAATAAGTCTGCTGAAACAGAGGTGATGAGTATATCAGCATCCAATTTCAAACTTGCTTGTGTCATTAGCTCTATTTTCTGTTTGATTCATCTGTAGTTTGAAAGGTTTTAATCAAGGTAGTATAGGCCAAGATGAAAACAAGGGCATGATATGTCATATGTTTGTGATGTTCTGTTCTTTAGTTTACATAAACATGTTGAACACTGGAACTTAATATCATTATTTTTGTTATTTATTCTTCACGATCTCTCTTTATATGGTAGTGATTTTTCGCAGAAACTGATATGATGATAATCAAAAGTAGGCTACTTGATTTATCATATTATATATTGGCTCTTGTAGTATTGCTTGTAGCTATGTTGCCATTTTTTGTAGTTTGTATTCACCATCCAATGACTTTCCTGTGTTGTACTTTCTCTTGTTGAATAGGCCTGACTAGTTCTATCATCTTGAGGAGTGGAAGACTCTCTGATGTATTATCAGAGCTCCAGGAGTTAATGGCAGGTGTTAAGGAAATTGAAATGCAACCTGGAAAGTATGATAGCGCCGCTCTTGCAGCACAGGTATTTGAAAACACTTAAAGAATTATGGCTGCATATGTTATATGGTTGACTTGTTGTTGATATTGTACCTCTGATAAGGTTTAATAGAAAATGTTAGGAATTGCTTTCAAATTGTTACTTGAACAAACTATACTTCTGTTGGGGGTGGCACATAAGATTAGGCCACATGATTGTACATTGGAATTTATTGTTATGTGTTTACTTTTTCTCATTTCATTCTTGGCCTTACTCCAGATTCGACAATTGGCACAAGAAATCCGGGAGTTGTCTATCTCCCGGCCTGTTACCATTTTCAATGGAAATTCTAGTTCTAGCGGTATGACATTTGAACTTCCTTTTTATATCTCCTTTGGATTAATACACATGCTTTCTTTAGTTTATTTAGGATGTTCTTCATAGATATTTACAATGTTCTTTGGTTTCTAATTAATGATAAGATATAAATGATTGTTATATTCAATACTTTTTTTAGAAAAAAGCATAAGAGCATAAGCCCAATTTCCTATTTTAATTTTTTACGCTCCGAAATTCTTCTGCTTGGTATAGAACCAACACAACTTATGAACGGAACACTTTTGAAGTATCCATACTCACTCCCATTCCCATGCCACCCTACAATCACATGTATAACCATAGTGCTTTCAGTCCAACATGCCAAACGTCCCCAAAGTGATGTTATTTTGAGACGTTCTTAGTTTTTTCGGCACCCTTTTACCTTTATATCTATGTGGTTGCATATATCAATCAAGTGTCTGCATTCTTGTTACACATTATGATCAGCTCGCGTATTAATAGTGGAGCTCGCTACCATCTTATACAACTTACATATCACCTTCAATTAAACATTCTTCTCATTAAATGTGTTATAAAGATGAAGAACACCATAGCGTGAACAAAACAAAATTATCCCATACATGCTCTTTTTCTCGGTTTGCGTTTGTAACCAAGATCCAAAAATTTCACATGCAACATGCCAACTTGTGAAATGTAAGACGGCCGTATGCCTGAGTTAATCATTTTCGATTTAACTGTAATGCCACTCACTGATTATATGGACTTTAAGCTTCACTTTTTTCATTAACTTCCCATATGCTGAAATTGACATTTTCCCGTCTCACAGGGGCCTACTCATCTTACTTGATGCCGGCTGCCGCACTAGGAGCAATGGGTTATTGTTATATGTGGTGGAAGGTAAGATTATACTACTTATGAAAGTCAACAAGTTGTTTGACTGGATGTATTCTCATTTCATCACATATGCATGTTTTGCTGGAGTTGGTTTCATGTCTTTGAGTCTTTCAATTTTTTCTTCAGGGTTTATCGTTTTCTGATGTTATGTTCGTTACTAAGCACAATATGGCAAGTGCTGTATCAACGGTCTCAAAACAATTAGAGAATGTATCTGATGCATTAGCCGTGAGTTTGACACCTTGTTTATAGATTGTAATCTGTTTTCTTTTTATTTATTTCTTGCTTGTTAAATTTTTTCTGACACCCTTTTGTTTCTGATTCGGACCTGCAGTCTACAAGGAGACATCTATCAAAAAGACTTGAAAACCTTGACTGGAAATTAGATGAGCAGAAGGAAATAAGTAACCTGATTGCAGATGATGTAAGACAATTCCTTCATTTTTAGATGTTTATGATTTTTGTGCACCTTTAAAAGCATTTCTTGATGAAAAAGCTAAGTATTAACTTTTCTAGATGAATTGCTATCCTAGACTTTTCTTGTGCTTTAAAAGCCTATTAGAAAGGCATGCCCAAGTCTTCTATATCTTCTTCTAAGTTTTGATATATAGTTTTATGGTGGAAAATAGACTGGAGTTTGTAATGTACATCAAAATCATGTTGTGTAAAACCTCAACCAAAATGAATAACTCAAAGTTATAGCAAAGATCTTAATGAGAAATGAAAGAAAACACACACATAAATACAATTGTGTATAGTATAAGGTTCAGAAGCAGATGTTATTAGTTATTACTATGAAAACTTTATTTGTAAAATGCATTATAAGGTTATTACTTTTACAAAAATACAAGTTTACTTACCGCAGTCTTTATAACTAATGTATATCATTTTATTTAGAGGTGGATTGAGATTGCCAACTGTACATTAATCCAAGTTTTATGCAGGTAAATGATGTGAAGTCCAATCTTAATCAAATAGGTTATGACATTAATATGATCCATCAAATGGTGGCTGGATTGGTAAGTTTTCTAATTGTTGTTTTAATAATATTAAACAAATCTGAACATTTGCTCCTTTGTTCTTAATTACTGAACAGGAAGGAAAGATTGATCTTATTGAAGGAAAGCAGGTGAGAATTTTTCAATCATGAATATGTTATGTTTCTGCTATACGCATTTCATGGAAGATTTCTCGGTTAATGTACTTGATTTTTGGCCAACAGGATATGACCAATTCAGGTCTGTACTATTTGATGCAAGCGGCTGGAGGGATTAAAGATGGGATAAATGCTAAGCTCTTTAAGGTTAGATATTATAATTTCTGTCATTTGTTTTAAACTAGCATACACAACACATTGTTATATGGGACGCCCCAAAAATGTTGCAAAATTTTCTGTATCCTAGAAAGTTACATGTTTACTTATTTTGCCTATTAGGGTATATATATTTTTTCTGATACATGGCACTTAACATGTGTTCTTTGGTGTGTAAGCCTTCTGACTATGAGCTATATTAGTAGATTCATTAGGAGCTCGGTGACAAATAAATCAAGTCATTCTTATGAATGGATTGATTAGAGATACTTTGTCAAAATGTGCAAATGGGTCATTTATCGTTCTGTAATCATAACTAATACATGAAAATTTTATATTGTTTAAAAAATTGGTCAAAAAAGTAACTGGGGTCGACCCACCCTGGCCCGGTCTGGACAGTTTAAACCTGCTATCCAAACTTCCTGACCAACCCATGTTTGCCATCTCTAGTTTCTTACTTTCTTGGCATCTCTAGAGCTTCATGATTTTTATCACTTTGCATACTATCGTTTGGTTACATGTGGGCCAAATGGTATCTTAGCTATACTATGTGAAATTGTGAATCATGCAATATATGATATATGCATTGGTTTCTTGGTGGTAAATCAATTCATCTCAAGTAACATATGTTTCAATGCACTATAGGATATTGAAACTAAGCTAGGAGAACAGCCAAAACTTACATTTGAGGAGACTTCTTTAAAGGTTTGTGACATGTCGTTGAACCCATTTCTCCTTCTCATATTAATCATACATACTGTTGACATTTTGCACTTGAATCGTTCAGGGCCTTCAGTTTCTTACAGATTCTAATGACTCGGGCCTAAAAGAGAGTCCAGTGTTGACCAAAATCAGCAGCAAGGTAAGCAAAGATCAAGATAACCCCAAATCAAGATTTCGCAGGCCATATCAAGTAGGGTTGTCATTTGCCAAAGACATATGATTGGTTGAGCTTTGAAGGGTTGTAATTACCACTATTCTTTCATCTTTATGACGGGTCGAGGATAAACTAAAGGGGGTTTGTCTTTGGTTTCCGCTTTACGAGTCATGAATTCAAATTATTCAATACGCAGGTGGTGGTGCGCCCCTCTGTATACATATTAATTACTACTACTGCTGTATAATGCGATATGAAATAAGATATGTACAATAATATGAATCAAGAGTTAGATCATACATGCGGGCTGGTTGTTCCCGACGAGTGATATGTTGGTATAGATTTTTTCAAAACGATATTAACCTACACATAATTATAAAATTTTATAATAATATAGGCGAGAATTAAACTCTTAAAAGAAATATATACCAAATTACCAATATAACTTCTAACTCAGCTTTACCAATTAGACTCAACCAGAATAGCTAATATTTAGGCTATTCTTAGTGAGGTGTTTTATATTCTTTTAATGTCTCTATAGCGTCCCATAGCGCCTTGGTATCACCCCCCAGTATGCTATGGCTCAAAATTGTGGTTAGGGCGTTTCCTCTAAAGCGCCTCCCCCCTCTTGATTTTCCGGCCCTTTTTTTGATTGTTTAGCTTTTTTTTTTCTTTTTTTAAATGTCATATAACCCCCCAAACCATTACACTCCTTTTTCTTATAACCTCCCATGCTGACTCATCCGTCACATGTCGCATAACCCCCACCCCACTCTCAAACCACTACAAATAGCCTTAGGTAATTGTTAGTAATATTAGTGTTATCAATGTCATCGATGATATTGAATTAATTTGTCGTTTAGGTTGGTCTCGTTAGTAATTAACCGAGTTAAAAGATATAGAAGTATAGACCCTATTGTTATAGTGGATGGTGTGATTGATTTATGTACGGGTTGATTGTACTAAATATGTACATTAAACCAATTTTCATAATTAATTTACATAATCTATTTTGTTTTTACTTGATTAGTTTGTGTTTACTTAATTAAATTATCATTGGTTTACATAACAAATTACAAGTTTTGAAGACTGGCATGACATGGAAGTTGGGGTTTTTATGGATCATTTTTTAAAGAAAGGAATTAAACTTGGGTTCATTTGGTTTTTTCTTGGTACCACAGTTACAAAAATTTTGGGTTCTACAAAATTGGAAATACGATGAATGGACACACGCCGAACATACAAAAATACCATATCAATAATTTTTAAAGAGATTAATTTTATTTTTTGAGTATATACTATGTTTTATCCGTTTAAAAATTTGATCATACGGATCAAACAATTTGTTTATTGTTCCGAAAGTAATTACACAACTCGTTTTATGATCCAAGTGATTTTCAATTTCGTTTAGGTTTCGGCTCAAATCTACAACAGTAATTAAGTTATTAATAATAGCACACATATTTAATCGGTGTCTCTTGGTGTAGACGAAGTTTCTTTCATCGATCACCAATTCATTAGACAACCATCCAAATTAGAACCCGCTATACTATGTGACGGTTGTCTCACATATATATGGGTTTGATTTGATAGCGAAGATGGCCGGTGTGAAGTTAGAAAGAAGATGGGTATAAACAAAGAAGTCAAAATAAAATAACAACGCATACTTCATCTTACAAACGTAATTAAACAGACAGATGAATTACAAAATAAGATCATATTACTTGTAAAAAGTACCAACACTTACTAGCTAGCTACCCAATAAAGACAATAAACCTAGCTGATCACGGATCACTCCTTTCCTTTTTATTTCACATGCACACCCTTCACTTCATTCCTCACTCACTCATGCATCATGCATGTCCATCTTCTTTTTCCTTCTTTCCCGGACCACCCCAACCCATTCCAGGGATGCCACCACCACCGCCACCCATTCCAGGGATACCACCTCCGCCCATGCCACCACCACCCATGCCACCACCAGGGCCACCACCACCCCATCGAGGGATGCCGCCACCCCCACCAAGCCACCCAGGACTACCACCACCACCCCACCCACCTCCACTCACACTGCCACCACCACCCGGACCACCTACGCCACCACCTGGACCAATCCCACCCCATCCACCGCCTTCACCACCGCCACCTCCGGGACCACCACCATATCCACCACCTGCACCCCTCCCCCTATTACCCAGCCCACCTCCCCTACCCACCCCCCATCCTGCACCAAAACCAGCAACACCTATTTGCTCCGGTTTCCCGCCTAATTCACCACTCTCTGCAAACATAAATTGTTAATTTCACAAAACTAATTAACGAGTGACTAGCCTACTTGATAGAGGCTTTATCTCTTAGTTGAAGGTTCTGGATCAAACCCAGACAAATGATGATGTATTTGGTATAAATAATTATTTTCTGTTAAAAAAAAATCAAATAGACAAACACATACATATCTAATTTAAAAGTGCATGTCATGCATGCATGTTTACATGACTTGTCAATTAATATATATATATATATCAAAGAAATTAGAAACATATATATACTTACTTTTAGTCGGGTCAAGATTGACTTTAGTCGGGGCATCATCAGAAGAAACAAGAACAAGTGTAAACAGAAGAGTCAACACCACCAGAAAACCTTTGAAAGTCATCTCCAATTCATCCAACTAAGAATGGAGCTTTTTTTTCAAGTATTTGTGGATTAATGGAGCGATGCATGCATGGATTTATATCGATTTGGTGTGTGAGAAAAGCCAAAAACGCATTAATTGAAGGAAGCCATTGAATTGAATGGAAGGTTCAGAAAGAAACAGTGATCAATGATCTGAGGGACTTTGGACGGAGAGTTCTATGTTGCCACAGATGTCGAGCATGCATCAACTATCAACATAACATGTTATGCAACGTGTCTTAGTTTTTAGATCATCATGCTTTGCATGGTGGTAGCTTAACTGACGGTGTATATATATCATATCTCTCTCTCTCTCTCTCTCTCTCTCTCTCTCTCTGTATTTAATTCATCAATGGCGAAATGCATAATATGCATTTATGAGTGCAAATAACGTACACCTGCAACATCTCTCGTAATCACACAATTACAATCAATGATAACTTTGAGCGATAACATCAAAGCGCAACCAGTATTTGTACGTGGTTAATTATAAAGTGGTGACTCTCTATTGTAAGTTTAAATCTTGTAAAAGACAAATATACATAGTAATGATTTACCTGTTTAAAGAAATTCATAGTAATGGGTACAACCTATATTATAAACTAGAAAAGTTTGAATAATTAGCAACATGTTTGAAAACCAGACATAAGACACTCCCATCCAACCAAAGTAGTATTTGATTTTGAATAAAATGCTTGCTGAAATGTAGATAAGAGTAACTACCTTCTAACGTTATATATCAAAAGTTATAAAAGAAAAATAATTTTTTAAATTATATTTGTTCCATCTAGATTTTGAACAAAATATATATCGAAAAGTAGATAAAACTAAGCATGTTACAAGAGTACATTTAAAATTTTTTAGAATATCATATATTTTAATTCATAGTTATAACGAAAAGCATGTTAAAAGGTACGTAATAATAATATTAAAATAATTAGATTAAAAAATATTTATAAAGCTTACCATATATTATTGGTAGAAAATGCACTCTTCTAGATATATATAAGTTGGAAAAAGGAAGAGGAGGGCCAAAAGTTCTTATATAAATTGTGACTTGAGGCGATCGAGTCCCAATTATGAGGCACCAGAAACACCATTTGTGAAAATCAAGATGAAAACACACCAAAAGTTCAATAGTTCTTTATAAAAGAAATGCCAGTTTGGAAAAAAAAAGTATTAGACTAAGAACAGATCATGTGCTTGAAAATGAAATGAATAGATAGACTGGGTACAATTATATATATTTAGCCTCAAAATTAGACCAGTTTTGTCATTTTGATAGGAAATTTCCTTGTGTTGAACAAAAAGCTAATTGCAAACACTTAATTATATGTTCTGAAAATTTAAATCTTTAATAGATGCCAACTATTCTATTTTTATTGACATAGCCATGCCATGTGAGTGGGTCAATCGGGATTTTTAAACATAGGACACAACCACGTTAATTGAACAAAACCTAGTTCTACCGATAACAAACGCCTCACTGAAACCGGCATTTCATTCTATAACTCGCTGAAACTAAAGGAATGTTGTTAGCAAGGAGACTAAAACATCCTGCTTGAAACCTTTTATCTCACCAGCTGGTTCTAATGTCGGTAGTCATTGAGGTCGGGAACAGAATTTTTTTCAGGAATGGTAGTTTTTAATAAAACTTTAACAAAAATAGGAGTTCGTTTTTTTTTTTTCAAAAACAGGTATCCCGCACTTGGGAAGTGCGGGGGTCAGGTTCGGGTTTAGGCTCGGTACTCGTCTGCAGGAAAGAGTGGGACCAGGCGTGGTTGCTAACTGCGAGGGACAGGAAATGGACAAGAATGGTGGGGCCAGTGCGCACTTACCAACTGCGGGTGACGTGACAAACCCTAGACCCGCAATTCCCAACTGCGGGGGACCTGACAACCGGACAAAACCCTAGCACGGGTTCCCGCATGCATGCTTTTCTTAACTGCGGGCAGAAACCCTAACTATGTTTTTTTTTAAAAAGAAAACCCTATAGTTTTTTTTAAAAAGCTATGGTGGTGATGCAAAAGCAGACTGAATGCATGTGACCAAACACTGTAAGACTGAATGCATATGACCAAACACTGTAAGACTGAATGCATGTGACCAAACACTGTTTTCCTTCATGTCTCAAAACACTGATTTGATCACTCAAATTGATTAAGGCTGAATTGATTCCTCTGTAAAAGCACTGATATGATGACTCAAATTGATTGAATGAGAACACTAGAAAACGCCATCTTTAAATTGAGAGTTTATCTCAGTTGAATTCTCACAAAACACCATCTTCTTTAAGTATTTTCAAGTGCAGAAATTTCAATCACCACAAATCCAATTAAGAAAATGTCTTCTTCATTTAGTCCCTTTTTGTTAAGAATTTTCTGGGGTGGTAGCATATCATTCCAGAACGGTGTTGTTTCAGCCTCCGAAGAAACTAATATCTCAACATATCCCACATTTCAGAAATTTTCATATGAACAATTGGTTCATATTGTATACGGCTTATTTGGTGTTAGCCAACAAGATTATAACGTCACTATTTTGTTGCCGTATGAGTTTCACGGGCTGCGCGATGTTTCAATAATCAAAGATGATGGGAGTTTAGAAATGCTGTTCTATTTGGCGGGAACAAAACCTAACTACGTTGGTGATGTTTACGTTAAAATGGAAGAAGTAATCAACACTTGCCATACTGGTTATAATAACCAGGAGAATACTGGTTATAATAACCAGGAGCATACTGGTTATAATAACCAGGAGAATAGTGGTTATAATAACCAGGAACCGACAAATTCAGCGGAAGACGGTGGCTTTGATGGGTCTGATGGCTACATATCATCATCAACGTCCGAAGAAGATAGAGATCACCTCAGGGTCGTAGAGGAGGATGACACCGATGAAGACGGCTACGATGAACCAGCGGCAGAATATCGCGTGGTAAATCATGCAGGGGGTTCGCAAGTTCCACAAGTGAACCCTGATATTGACACTTCTGTTTTGGAAGAGCTAGAAGATCATGATTTACAAGAGGAGGATTTTATGGTTTTCTGGAATGAAGAAACAAATGTTATTAGAGCAGGTATGTACTTCAAGTCGAAGAAGGATGTTCAACATGCTGTTGGCCAGTGGAACATTAGTCAGGGTAGAGAGCTCTATGTTAAAGACAGCAGGCCGGGGAGATGGAACGCAATATGCAGGACTAATGCTCCTGGCTTTGTAGCCGATACTCATTGTAACTGGATGGTCTCCGCCACAAGACAGGGAAATGCAGCTTCTAGTTTGTGGAGGATTATAAAGTGGGTTCGTGGTCATAACTGTTACGGGTCATCCGTTGGTAACAACAACACAAGTCTTACATCAAGGTCTATTGCATCGTACATCAACCATGCAATAGTTGCTGATCTTACATTTCCTGTTAAGCAAATACAGGCATTTTGTAAGGATAGATTTAGTGTTGATGTTTCTTATATCAAGGCCTGGAGAGCTCGTAGAAGAGCTATTCAAAATATTTATGGCAACTGGGAATCCAATTTTGAAGAACTGCCTAAGTATATCAACGCATTGCAACGAGCAAACCCTAGTACTGTTGTGCAGTGGCGTCATCAAGCGGACGGGTCATCAAGCTCGTTTGTATTTAAGTATGTATTTTGGGCATTTGGACCGTCCATAAAAGCATTCCATCGATGTCGACC
Organism: Deinandra increscens subsp. villosa; assembly: GCA_039602395.1. Lineage (NCBI taxonomy): Eukaryota > Viridiplantae > Streptophyta > Magnoliopsida > Asterales > Asteraceae > Deinandra > Deinandra increscens. Next base: position 125,354,915 of record JBCNJP010000007.1, read on the forward strand.
CGTTGTATGTATTGACGGAACACATTTGAAGGGGTCTTATAAGGGGAAATTGCTTATGGCGGTATCAAAAGATTCCAATGGTTACATACTTCCGGTAGCCTACGCTATCGTTGACGAAGAGACGAACGAAAGTTGGGGTTGGTTTCTTGAACAGTTTGGAAGACATGTACGATCAGATTCTCAAAAGAATCTGTGTGTTATTTCAGACCGGCATCAGGGCATTATACACGCTTATGAATAACCTTGAAGGATGGAATGACACAATAGTGGTTCATCGCTATTGCCTACGTCACATTCGTAGCAACGTTATGACCAAGTTCAAGTCAGTTGAAGTTAAACGTCTCTGTTGGGGGATTGGGTCCACAACACAATCCAGAAAGTATCGATTTCTTGTGAGACAGCTGAGGGGTCTAAATGAAGAAGCTTGGCAATACCTGAAAGAAATTGGCTTAGAGAAGTGGACTCTGATGCATGATGATGGACAGCGCCGCTGGGGTACCCTCACAACTAACATCTCGGAGAGCATGAACAATGCGTTACGGGGTGCTAGGTTGCTGCCAATTAAGGCGTGTATTCAACTCACCTTTGAGAAGACAGTCAACCACTTTGTAAAGCACAGAGAGATAGCTGTTAGTTGCATTACTGAATTAACCCCACGCGTATGGGCTGGTTATAACTTAAGTTATGCGAAGGCAAGGGAGCACACCGTCACCGTGTTCAATGTTGATGCAGGTATTTATAGGGTCACATCAAGGGTGCAACAAAACGATGATGGTGGAAACGACTACAGAGTGTATTACAAGGCCAAAAATTGTGATTGCTTTAAGTGGCAAACTCAAAGGCTTCCTTGTTCACATGCAATTGCAGTGTGTCTTCATAAGGGTAATGACGTCGGAAAAATTATTCATAAGGTGCATAAGACTGGAACCTATCGCCATCAGTACGATTCAAATTTCCACCCACTTGCACACCAAGATTCATGGAGAGATCCGGGTTGGAGCATCAGAGCCAACCCAACTAAATTGATAACATCTAGAGGCCGAAGGAAGACGAGAAGGATTCAAAATGAGATGGATCAACACCACCGCGAAGAATCTGGCCCTAAACGATGTTCGAATTGTAAGCAGCCCGGACATAACATCCTTAGGTGTCCCTATGGACGTTAGGATTCTCCTGAGTTTGTTTGTATTTTCTATTGTTATTTAATGTTTGTATCAAATAAACTTGGCATTTCAAAATTTATAGCCGTTATATACTACCGTTTGAAATGATGAATGGTTGGGACACGTTTATTAAATAAAAATATTAATAAATAATTAGAAAATAAATTTGACCGTTCAAATTTTATAGCCGTTAATATAGCCGTTGGGAGGGACACGTTTATTAAATAAAAATATTAATAAATAATAAACGCGTTTTTAATATAAAATAAATATATAAAATTAGATTGTGAAGCAACCTAAGATACTTATTAAAACTGAAAAACAACCTAAGCTACTTATTCAAACTGAAAAACAACCTAAGCTACTTATTCAAACTGAAAAACAAACATTAAACAGACAACCTAACCATTACACAGACACACGTAGATTATTAACCATGAAACGAGTTATCAGACGAGTAGCCGTTGTATCCATCTGAGACGTAGTCCTCTGGATAGTGTACTTGTCCATAGTACCAAGTCTCAAAATCATCAACGTTGTGAACATCTTCAATGTTCATCCCAGCTTCCGCTTCCCGTTCCAACTCAAAAAGTGCTTCCCACTCTTCAGCATGGTCATCATCAACAAATGGTGGGGATGGTGTACGACCAACACGAGGTTGTCGTACTCTTCTTGCAGCAGCATTGCTTGACTCGGCACAGTGGAGGTTGTTCATTTGGGTGATTGGTGGAGGTGGTGGTGGTTGGTAAGGTGGAGGTGGTGGTGGTTGGTAAGGTGGAGGTGGTGGTGGTTGGTGATGATGGTGGTGATGGTGCTGGTGGAGGTGATTGTGGATGTGGTTGAACTGGTTGGGTACTTGAGCTTGAGGTGGTGGTGGTGGTGGTGGAAGTTGTTGTTCATAGCGGGTTAACCACAACATCCGGTAGTGCTCCGAGACATCTTCAGGAGGTGTGCTAGACATGGTGGTGGTAGAGGTTGGTTGATGGTTGTGAAATGAGAATAGATGTGTGAATCTGAGTTCTATTTATAACCTTTTGAAAACTAGCCGTTGGCTAAAATATCTAAGTTTGAAAAACTAGCCGTTGGCTATTAAATCATATTTATTTTAAATGGTTTAATATTCAAATAATAATGATTGAAAATTTAAATAAATATTTATTTATTTATATATTTATAAAATATCTAAGTTTGAAAAACAGTCGTTCTACTGATGAATAATTACTATTGTAATTTGGTTTTATCTATTTTTTTAAGTATGTTTAAATATTAACTAGGTAGTATACCTGCAAAAGAAAACGTATACCTGTAAAAGAAAACGTATACCTGCAAAAGAAAACGTATACCTGCAAAAGAAAACGTATACCTGCAAAAGAAAACGTATACCTGCAAAAACAGCTAGGAAAAAGCAACCTGCAAAAACAGACATGCTGGAAAAAGGAAAAGCAACCTGCAAACTTTTGGCTTCATTCAAACAGCCTGGAAAAACAGGCTGGAAATTCACATGCTAAATATTTACCATAACTCTCAACCTTGGTCATTACTCCCTATAAATACCTCTTGAATGTTCACCATCTTCCATCACCACTCATCAACCTTGATCATCAACCTTGGTCATCTTAAAAAATATAATGTCAGACAACAAAGGCAAAGGTATGGCTGACCAAGAATACCATTCACAACCAACAAATAAAACTGCTAGCTGGGTTCCTGTGAAATGGAGACGTATGAGTTTAAAACATTCTGCGTCTTCATCGTCTGCAAAGAAAGCCGATGTTGAAGTTGTCCTAGAGGATATGCCAGAAAAAACAACTGAAGCTGTGTCGGAAGCTGTGCCGACGGAGGATGTCCACGAAGGTATGCCTGAAAAAACAACTGAAGCTGTGACCGAGGGGGTCGACGGCAGTTGGTCTGCTAATGCCATTGAGTTCTACAACAATGGGGATGCTGTATGTTGCTTCTCCCGTTATCTGGACTTGAACCCCCTTGACAAACATTTTTGGGGGACCCTGTTGGGTTACGAGTCTGATGGGCGTCTTTCAACATTGGTAATTTAATTTTTGTTTCTTTATGTTTCTTCTCTCTAATGTTTTACCTTGCTCACAATGTATATAATAATATTTAAAATTACAGCATATTGAAGGCTGGGTCAAGCGAATGATGGAATGTAGACTTGACCAAGTAAGGAAGAACGGCTCCTTGGGGCTTCAATGGACCATTCTACCACCCCAGTTTCGTAATGATATAATAGATGAAAAAACCAAGCATGGTGCGATGTACGCTAACGGAAGTAATGAATTATATCCTCCATTCTGGGAGGTTCGGTATGTCTATTTTCCGTTATATGTTACATATATTGATGAGTGGTTTCTTGCTCGTATCGACTTGTATACGATGGAGATGGTTCAGTATTGGACCAACCATAGATATTCAAATGAATATAGGAAGTTGATTTCGCCAATATTACAAACAATTCCGATAGGTTTCGAGTGGTTGTTGGAGGAGATACATTACTGGCATCATTATAATGGACCACCACTAAGTTCCGAAAACAGAAATCTCAACGTGCACGTTGCTAATGAAGAGTATCTTCCTCAAGGTGGTGTTGAACTCGGGGGTGATTCAGGAGTTCTAATGTGTTTGTTAATGCATAATCTGGTTCGCAATAAAACTGTTAATATGCAGGGAGATTTTAAAGACAAGTGCCTGCGATTTCGACGACACATGGCAGATAGAATTTATCAGGGTCGCTTCTTACCTGGTTAGTTGATTTAATTAAAATATGTTATAATTAATTATGCATTTGGATGGCGAAAATAATCTAACCTCTTTTGGTTTGATTGATAGAAAACGCTAAGAGAAACCAAGAAACGAAAAGAATTGAATTCGTGTTAGCAGATGAAATTACATCTTACCTTTGGTCCCCAAATGCCTATGAGTTCTACTTCAATGGTGATGCAGCATACTGTCAATCGATTGTGCTAGAAAAACAAAAACTTAACAAGCGTTTTTGGGGAACTCTCTTGGGTTATGAAAACGATGGCCGTCTATTCGAAACGGTATGAATAATATAATATTTAGTTTCCCATAATATATGTTATTCCAGATTTTTTGATTATAGATTATTGTACGAACAGCATGTTACAGGATGGGTTAGACGAATGATGCGCATGAGACTTGAAAAGATAGCAAAAAAGGGTACGGAGGGGCTGAATTGGACAATCTTACCACCAAGCTTTCGAGCTGAACTCTCAGTTCAAAAATGGGAGGACATGCCAGTGACATATGCTAATGGAAAAGACGAACTTTACCCTCCATTTTGGGAGGTTCGGTATGTTTATTTCCCATTACACATCGAATCCATTGATGACTGGATACTTATCCGAATCGACCTAGATACAATGGAGATGGTTCAGTATTGGACTAACCACGTATACCGTGAGATGTATCAGAAACTGGTGTACACCAAATATATAGCACTCATTCCACATTATATGGATAATTTGTTGCACCGAGTTGGTTACTGGAAGAAAAGGTACTCTGATCCCCTTGTTAGAAAGGCAAATGAAAAGAAACTAACACACGTTGTTTGTGAAGACTATTTGCCTAAGAATGGTGGTGACCTCGGTGCTGAATCGGGAGTTATTGTATGTTTTTTAATGCAACTGCTAGTGCAGGGGAAGACATTACCCATGGATAATCAATTCAAATCCATGTGTGAGAGGTACCGTAACTACATGGCGAATCAGTTTTATAAGTATCGTTATCAAAACTAATGTACTGAACTTTGTTGCTTTCGAAAATCTTGTTGATTTGCTGTTTTGTAGGTGTTGTATAACAACACTCGTACCTCCGTTTAGGATGTATGATATATGAAATAAAAGCTTGTTATAAGTACTATGTTTAATGTTTGAAATACAAAAACTAAATACGATGTATAATGGGTGAAAACGACAAGTTAAGATGGCAATAAATTTTTAAATAAAACAAACAACAATAAATTTTTAAATAAAACAAACAACAACAATTTTTTAAAACAAACAAAGGACATCTATCAATGATTATGACCATGAGGTCTATACAGTGGACCACCCGATATAGGGCATCTGGTTGGATTCCTATTCCTTCTACCACGTCCTAGCTGCTCATCCTGGTCTTCTTGTTGAACTTCCGGTGTAGATGAAAAATTTCCACCATAAGGTATTGGTGATATATTACCCCTTGTCTGCGGTGGGCGATTGTAGTACTGTTGGTTGAAGTTATCCACATCAAATAAGCTAGAAAAAAAAGACCCAGAGAAATCTTGTTGAGTCTGGGTTTGCTCTTCTTGTTGGGGTGTGTAATAGTCTTGATGCTCTTGATTGATCATTGGGGAGAATTGCATTGGGGATAAATGTGACGAGGCTCCTTGGTTCGATGATTCTCCGAACCCGTCACCACCAACAGTACTATTGCTGAAATCTTCGTTTTGCCAAGGGGTAAACTGTAAACTAGTCTCATTCATTGAGCCACTATGATGACTCATGAATTCCTGATTCGTTGAAATACTAGCCTCATTCATTGAGCTACTGGATTCTCCAGCTTCATTATAACTATAATTAGGAACATTTCCTGTATATGGTTCACGGAACCGAAAATATGTATCCGTATTCCTTTGATCAGCTCTTGTAACCGGACGGTCAACATTATAAGGAGGATGTGGGGGAAACTCAAACGGGTTCCATTGACTAGCCAAATGTGACGTTTGGTAGTCAAGGTTATGTTGCGCACCGGCAATATTTAAATAATGTTGCGCCATTTGTTGAACCCCACCCAGTTGATTGTCAAGACCAAACGGGTTATCTTGACTTGCCATTCTATGCATATCCCCAATGCCCTGAGTCTACATTGTTATCCAACAAGACAAGTTATAATAATTTTTAAAAGCAAAATATATAAAGTTATGTATTTAAAAAAATCAATACATACCAACAATTCAAACCTTCCACCAATGTTCACATCCCTCGTGGTGTTTCCAGTTTGTCTAGCTGGATCTTCAACGTAGAAAGTCGTTCTCTCCAAGAACCAATTCATATACATAGGACTAGCCCTATACTCGCCACCACATTCTTGCCCTGTTACAACGTGAGCCATACGATTAATCCAGTGACCAATGTACATGGCACACTCTTGATTCCAGTTTATTGTAGTAGCTTTTCTCGACAAACCATGTAATCTTGTGTGCTCATCACGAGTTATTAGAAGGTTAGTGGGGACTGTTTGAAAATATCCAAACTGTCTCATAACCCTGCTCGGCAGATGGGGCTCAACAACCTCAAAAACTATAAGATACGTGTCACAGTTCCAACACGCTTTTCCTCTCGTATACATTGGGTTTATTAGGTGTGCAACATGCTCATAAGGCCTCCATGTAAACTATTAAAAAAATAAACTAATTAATATATAGTAAAAATTTAAAAATTCTAAATTGCCAAGTAATATGAATTTTATAACCTCGTCAGTGTTTAAACACTGAATATGTGATCGAAAGTCCGTCAATGAAGACCTTATTACGCCAGCCCAACTCAAGCTACCACGCCACCTACATACCATTTTTATAATAGTGTTATCAAATAATAATTGATAAATTATTTTAATTAATTATTAGTGAGTACCTTCCACCAAACGGTGTTGAAAAATCGAACCCTTCTCTAATTCTTGGGGCAATTCGGGGTATTCTCTCCCATGCCCACATTTGCAACAACATGGCAGGTCCGGCCAATTCCCAATTGCTGGGCTCTGCAGCTTTGCATAAATTCCTATACAGACATGCAAGCGCAGCACTTCCCCAGCTCAACTTTCCACATTCTCTGAGATCAATCAAGTTTTGCAAGTGGAAGTAATACATTGCAGAACCTGAATGGTCAGGAAGAACAACGGCACCTATAAGATGCATTATAATGCATCTTGCAATTTTCAAGCATTCTTCGTGGCTTGCGTTGGGTCCCGGCCAAGATGCCTTTATTTCTTGGAGAATAGTGGTAAACCTGATTGTGTTGGTGCTGAGGTCTTGTCCCTCCAGACCTGTTATCCCCAAAAAAATTTCACAATTATCTATTTTTTGTTGGTTGTCCCACTTAAAATCGGAACCAGAAACTACCCGGTCACTGAGTGGTAAACCCCATAGCATTTGAACATCCTCAAGGGTAATTGTGGTTTCACCAAAGGGAAAGTGAAACGTGTGAGTTTCAGGCCGCCAACGCTCAACCAGTGAGGTTACAAGGTGATTATCAACCTTGTCGTAGTAACATTGTAGCACGCCGTAAAACCCGGATATCTTCAGGTACTCGATCAGCTTCGCCGGGAACAATTCATCCTTCATTTTTTCGACTATAAATTTCCAAAAATGTCGATCTCCCCGTCTGAGTTTAAGAGGTTTATTTCTGTCAAAGGTTGGGGAGAAATACACGTGGTGAGCTCGATGGTTAGCACCCAGCCATAACAAATCGTTATTTCGGGGACCAGGGTAAATTTGTGATCCTCCTTGCATTGTATGGAGGATTGTGTTTGATGGTAGGGATAAGGAAATATTTGTGTTTGAAGGGATAGAGAAGAGAAGTATGTGTGTTTGAATGTGGTATTTGTGTATGGTATTTAAAGAAAAAAGTGTTGGTAAAATTTTTGAAAGTCTTTTTTAAAATTTCGGATGGGTGGTGGTCAAAAAGAAAAAGAAAAGCATGCATGCGGGAACCCGTGCTAGGGTTTTGTCCGGTTGTCAGGTCCCCCGCAGTTGGGAACTGCGGGTCTAGGGTTTGTCACGTCACCCGCGGTTGGTAAGTGCGCACTGGCCCTACCATTCTTGTCCATTTCCTGTCCCTCGCAGTTAGCAACCACGCCTGGTCCCACTCTTTCCTGCAGACGAGTACCGAGCCTAAACCCGAACCTGACCCCCGCACTTCCCAAGTGCGGGATACCTGTTTTTGAAAAAAAAAACGAACTCCTATTTTTGTTAAAGTTTTATTAAAAACTATCATTCCTGAAAAAAATTCCTCGTAAACATTATCAACTTTTGGCAGAACAAGTAAATTATTAAAATTTTTGTTGTCATATAATTCCAAAATTAAACGCGCCATTTATTTCTTTGATAAATTTATTTAAAATAATCAATATACTTTTTATTTAACGGATCATTTACGGGGACTGCTAGAGACATCGCTTCCTTTTTGCCAGACACCTCACCTAAACATTTCGTTTAGGCCTAAATGCCTAAATGGGACATATAGGGGGCCGGACGTCATGTTTAGGCCTAATCGTGACATATGGGGAGGGGTTGGGTTCATTAATAACTGACATTGTATCCAAACGCCCCGTTGCGTTTTAACCGTGGCATTTAGGGGACTTTTTTGGGGTTCATTAATGACTGACAACGACCAACACCGCACCTAAACACCCCATTAGACCTAATCGTGACATGTAAGGGGCTAAATGCCACGTTTATTCCTAAACAGAGCGTTTAGGTGCGGTGTCTGAAAAAGAAAAAAATACGGTATCTGAAAAATAGTTGTTCATTAAAGTAACAAACTAGCAAGATGTCACTCCAAATAAGACAAATTAAGCCAGTGGATACTTTCTCATATGATATCAATTGTTTAGCGAGCTTTAGACTCCTATAACATTTGCATATTACTTTTTAATTCAGACTGTGTAAATCATATATAATAGTTTATTACAAAGGTAAGACTAACCAAGATTCAGACTGTTAACTTACGGATCACGGGTTTTGAAACTGAAATCCTTCCTGGCGTCTTCTAACTGGTGACCTATGGAAATCTTTCACTTGCAAAGTTGTCCAGGGGAAGTAATTATCGAGTATATATTTGACACACATGAATGAAGAACAATGAGCATCAAAAGCTTTTAATTAGTATCCCACATCGAGAGCTTGGTTAAATATTCTCCTATACATGAGTAGTTGATGTTATGGATTAGTCGCCGGGCTTTGTAACGGAAGCCTGTAACTCAAGTGAGGGCTTTAAGGTGGTATGGACTGTGATTGAGCCTAGATCGGATGGGTTGAGTTGTTGCAATATCTTGCAATATCCGGCAGACTTTCACTTGCAATATCCGGCAGACTTTCACAAAGCGAGAAACTTTAGAAGGATAACTAGCCGGCGCATGCTCGACCCAAATAACCATTTGGACCATTTGGAGGCAATGTGATAGGTTGGTTTCACAGAGTTGCGATCACCTCTCGCTCTGAACAGTGGAAGTGGAAGGATAACTAGCCGGTGCATGCTCGACCCAAATAACCATTTGGAGGCAATGTATTAGGCTGGTTATTAGGCTGGTTTCACATAGCGGAAAGATAACTAGGGTGCAAGCTCGACCCAAATAACCATTTGGATTCCATCTGATGGACTACCACTTTTTTACCCTTCGTTTTTCTTTGAATATTTGAAGACCTTTTTTACCCTTTGTTTTTCTTTGAATAGTTGAAAACCTTTTTTACCCGAATATGGAAGCCTACTTTTTACCCAAAATGGAAAATTTAGAAACTTCTTTTTTTTTACCCAAAATGGAAGGATAACATCAACGACCTACAGGACGAGTTTGCACCAAGCTAAGACTAGGTCTCGTACCAATCCAACAAGCTTGCAATCGACAAGACCATGATCCACCGATTCCTCATTGGTACAGCCCTTGCGAACCGGGCCCACGAAACGCCTCTTCTGTTAAATTAAAGTTAGATGGGATCCGGCCATTACCCGCCCTTGAAACAAAAACATTTACCTTCAATGACACCCATTTTAACCAAAGAATGATGCTTCTCATAAGGCTTGCATCAAAATCTTGAAAGGAGCCCCAGTTGCTTCTCCCTTCCAATCTGCTAACATTGTCCAACCCAATTATACAAGCCCACCCAAGTTGATCAGCTTAAATTGGGCCTAGTACGCCATTTATTAGGCCCTCTTTAAGATTTCTTTCATTTACACATCAAGATCCGAAAGGAACACTGTTTGATAATTCATGACTGGGTAAGAGCGGATTAGGTAAGAGCTAATTGAGTAAGAGCTGACTGGGTAAGAAGCTCTAACTCAAACTTGAGTGTTTGATAGTGGCTGACTGGGTAAGAGCTGAATGCAACTTGAGTGTTTGATAGTTGCTGACTGGGTAAGAGCTGACTGGGTAAGAGCTGAATGAGAAATGCATATTATAGCTTTTTAAAATTAATAATCACAATTGCATAATTATTTATAAAAAATTAAAAACGATAAAATAAAATATGATGAAGCAACAAATATCTTAAACATAATATCTTAAAATTCAAATATCTTAAACATAGTATCTTAAAATTCAAATTTTCATACAAAATTCAAATCAAACAGAAATCATACAAATCTAATTTGAAGCAGTTGAAAATAGTTGATCGGCAATCTGGTTACGCAAAGTAGTCATGTATTCAGTGCCTTCTAAACCCCACTCTATGCTCTCACTTCCTCCACCTTGCACATTAGGAGTAACCATATTCATCTCTTCAAAGCCCATAAACAATTCATCTTGAATATTGTATTTTCTTATAAAATTATGGACTGCAAAACAAGCAATGACAACGTCTCGCTGCACTGGAAAAGGATAAGGAGCCATTTGTTTTAAGATTGGAAATCTCGCCTTCAGTACACCATAAGCACGCTCAATAACATTTCTGAGTTGCGCATGAGCATGATTGAATCTTTCTTCCTTAGATATCGGCCTTCTTCTTCGAAAATCTGCTAACCAATACCTCGTATTGCGGTAAGGAGTCAAAAATCCACGAGTGTTGGTATATGCAACATCACAAAGATAATATTTATCTATAAACGTTAGTGTAACATCTATTATTTAAAGAATAAATACAATAATATATTTAACAATAAAAGTTTTAGTTAAAAAACAAACCTGGTGGAGGGAATGGAAATCCAGAAGTCGGATTAGATGCAACTTCTTTCAGAACTCGTGAATCATGTGCTATGCCTTCCCATCCAGCCCATACAAAGGTGAAAATCATATCAAAATCGCATATTCCTAGCACATTTTGATAACATACACCCTTTCCTCTTCCCCTATAACAATTATGTTGACTAGTAGGCACAACTGCATGTACAAAAGTACCATCTAACGCACCAATTGCTCCGGGAAATATGGCTTTTAACCTTTGATGTCGTTCCGATATATTTGTAGTTTCATCGGAAGATGTTGGCACTATAATTTCCCTTGCAAAAGACATCATTGCAACCAAAACCTCGTGAAAACACTGATGAACTGTTTGAGTAGAATGTTGAAATCGCCGTTTAACCACTCGAAAACGTTCATTATGCCCTATAATATGTAAGAACATAGCCATCTTCTCTTCCATGCTTATTGTTCTACTAGCTTGCAACCAATTCCGTTGTCTAAAATGGTTGCATAATAATACAAAAGCCTCACGTGAAACCCTCATCATTTCATGGCATTGTATAGACGATCCATGTAACAATTCTTGTGTATACGCATGCCCGGTTAATGCAGAATCGTTATCTCTTATTCTTTCAATACCTCTCTTCCTTTTCCGAGCCAACATCAACCAATACCACGAAAGTAAAATGAAAGCTACAATTTCACCTTTTGTATACATTTGTGACCTGTTAAATGTCATATAAAAGTCAAAATATAATATAAATGCCATCCACATTTAACATAACAATCATCCAAATATAATATAAATGCCATCCACATTTAACATAAAATAATCATCGAAACAAACCGAACTTCCTTCCAGCATTTCGCACCCACGACTCGCAACTTGGCGCCTTAAGATGTAACCAAACTTTCCTAAGATCGGCACTTTCACCAAATAGCAAAAGAGCCGTGTCGTATCTTGGATCTCCTTCCCCCCACCCCATTTTCTCCAATTTCTCCATACATGGTCCCACATCAATTTCTTTCTCTTTTTCCTTCTCTCTTTCCAAGCGTTCAATTTCTCTCTCTCTACTCAAACGTTCATTTTCCACGAGCATTTTTGCAACATTCACAATTTCCTTCCCAACCTCCCTAAAGTCATCATCAAGTGTGTTTCTACGCGCCCTTTTGCTATTTCCTTGACGTTCATTATGTTTCGACCGGCTGCTTGATTCATCACTTTCATGTGGAGCCTCCGTTTCCATCTGAGTGAAATTAACAGCATCCATATCATCCGTGGAAAATTCTTCTACGGGATGAGGGAATGTAGAAGATGGCCCCCAAGCATGAGCGCCGGTCGAGGTCACCCCTTCAAACAATTGAACACAAAGTTCCGGAAAAATGAGGGGGGCATTTTTCACTTTCTCTACATATGAGTCCAACTGTTCGAAGATTTTATAAATATAATTAAAATAGTAAAACATAATAAGCCTAGTTAAAAAAAAATACTCATAAATATAAAAAAAATACCTTTATCTCCGCCGCCCATTCTTCCTCACTCATAGTGAAAGTATTTGTTATGGGATTATAGATATTCCCTGTTTTGTTTCTTAATCTCACCCAAGCACAAAACTTTTTTCTTATGTAGTCATAACGATTTTTCATTTGTCCTCGGTTGACAATGAAATTATGCTCATTTTTCAGTTTTTCTCCAACTACTTTCCATGAGGATCCTTTCAAACTAGTACCCTCCCGACCGTTGATTGTTATTTCGTGCAGACATGTTTCAAGAAAAGTTTTGTCCACACTTTCAGACTTCCAATTGGCTCTAGGTTTAGTAGTGGCCATGTCTACATACATATGAGAATTTAAAATAAATGATAAACACATAACAAAACAATTCCTAATTCTTACACACACATTCTAAATCCACACAATCATCAAGAATAAATATTAAAATCTATAACACAAATGGAAAAGCAATCCCACAAGACCATGCTAACTGATCACACTTTGTTTTTTCATGGACTTACACCTTTCTTTTATCTCACCATAAAGCCAAGAATATTTCACATCCTAAAGTGATTCAACTTGAAATATTGATTTGCTGAAATTCTTTTTATTTCTCAAAATTTCCAGAGGAAAATGTGACAAAGGATCTTGTTTAGGGGACCCTGGGTATGTGAAATTCAATCAACCCACTTCTATTTGTGATGACAGAAAAGTGTATTGTTTGTTTTAGCAACTTTTCATGTAATATTTTGTAGTTCTGCTTTTGAAATTTTGGCCTATGCTCACCAGGGTTTGCCTTTTTTAGATGACACAAAACAAACCATGAAAAGATGAAGCATCAATGTTCACAAATTCTAAGCATCAATGTTCACAAATTCTAAGCTTAAGGCATCACTTAAGCATCAAAATCATATTTAATTCAATCACCATTTGCATCAATTAAACACCACAGTTGCATCTTTTCACACCATTTGCATCTATCATAAACAGAACATGTTCATATATCAAAAACAAACAGAGTGTACGGTCTCATTTTTAGGACTGATGGGTCGGTCCTAAAAATATCCATGAAGATAGATTCACAATTGCTAATCACAACCCATGAAGATAGATTCACAATTTTATAACCAGAAGAGTGTACGGTCGAATCGAGTTTATGTGTACCTTTCTAGAATTCGGAAGAGTCGAGCGTCGTCGGAGGAACAATTGAGCGTCGTCGGTTGTTGCGACTTGCGAGGGATGGAGCGGCGGAGGAACAGTGAGCGTCGGAGGAACAATCGCCGCGGAGGAGGGCTGCGAGGATGGAGGAGGAGCGGCGGAGGAGTGACGGAGGAGCGTGTTCTCTGTTTGGAGCGGCGTTTTAGGGTTGAGGGTTATGAATTCGGTCAGAGATGAAAATACACTGAATTCGGTCAGAGCACTCGGACTCGGTCCGAGCAAACTAGTAAGCGTATCAAACACTCGGACTGCTGACCGAGTCCGCAGTCAGCCCTTAATGGGCCGGGTCAGAGCATATCAAACAGGCCCTTAATCAGGGAACAACCAAGTATGCTATGTTTTATGACTTGTACATCATCCCCTTTACCAAGTTTACATCTCAATATTTTTTCAAAATTCAATATATACTATGTCTTCAATGGATAGTCGGGGTTTATTGTAAACCCCTAAAAAGTATAGACCATAGACCCCTATTTCGTATGTAAATATACTTTATTTTGCATGTGAAACTCGTTGAAAAGAAAAAAAATAACTTAATTTTTTTCTTTAGCGAATTTCCAGGCAAAATCGAAGGTCTACAGGTCTACACCTTAACCTCCACTCTCAAAATTTGCATTTAACCCTTTAAATCAAATCCAAATGCTAATGTGTTACTTGTAGTTCGTAAACTCAAATACTAAATCAAAAAACTTACGGCTAGCACATTTTAGTCAAACATTAGCTGAAGTTAATGATTCTTACGAGCCATTATTTTAGTGACCAAGTCAGCTTGGTTTTGATATGTGTTATCTTTTGCGATGAATATTCTTAATATATAACAATAAAAAATATATATATGCTTTTGTTCAAATAAATAGAACCGTTGACCTATGTCTCTCATTGTGTATTCTACCACTCTGTCTTTCTGTGTGATTTCCATGTTCACAATATATTACCTCCTCATATAAAATAATGTTTTAAAAAAAATATTTTTGACTATTTCCTAATAAATCTTATTATTTCAAATATACAAGTCATAAAACAAATTAGTCTTAGATTTTCCAAGCATATATAATCAAATAAATTAACAAATCAAAGACAGTTGTAATATTTTAATATTAATAAAAGGAAAGTTCTAAATGAGGTCACGGTATTTTAGTGCGGTGCACGACCTATAAGTTCTGTGTTGTAAAAGATATACTTTATGTCCCTGTATTTACGATCGTGGTGAACGACGAACAAACCCATTAGGCGTTAGGTTAGGTAGGTGTAATGGTTCGGTTTGAAATTACTACTTTGTACTTAAATTGTTAGAATGATAAAGATGACTAGTAATTTTTTTTTTTAAATCCGAATAGTTTAGGTTTTGGTTTTTGATGATAAGAAAACATCACCGTTTGATCTAAAAACCGTTAAAAACAAACTGTAAACATCCGTGGTGATAATAATGCATCTAGATGTATATATAATCAGGAATCAGTATAACTAAGAATACAAAAAATAGAGTTAATAACTCTCGTATAAATATTATTGTTTCAGAAAATTCTCTAAAAAACTAAATACAATTTATGCCTACTTAGCGAACCTTGCTAATCTAGACAAAATGTCGAATTACAATTGCATTAGGAATCCTACTAAACTTAGATCAAGTTACCAAATCTAGTCCATCCCCTAACCCACATAATGTGTGGATCGGTTATGAAATTTCAACTAACGCTATCTACATGTTATTTTATTATACAACGTACATTAAGGCAAGGTCGGTCCCGAGATCTCAGGCCTTGTGCAATAAGTGAAAACGAGCTTCAAAAATAGAATAAGAATACGGTTGTAAATTGATAATTAATGAAACAAAATTACGGTAGAAATTGATTATATTACGATATTAAATGAATCGTGAGATGTACACTATATTTTAAAATCCTTTTTAAACCGTTTCTTTTGGTTTTAGTTTTGGTTTTATAGTGTTATCTTTACGTGTTTAATTTTATTTAGTTCGTATGATGGCCTTTATTATTTTTATTTTTATTTTTAAATTGTATGTTTAATTCTTTTTAAATAGTTTTTCTGAAGCGTTACATCCTTTACGATCCAAAAGTTAAGACGTGTATTAAGCGTCCAATAACATCGAACGAATAATAATATTATGTTTAGCAAAACATATATTCGAAATTCGTTGTAAATTTGTATCGGATTATGTGAAAAAGCGCCGGCCCCCATCCACCGGAAATCATGACAGACGGCAATCTTTTTTTTATTTTCCAAAGCCAAATCCTCTCTTCTCTATTTCCATATTCAAAATATTTAATTTAATTTCAATATATATTTTAAGGTTTTATTTAACTGATTAAAAAATTCAAGAGGCGCACCTTTTGTTTCTTGTTTGTGTCCGCCACTATCCAACATTATATCGAGTCTTTGATGGTTTCAAATTCAATTTTTCTCAAGCACCCATTTGGAGAAACGTTCAACATTTTCTAATTTCATTTCACCCTTTTCACCCACATCCATTTCAGTTTTCTTCATATCATCTTTCATATATCATATATATATAAACAACCCATTTTGTTCTTGTTTCAAGGAACCCACAAATCCAGTTTCTTGATTCTTCAAGACGGTTTCTTCCACTTTTTGACAATCTTCAACGACACCCATCAATCCATCTTCGATTGAAGATGCACAAAACTGAAAGAAAGACGGATTTACCCTTGGAATACCATGAAAGACCAATGTTAAGGACAAGTATCCATGCCAGAAGGGCAAATATTGTTGTAAAGTTTCAAGATCCTTATGGGTTTATGGTTGAAGGTAATGTTGATGATGTGAATATATTGAATGATGTGAGGGAGAAGATGAGGGAACAGGAAAAGGTCTGGTGGGCAATGGAAGCAAGCAAAGGGGTAAATTGGTATTTACAGACTTATGCTTCTTCTGCTGCCCTTAGTTTTTCTGTTTTGGTGAATGCTATGGCCCTAAAGAAGCTGATCAGGAAGGGTATCCCTCCAGCTTTAAGGCCTAAAGTTTGGTTTTCTTTGTCTGGGGCTGCTAAGAAGAAATCTACAGTGCCTGATAGCTATTATAATGATCTAACATCTGCTGTTCAAGATAGGGTCACCCCTGCCACAAAGCAGATTGATCATGTCAGTTTCTTTTTTTGTATATTTGTCAAATTAGTTACATTTTGGGCCTGTTTTTTTTTCAATTGTTGATGCAAATGGTATGCAGGACCTGCCGAGGACGTTCCCCGGTCATCCGTGGTTGGACACCCCCCAGGGCCATGCTGCGGTGAGACGTGTTCTTGTAGGGTACTCTTTTCGCGATTCAGATGTAGGTTACTGTCAGGTTGGTTGGATGGTTTGTTAGGACACAAGTTTCAGATTGTAAAACTGTATTTGATATTTGGTTTTGGATGTGTTGGGTATCTAATTATTCATTGCCTGTTTGATTGGCGGGTCTTTCTGTATATAGGGTTTGAATTATGTGGCTGCATTGCTGTTACTTGTGATGAAAACCGAAGAAGAAGCTTTCTGGATGTTAGCAGTTCTCTTGGAAAACGTATTGGTCAATGATTGTTACACTGATAATCTATCGGGCTGCCATGTCGACCAAAGGGTGTTTAAGGATCTGGTGACCAAGAAATGCCCAAGGTATATATATGTTCTTGGCTCTATCATGTATTCTGATCTAACGATCATAGATTCTTCCATGCTTTTGGGACGGATTGGGTCAGCTAACAGATCAAACTAGGCGGGTGATGGTTGCATGCTGGCAACGGTGATCATATTGGTGGCAACCGGTAGGTGATTACGGAAGACATTAGTTGGGGCCGAGCCATCTCATTTGGACTTGTTCTAAGTTAGGTGGTTTTAGAGAAGTGTGACCATTGTATAATTTGAATGACCAAATCAACCCATTTACTAAAGAATAGGTCATGATTTTCAAGTGCCCTTTTACAGTATATGGTTTCAAATTATTGCAGGTTATCTGCTCATTTAGAAGCTTTGGGGTTCGATGTTTCGCTCGTTGCTACCGAGTGGTTTCTCTGCCTGTTTTCTAAGAGCTTACCTTCAGAGGTTAACATTTTTTACTAATAAACACGTTTAACTCATGACAAACCTGCAGCTTAAACCTGATCCATCTTTGTTTGATTATATACAATGTGTGATGATTATGCAGACTACTATGAGAGTGTGGGATGTTCTCTTTCATGAAGGAGCCAAAGTCTTGTTTAATGTAGCTTTGGCTGTTTTCAAGGTAATGATTATACACTTGGTTTGTTTTCGTAAGTGTATATATATATATTTAACAGGGTTATGTTGATGTCACAGATGAAGGAAGAAGAGTTGCTGATGACGCATCATGTCGGGGATGCAATCAAGATAATACAGGATACCACACATCATCTGTTTGATCCCGATGACTTGTTGACCGTAAGTCAACACCATATATATAAAGTTATATATCTTTGTTTCATTCTACTATCTAACCTGCATTTCTGACTGACTGACTACAGGTTGCCTTTGAAAATATTAGCTTTATGACAACCAATTTGTCGAAGCAAAGGAAGAAGCAAGAAACGGTGGTAATGGCGGAACTTGACCAGAGATTAAGGCGACTAAACACAAGTAAATTAAGTGTTACTAGTTGACGTATGTGATGTAAGGTTAGTATATGTAAAAACGTTGTCTTAACACTTTGCTGAGGGCAAGTAAGAGCCCCGTGAGTTGTTTTTTGTGTTCCTAGGAGAGAATGGGTGCTTCATTGAAGAAGAAAAAAAGTGTTGTTCTACAGGTAGGAAGTGTGAAATGCAACTAAATTTCCAATTTTTTTAATTCAAGAAATCAGATAAGTATATTTTCAGTCCCCTGCGATATCTCCAATTCATTCACAGAATGAGCGTTTAACATGTTAAGATAAGCTACGATAAACAATAACTAATTGTACCTATGATCAGGAGGAATGGTACCTGGTGGCCAAATGCACTCCTCACTTGTTAAATCTGGCTGAATGTAGTTAGGCTGACCGTAGTTAGGATGACCGTAATTAGGCTGAACATAGTTGCTAGTGCTACAAGAGTAATCGTAGTTGGCATAATGACCCAATTGAGGGTACCCAATCCCAATACCTGGCCCATATGGATCACTTGCATGTGCATAGCATGGTGTACTGAAACCTGGAGGGTGTCCAGTCTGGATGCACAGAGGGTCGAGTCTTATAGGTTCGGATCTGGAGTTGTTTGAAGAAATTACTGGACTTGACAGATCCATATCCGCTACGTCATCAAGAGTATGTGATGCCATATATGTGTTTTCACAGTTAGGTTGAGTAGCATCAGGTTCATCTGGGATACCATCCAATATGGTCGTTATATCGAGATCATGGGGCATAATATTGGAGAAATCACGAAAACAGTCATGGGTTTCTTCCATTAGGTAATTCACGACTACTTTTTCATCATCTTGGTGGGGTGTGGTTTGCATTTGTTCTATGTGACCGTGTTTTTTGGCTACTTCTATGTGGCTGGCAGTCCAATCGGGCCGACTCCAGAGTGAGAGTGGTGGTGGGTTGATATTCCAATCATCCAATGGCTGGTCTCTTTTGTCCACTACTCCAGGTATGTAAAATGACTACAAGGACCAAGAGAACAGGCAATTAGTTAACTTCTTAGATATTACTGTTACTAGAGTAGTAGGAATAAAACCTTGCCAGACAACATGTCACGTTCCTCCCAGATTAAATCATATGGGGACCTTTTAAGGTCAAGCCTATTATAGCAACACAGAAAAGAGTTAATATAAACTAAATATAATTATATAAAGGAACTCCAAGCACGCAAACTATTTAAGTTATTATACCTTTGAGTTTCTTCTGGAACGATTAGGATAAGGAGCTTCGGATTGAATTTGAGAGCATGATCGATAAATTTGTTCGCTAGAGATGCTTGGACTCCAAAAGGAGGATTTAGTCCCATTACCTTTCAAGATAGTAACTATAAGAATAACATTTACAACCATTGTGGTTTTGATACATTTACTTATGGATGGAACGATCAGGTTATGTTTTTTTAATCTCTAAAGAGTAAAATAAAAAGAGATTCATTTACTGATTTTAATGCATAAACCCTTGCACATGATTTCTTATTGTAATTATATTTGAAAAAATACTTAATTATTAAATAAGGAAATTTTGTGGACAATAAGTGTACCAGGCCAACCCAAACCCTACACATATCAACACATATGAAAAAGTATTTGTTTTGACCCGTTATCCAACCAGCTCATTTTGCCACCCATAGCTCTAGTCTTAAAGAGAAATGTAAAAATATAAACACCAAGTATTGAGTATCTTACCAGACCAGAACCATCAGGCAGTGCTCCTACAGGAACTTTAAACCAATCTCGTTTTTCGAAGTTAAATGTGTTCTGAGCAGAAGACAGTCATATTTTGTTATCTTGTAAAGTCGGTATAGGTTATGTTAAAACTAATAGAGAAGTTACACTACCTTTGGAGTGATGAGATCATAGTTCTTGAATGTGCACTTCTTGCCCGTACTGTCGAGCTTTTCCTTCATTAAGCAACTGAAATCATTTGAACCACAGCAAAAATCCACTATCTGATAACAGAGGATGGGAAGTTTGTAAGTATAAGTGTATATAACATATAGGAAAATGCAAACTGTAACATCTTTAAGAATTATTGTTATAAAGTTACACAGAAATACAGAATCAAGAAAAAAGGCAAGAGAAAACCATAATTGCAATATGTGATTATAATTTCTAAAAACAAGTCACCGGCTTTCAGTGTTTGAAGTCAACATTTATTGTAATAGTTTGGAAAAAGTTCATTTTTTGATCATGTTGAAGTGTTGTTTTTAGGTTAGAGAAAAAGGTTTGCTAACTTCAAACCGGGTACATACTCTGTCCCTCAAGAAAATTCCTAGTCCTTATATTACATGATTACGTGCAACGTATGTAGAATGTTAATCAACTCTTGCATGTAGAGGTGATAACCCGATTGATTGAATGTATAGTAACAAAGAGATTGTACTTATGCTGTGTAAAAAAACTGGGATCGAAAAGTTTCTTGTTTTTGGGAAATTCATGCCAAACAAACGCCAGAATGAACCCTTCGAACTATCAAATGAACCAGTGCGACTATATTTGATTCTGTACGAACCAGATGCGAAGACGCAAGTAACTGGCTATTGATGACCCATTGGCAGGATCAGGGTTGACGTCTTGCCGACCATTCACCCCACTGGTAGCAACTGCGAGAGTTCATGCAAGACCTTTAGCGGCAGAGCAACCGAGTTCCTACCATCACCCACATTCAAGGTACATGCGAGCAAGGGTGTGTTCCACCTTTTGAGCCCCCACCTCTTCCTTAGTGCTAAGGAATACTGCCGCTTATATACCCTCGTAAGGTTCTACGATCCTCCTATATGGGAAGAACCAAACTTCGCCAATTTCCTTTTCTTTTATCTTCCTAAAGCTCAAAATGATACTGACTCTAATTTAAAACGACTTTCCCACATGAAGTATAGTTTACAAGTTGATGAACATGGCTTATCAGTCTTAACAATTTTCAAGATTGAGAAGATTCTACTAGCTTTCTGCTTTGTCCCAAAATGGGTTTTAGTTGTTCCTATGCCTATATTACAAAATAGAGTGGATGGCATGACTGTTATATTTCATGCATTAATAAGTTATTTTGGAACCATTTAAGAGATAATAGTTGACTATTGATATATCAATATCTATATGGTATATTAATATCAGCAGGCTAACTGTAGTATAGTAGCAAGCATACTATCTCAGCTGACAAAGGGTTCCTACAATCATAGTTGTCAATAGCGATCATAAAGGTCGCTATAGCGCGCTATGTAGCGTAGCAAGGGGTTGGCGCTATATTAGGTTTAGCGACAAATAGCATGATTTTCAGTTTTTTTTTTAAATATAAATAGATTTTTTGAGTTTTTAGAGTATATAAATAGCTTACTTTAGCTATATTGGTTCACAAATAGCTACTATATATAAATAGAGTATATGAGTAGCTATTAATTGTAAATAGAGTATATTAATAGAGCTTTTAGCTTATCGCTAAACATAAAATAGCGTCCACTATTTTGTCGCTATCGCTACATAGCATATAGTTGCTTATCGCTATTTACCGCTATTCGCTATTGACAACTATGCCTACAATCCACCACCCTTTTAAATTATTAAATAAAAAGGAAACAAATAATCAAAGATTTCATATCATGATCAGGAAAACCAGGGTCCAGATATGAAGTAGGCAGTTACTTTCTGTATACACCAAATTATGGCAAAAAGTTGCAACATGATGGGAAATCTCCCAACCTGATGGGAGATTGGGATCGGGTATGAGATTAGTTTTTTTTCTTTTAAAAATCATATGTCCAGGACTGACATGATATTAGGTGATACCTGCCCAATTACCTGAACTAGTTTATCCACATGAATAGAATGTATGATCTTAAGTAAAATAATAAATGGTATGTTGAAGATATTAGAAACTTAAAATTATGAAAATAACATACTACTAGAAGTATATTTGAATATATTATTTTTCAATTTTCAAGTCGGATTTTTAGGTGAATTTAAGATCATGTTTCGGGTATGGGACTAGGATTATCAAAAGCCATCCCATACCTGACTCATTTCAATACATCCCTACCTTTGCCCGTAAAAAAACAATAGAAGATTCTTACCGTATCACCGTCTTCCACATACCAATGGAGTCTATTAACAATCTGCACAATATAAGCAAAGCCACAAGCTTCACGGTAAACTTAGCTGCTTAGAAATGTAATGTCACATGTACCTTAAACACATTGAGATTTTTTTAACGCTTTTATCACCATAGAGCATAGATGGTTGTCATAATAAAGTTGCTTAAAGGGACAAGTAAGTGGGGCCCAGAAAAGATTGTCCTATCAAAGTAGATTATGTAAAAGATATGTTTTCGGTGTACTTCCCACAAGGATTAATGGATTTAGATGCTTCTTTTTGTTATACTTCAATTTCTTTGCTTTGATACCAATTTCATGAGAGAAATAAGAAGATTTTAGAAAGAGAGAGAGGTATCAAATCCTGTCTAATTATTCTATCAATTTAGCTGGCTTAAGTACAATTAAGTGGGATTAACAACTTAAATACCTTTCAAATGGTTAGTTAAGTCGGCCCCATTACTAACCATTACAGTCCCCCTAACTACGACTAATAAGCACTCCTAATTTTACTACATCGTAACAATCAAATTTCCATTAATAATAATGTTGAGTAAAGTAGATAGATACAAGGAACACAGAGATCATACCTCCTTAAGCTTATCTACTTTTGTAAAATGCCGTCCAAAGGAGGTATAACGTGTTCCGATGAGAAAAGGGGATAGAAAGACACTTAGCTTTTTCTGCATATCAACAAAAAACAAATCACAATAAATCCTTCTTTATAAATTAAAAAAAAAATCTTAAAATGGGCAGGGTATGTGAAACTTAAAACCAAAAATGTTTTGCAGCTTATGAAGACCTTTAAACAAGGATGTCACATGATGTGTTACATGTAGATTCTTACGTAAGTAAATTGATTGCACTAGCATAGCTACTAGATATTCATAGTGTTTCTCGTAAAATGAAAGTTAATTGAAGCGATTTGCATGGAATAAGATCATAGAATTAAATGTCATAATTGATTAAATATTGACTTAAAGTATGATTCACTAAAGTATAAGATTATATGAGATCACTATATTTTGTGAAGGAATATTTACCACAATATAACAAAATACAAAAGAAAATGAAGCATGTACAAAACAATGTAGAAACTAACATAAAGGCCATCTTTCGCCATACCTTCCATCTGATAAGCTGATTGAGAATCTTTGGTTCACAAACAGCTTTTGCATCCTCAACACTACCACCATCTTCCAATTTCTTTAAGGCTGCTTTTACTGCCTGTGAAGGTAAAAAAAACACACCTTCTGAGTTACTGAGTTTAAAAAATTTAGCTTTGGTGTTCTTATAGATTTGTTTGGTCGGTTTACCACCTGTACAGAAGCCTCAACCTTTCCCATGGTAATGGTCTTATCCAATCCATGCTGTGGGGAGTATATCTTATGAGTGCATCTTCTTTTCTTCTCTTTTATGTATTCTTCGGAATCAAATGAAGATGCACAATCCATCACTAGTTTCGAAATCCTACACACCAATTATTATGATGTCACTTGAACGGTGGCAAAATAAATCAAAAAATAAAAATAATAATAATAATAAACATTACACAATAAATTAAATAAAAAAAAAGGTACTTTATCTTCAATTCAGCGTCTAGTTTAGGAGGTGTAGTAGCTTCCATCCTTTTCATTGGTTTAGAAGCACTCCGTTTTTCTCTATATGGTAACTTGATTTGGACGATGTTAGAAGTCTGCTCCAATTTTCTAGGAATAGATTTCTTGTCCTCGGAGTTGGTAGAAGGCTGTTCCAAATTTCGAAGAATGGATTTGTTGTCCTCAGAGGATGATGTCTTTTTGTACATAGTGGTACATTCTCCTTTCTCAACAACTTTTGGCATGCTTTCAGTGTCAATTACTCTGAATGTTCCAAAAGCATTGCTCCTTCTTTCTGACAGTATTTCTGTTCTACTACACTCTTGATTATTTTTCCTTACAAAAGAAGGAAAGAGAATATGATCTCTCTTTGGTGTCCCAATACCAGCAATGATTGTGTGCTTCCTGGCAAATGTATTCAGTAATACTTCCTAAGTTCATATCATATGTGCATATGAATTAGATGATGCAGTATGAAGTATTAGACTTACATGCAATACATCAAGATGCGTTTTGGCAAGAGATCATCCCATGCTCTTTGAAGGATAGTTCCATCATCACTACCCTTGAAAGCAATTTTCCTGGAAAATATTGTTAACCAGTTAATATCAGGTTCTTGTTGGAGATATACAGTCAAGGGCAAAATCTTAGTTACCTAGGTAAGCATATTCGATGATACGCCTTTGGGCATCGCCTACAGACTGCAAATTGCAATTCAGGATCATCACGATTTTCTCCTTCTCCACAACGATGACACTTATGGATTGGACAGGTGAATGATTTTCCTGCAGCTATTTGACTTTTAAGTTGACTAGCCAAGGTTCCATCAGTTGGGTGGAGCAACTTTGCAACACATTCTGGATGATAAAAATGTCCGCAAGTTGCAGAAACACAAGGGAAGACCTGAAACAGTATTTCATTAAAATCAACATACCCACAAGCTTATGTATCCAAACTCAACATTAAGAAATTGCATGCTATTGATACTGTATTGATGTTCAATTGTTCAAGTGAGTACTTTCTTTACAAATAAAAATCTCACATCATATAGGAGTCACACACACATATAATATTCTACTAGAGGGTGCTCGCGCGAAGTGGCGGGGAACATAACACACTAAGAAAGACAACCATAAACTGCTTGAACCATTAATTGGTGAAGTATTATATAAATTTGAAGGGTTAATAAAAGTTTATAAAATAAAATAATATATGAAATTATATAAAATAAAAATGATTTTAAGAGGTTAGTTAAACAAGAAATTGATTTTTTACATTATTAGATTTAGAAGGGAATTTTGTTATTAATTGTTTATTCAGATACTTTTTCGGTATTTAATAACATAATTGACAAAGACAAATTTGCCCCCTTAACCTCTTAAAAATTAATGTAAAAAGACAATCTCATCCTTCTCAAATATATTTTAATATAGTATAAATATAGATATGCTTTTAGGTTGGCTATAATTTGCAGAACCTCAGCAGAAGAAGACTTATCAGAGGAGCCCAACAATCCACAAACAAAACACTGATGTTTCTGGTGTTTACAGTTATCACAAAGAAAAGTTGCAACTTCCTGCATACAGAATTCAAAGATAATTTCTTAAGTCATGTGAACATGATATGAATGAAAAATATAACTATATTACATATAGGCTCAAAAGTCATACCTCATATTGAGCTGCATTCTCAAAGCCAAGAGACTCGCAATAAGTGTCAACTCCCGCTTCTACAGTTGGATGGAAAGACCGCATACATTGTCCTTCACAGCTGCCATATGCGGAAAAGTTATTGAAGTAAAAACTAAAAAACATACAAACTTAGTAGCAAAACTGATTACACATCAGGCAGCTTTCAGATGTTGAATGCCTAGTCAACACAAATGTTAAAGCAAGAGGAGATTAAAAGCGCTTGCTACTGATTCAAGGACATCCTTCCAAATTTATCAAACCCTAAGAAACCTTACACTATGGATATGCCCGTTCTATGTGATATCTCAGTTAAATCACCATACAAAGGAATTAGATGCATACGGGAGAATATCACCGCCATTATCACAGAATGCACAGACAGAATCAAATAGTTCTTCTGGTTCATCATCATTTTCATCATCATCGTCAGAAACAATGAACTTGGACTCCTTTGTTGTCTGATTCTCCTTCAAAGCAAAAGAAATAGAGAAATTCCTTCAATAGGGGTAAATCGTAAAGCACAAGAACAGAAGGACAGGTACAATAACATGAGAAAATTATATGAAAATTATTGCTATTAACCTCATGAACAGTTTCTCTTCGCCCAGGATTCTCAATCTCCATAAGAAACTCTTTCAGATACTGTCAAGAAATCAGGTTTCAATAAATGCTTGAGCATTAATCAATAATCACATTCTTCTCTATGTACTTCTAAAATACAAGTAACATAAACTACGGAACACAAAAATTAAGCAATAAATGCAATGCCTTCTCCAATCACTGACGCTTCTCTTTTAGCATAACATCACACAAATCGAAGACCGATCGTTGTTTGAGAGTTTTGGAAACGAAAACCTAATTTTGCACTGCGAAGATCAAACCTGTGATTTTGCCAAATCCTTGTCTCTAGCCACAACACTTCGAATCAACGGCAAGTGAGCAGAGAGACACTTCTCCAGAGATTCAACCAGATCATACGAACTGCGAGATAAAACAGAGCTCACTCAATATAAGATCCAAACAACAATCATCAGTTCAAAGTGCTGCAACTTAACAGATACACATAATACCTCAGCGTTTTCTGCAAATGGCTCAAAATTTCCTTTCTAGCAGCCTGGATATTCCTCTTAGCAAAATGTAGAAACCGAGCGACGATCAAAACACTCTGGATGATACATTCGTAACTTTTCCTAGGCTGCTGGAGGTTTATCCACGTTTTCCCCTTGGAAAGCATGTAAACTTCAGGCACTGCAGAAGAAAGTTCTAATCTCCACCCGATCACTTCCTTGTAGACTGATCGGAGGCCTCCGTCCGACTTTCCGAGCAAAAACGCCACAGACACGTCTCCGGCTTCGATCACGTCCTCGTGATCACTCCAGTGAAGCGGTAAAGCTGAAAATGAAATCAGCACATTGTGAGAGTTAACGAAATGGTAATTTGTTACACAGTCAGGAACGATTTCTCCTTCTTCGTCGGAAGATGCCATGAAT
Source organism: Deinandra increscens subsp. villosa (assembly GCA_039602395.1). Classification (NCBI taxonomy): domain Eukaryota; kingdom Viridiplantae; phylum Streptophyta; class Magnoliopsida; order Asterales; family Asteraceae; genus Deinandra; species Deinandra increscens. Next base: position 125,382,206 of record JBCNJP010000007.1, read on the forward strand.
AAGCTTCAAAACCCTAGAAATGGAGGAATTGAGTTCAGTTTGAAATTTTTGGCATAAAAACGGAGGTGGTGGGAAATAGCACTGCTGCAAGCCTGCAACATAGCAATAGCGTGTGAACGTGGTGTTACTGATTTTTCTTTTTTTTGTTTTTCTATCCTCTAAAAGAAACGATGAAAAGTAAAAAGTAAATAACAGCTATTTACGTTCTTGTTTTCCCCTTGTTTTTTATCTTTATATAGTTATAGTTATAGTTATTATTTCGAAATAAAATAATTTCCAAAATTGTCGAATATTTATTCTTATTTGATTAAACTTCGTTTTTAGTCCATAACGTTTTTACATTTTAATAATTTTAGTCTTAACTTTTCGAAAATCCAAATTTAGTGTCTTACATTTTATTTTTTTTCCAATTTTGGTTACAACGTTAACAATCGTTTAAAGAGCAGTTAGACTGCCCTCACATCGTCTTCACGTGAGAGATATTTTTGTTATATTTGTTTGTTTTAAAGTATGAGTTAAAACAAACGGAAATGACAAAAGTACACCTCGTGTGTAGACCACATGATGGCAGTTTAATGGCTTTTTAAACAACTGTTAACGTTAAGACCAAAATTGAAAGAAAAAAAAAGAAATGTCAGACACTAAATTCAGATTTTTAAAAAGTTGAGACTAAAATTGTTAAAATGTGTAAACGTTGAAAACTAAAAACGAAGTTTACTCTTTCTATTTTTTTTAATATTCATTGCTGACTTAATCACGAAGTTTCATTTAAATTTGGAGTCTAATCATTTTTCATGCAAATAAAAGGTTCAGCTTAATAATTATTTCTTTAGAACCGTTGTGGTTAATATTTCTTTAGAACCGTTGTGGTTAGGATTAACTGGAAAAACATCCGTGCGTTGTGGCTAGCGTAAAAACTAAAAAAGAAACTTATTATATGCTAAAGAAAATAAAAATAATATTAGAACCGGACAGATTAAAACACGACGTCAAAAGTCATTTCAAAAATAAAAATGTTAAAAACATAAACATAAAAATAATTTAATTAACAAATCTAATACTAATAAATAAATAAAAATGTTTAGAGGATACGTGTTGCTCTCATCCTTATTTTCACTTCTCTCTTGTTAATTGGAAAACAACCAACAAAATCACACAAACCCTACATCCGGAGAAGATTACATGTGATTTAGCCAATAATCATAATAAATAATTCAAACACTGTTACCATTAAATTATTCATCAAAACTACTCAACTAAAATACCTAAAAACCAAATAAAAGTAAAACAGTAACACATTTAACAAAAGAATTGTGGTGTCTCTTCCTTGATCCGTGTACAAGCCACACATCCATAAGGGTGTTTGAATTAGTCAAGCCGCACAACATTGCCTCCCCTCCACCACACCCACCACCATAGTGGCATCCCCATGTTCCCGCATATGGGCGCAGACCACGTCACTCCTTCCCCTGCACTTTTCCTTCTTCCATCTCTTTTCCTCCTTTCTACGACTGCCCACCGCTACGCGGCCTCCCACCCTTGGCCTACCGCCACACCACTAGGCTCCACCATTACAACTACCCTAAGGTTGTTCCCGGTCGCCGCCAACCTCTCGTCCCCTTCTATGAACCCCCACCCCCCCCCCCCCCCAATCCCCTTTTAATTATTTCTATTGTGTTTTTACCATAAGCCAATTTATGAGGGTCTTCTTAAACTGATTTGTGAGGGTCTATATTTTCATAGTCGTTTGTTGCACGCATAATCAACTTATGTTTGCAAGATGGGCTAAACGTTATTCAACCAATAATAAAAGATTTTAGACAAATGTTATAAGACTTTTATTAGTAAAGGAAGTAGACATAGTGCCTACTGAAAATATTGTAAAGAATCGAATGCTATATGCTTAGGTCCCAATTAGGACGTACCTACGAGATGGAATTCGTCATGTAACATGTTCGAAAAAGGTATACAACAAAAAGATTGTTTAATGGTATATTACAATGATCTTGTGTCTGAACATTCTAAAATTAAACCATTTCCTCTATCAAGTTGGGTTCTTATTGAAGAATTGACAAATTTGCTACAAGTTTTATAAGCATCAACAACTTTACTATCGGGAATTTATTACCCAATGAGTCATTTAGTCCTAAACCAAATATATGCGAAATATATGCGATGTGTGATAAACTAAACGAGATTTCATATATGCCATCACATTTTCCTGACATGGTGGTACCAACAAAAGAAAATTTTACAAGATATTTGAAAGATATGTCGGCTTATTATTTATGTCGCCGCCTTTAACCCTTGTATAAATATATCTAGGACCGATACGTTACTTTGAAAAAACAAGTTACGGTTTGGATTTGTTCACAAGTGATATAAATATTGATACAAATATAAAAAATAAATTTAATCATGATCTTTCAAAAGTGTTTGATATTACCCCCTATTAACAATTGCATTGGCCTCAAATAGTGTTTTCCGTCAAGGTACAAACCTCCAAGCACTAGGTACAAGTCATTTATGCAGCCATTGTAACGTCAGTTAGTATTTGGTTGCACCAGCCCTTCACGCCGTTGGGCCTCCGTTTGGGCCAACTGGATTTTCGTTTAGTTTGCTTGGGCAGAGATAAGGTAACCGTACGGACCTTCGTTACTTCAGAGATAACTCTTCCTCAAGTACTCATTGAAACCCTAAATCAGTACCTTCACCTTCAACCATGTCTCGATCTCTGATGTGTTTGTTGGAAGCGTAAACCAGACAAGCACGTTATCTACCTTACCTCGCCTCCTCACCGCTTCAATCAATGGGCATATCAACATCACCGTACGTTGGTTCCATCCCTCTCCTCTGTTCGGTTTCATTTACATCGTTCGTTCTTTTTCATCAATGGGCTGCTCTTCTTTTCAGGCAATTTCCTCACCTTCGATCTGTTCATCAAATATTCAAATCGAAAGGGTTTTTGAAGGAAACCAGTTACAAGCTAACCCCACCGTCAAACCAAAGCCGCCGCCGTCATTGTGGCGGAACCCTAATGGGAACCGCGGCTGTCGCCGCTGTCGATTCCGTCGTCTTCTTCTCTGGTACTTCCTTCTTTAAGTGCCTGTGTGTTTAGTCATTTATTTAGGAGTCGTTATAAAGCCACCCTTCAAATTGCTAAATCCACCATTTCACAACGATCGTTTCGTATGAAACGACCGTTTCAAGGTCGTTTCACATAAAACGGCCGCCACGTGTCGCGACGACGAAACCTTAAATTCAGGGGGCCCCCCTTTACTACGACCGTTTCCTCCGAAACGATCCCAAAACGATCGTTTCACATGAAACGACCGTGTGGTTTGAGTGTTTTTAGTAAACTCCTCGGGTGGATATAGCCGAACCCTTTATTTAGTTTGTGATTTCTCAAATTCGATTGTTGTTCCTTCCTGTTTGTAGAATGTCGCCCTTTCCGTTCGTTTCGTTCTTATTTTGTTGTTTTTGATAAAAATAACCCAACCCGAAACATATGTTTGCAGGTTCGTTTCGTTCTTATTTTGTTGTTTTTGATAAAAATAACCCCCTAATTTTGTTCTAACCCATCCTTGATTTACGATTTTCATTTGTGTTGCTAAGTTTATAAAGTTATTCACACAAAATGATTGTGTGTTCCATTTCAATGCTCGATCAGAGTCGATTGGTGAAAAGATTTCCTTCCACCGCCTTCTTCCTGGAAATAGGTGTTTGGTTGCTGTTGAAGGGTAGGTAGCAAGTTTTGTAAGAGCTGTAAATGTTTTTGTAGGCATATTTTCTTTATTTCTCCTCATTTATTTGTATAAATCTGTACAACATTCTTTTGTAAGGAAACAAGAGCTTTTAGAACTGGGTTCTTTATATTAGAGTAATTTCTATCGAAGCTTGGTAATTTGCCATCGATTTGTATGTTTGTATGTTCATCGATATAGTATGGCTGCTTTAATTTCTCATCTTGAAGATTAAAACGAAGCTAACTGTCTTCATACAAGGAAAGCATTGTTAGCAAAGGGCTTATTATGATTATTGATATTAGGCTACTTTGCTTTGATTATTAATATGTGTTTTTAGTTATTGGGCAACTATATGAACAATACCGCTTCCATCTTCCATTTGGTACCTATTTGTAGGCTCATGTATCTCCTCCTAATCGAATTATGCAGGTTCTAAGAGATGAGTATGGACCTGTAAATCAAGAAAAGGTTATACCAGCAGTGATATTAGATGGATTCAAGTTCACTTTACAGCTTGGGAAAAGCAACAAAAGGAGATTGAGCAAACAAGAGGCTTAATTAGCAGGTTAAGTTGGACCTAACTCTCGACGTGCATCTACTGCTAAAAAGGTTGATATTGTTTTTATTACTTCTTTTTCAAATCCTAGACTATCAAACAATCTGATAAATATTGGTTTCATTGATCAGAAACATTATGCCACATATTTTTAGTTGGTTTTAATGTGTAAAACATAATTATTTTTTGATTATGTAAAAGTATGAAGACATAAGTTGTTATTCTACTTTGTTTTGTTAAACTACTTTTTAGTTTTGAATAAATTACAGTAAGGTGTATATGGATGCATGTGTGGTCATCTTTCAAAAGTTGAAATTTTGACGCTTTAATTGATATTGACAAGTTATGCTGATTGCAGGGGAAGGGATCTCACAAACATGTTGGTGTTATGTTAGTATTTGAATCAGCAGACAATCATACAGACGATTTTACTTGGTTGAATTATGTTTGGATGTCTTAATTTTTCTTCTTTAAATATGTTATGATTCTTACAATTGGGAATTATGTATGTTAAAATCTGTTATTTTTGTTGAAATTTGTTCGCTTTTATGTAGCCTCTTCTTTTCAGGATTTTTTTCTACATTCTAAATTATGGTATTTTACCCTTTTTATGGGGGTTTTGCAGGTATTCGGCAGGCTATTTCCTCTGGTTCTTCACGTATCATGTTTGTAAGTTCCATGTTTTGTTATGTTTTTATTACAACATAAATTGGAAAAACTAGCCATTTAAATTCCTAACCTGACACTGAATTGCAACTTCGAAATAAATTGCAGTAGACACTTAAGTGCATAAAGTAGAGGTTTAAACCCTGACTATTAATTATTGACATATACCTCTGAACCTTTATTTATATAACTAATTTGCAAGTTTATGCTGCTGGTGTAAAAGTGTGTTTAAGGTTTACTTTTCATGAAGGAAAAGTGATAGAAGGATCTGGCCTTTTCTTTCGAAAAGTACGGTCTATTAACAACTTAATTTCACCAAATATGGAATAGGTCTGACTTCTAAACTTCAGAAAACGGATCTGGCCTTTTCTTTCGAAAAGTACGGTCTATTAACAACTTTGAACAACACATTAACAACTATGTTAATGAGATCAACTGCCCTTTTCTTTAGTTTTGAATTTGTGTTGGCTACATTATGGTGCAAACAGGAAGAAATTACAGTGGGAAAATAAGAGTTGATTCATGGAATCCTTTTGGGTATAACATTGAAGGTACACATACATTGATTTCAGATTTCATTTAAATTCACTTTGTCAACGATATTATTCCCAATATGATGTAGAAAGGTAATTCTTATATTCATTGTTGCATTTTAGTTATGTTTTTTTTAATGAGCATACTAATGGTATTTTTCTTAATGTAGATAAGCAAGCCACTTCAAGATCATAGAGAAACAAGTCATTGGATAAAAGTTTAGGGTACGTTTCTATTTCAGATTGAACTTATTCAAAGTTTCATCGTACTTCTATTACTAATGGTTCGGCTAATTTGAGGTCTTACGGTAGTCTTTGTCAAAACCGTCGTGATAGGGACTGGGATAAGGACTTTTTTGAGTTTAGAAATAAAGAAAATTCATAAAATAGACATGTGGATTATTTTGATTCTTAGTCAGACGTGCATACATGACGTGGTGCTGAGTTGGGAATAATGATCCATCATTCCTTTGATGGGATTGAGGCGTGATAAGGACTTTTTCTCAGTTAACATTTAAAACACAATGCCAAACACTCCTGAGAACTAATGATGGATCATTATGTAATTTTAACTCCCTGTTGCTAATTAAGATGTGGTTCAAGATTTGAAGGCACATTATTGACTATTTTAGATTCATGTTGTTTTGGTTTTCAAGATACAGATTAATATTGCTTTATAGTGATCAGAAGTATAAACACACATACATCTTTTCGTTTCATGATTTATTTATGTTATCAAACGGAGTCGGTTGGGTGTTGTAGCTCTTATATTAATTGAAGAGCATGCACTGTCTGCGGGCTGCAACAACTTGCATCATATTGATCTTTTTTGGTTATATATTATTCTAGGACTTTATCATATTGATAATTTTTGATTATATATTGTTGTTTTGTCTATAGAAAACATTGGTTTGAAAATTTAGATGGTTCATAGTATTATTTAATATTGTTTCTATAAATTTACCTTCTTTTGTTTGCTATGCAGGTTTTGTGTCTATCCGTTTTTATTGGATGGGGCATGTTATTCAACTTCAGTTATTTTTGATGTCCTGATTAGTGGGTTGCATGCTTGAAAAAAGAGATTTGCTGTTAAGGTATGTCTATAGTTTCTAAAGTTCTGTTTTACATATTTTTTTCAAAGGTAGGTTTAGAGTGTATGTGAGTTCGAATGTGTTAAGATAGTAGTATCTCTCATTGTTTAGTTTATTTGTTTTCCTAAACTCTTTTAACCACACACATCTATGTTTATTCGGTTCATATAGAATAATTTGTGATGTTTAGCCACTAACATTGTTCATAGTTCATAGAAAGTTCTTGGCATGATGGTGATTACATCATGATCATAGTCACATCAGCTATCTGTTTTTTACTTGATTTTTTTTTAATGTTAATAACACTCAAATCAATAATTAGTCATAGATAATAGAAACTTCTTGGCCTATGTTCTTCATTGTGTATTTTAGGTTGTCTAAGATTAATGTCAAATATTTTGTGAACTGTTATGGTTCATGGGCAAATGATATTTCCTTACATATTTGTTCTAAAGTTTGTTGTTGTTCTTTGGTGATGTATTTGTTTGATTAGCGTATAATGTTGTATATTTGAATAAAAGTTAGGGATAATCGCCTGTGCACCCACATTATCCCTGTAGTGTAACTGATGTGATTATATTTGTTTGAAGTTTTGGAAAATTTTATAATTGCCTAATTTTTTGTTTTTTATATTGCAGGACACTTGCTATTTTTCTCCACTACTGCCAGCAGAATCTGGATGATGGGTTCATTTTGGTCCATGGCAAATAAATCTGTCTAAAGGTTTACTGTTGGTGTTATTTTATTTTGGTTTATTTAGAACAGAAACATATCTCGGATGCTAGACTTATCTTCAACGTATATCTGTAATAGGTTAATGAGCATCAAAGTACCGGTGAAGTTGATATCATTACAAAAGGCAACACATATCTCAATCATAACACATGATTTGAGTCTTTCTCACTATGAATAGAATTTTAAATTACTTCCTGTTAACTTTTCTTATTGAGGTTTTTTAGTGCAGATTGGGTTGCACATTTTGGGTACTGGTCTATCAAATGCATTTGGGTTACAAATTTGGGGTTGTATATTGATTCAAATTGACAAAGATTGGACTTTAAATTTGTCTTTTTGGTTTGTGAAAAAGTTTGTTTTCTTATAAATCTTTAGACAAGTGAATAGTTTACTTTTCAAGTATATATTACGTTCGACTTTTTGAGCTTAGGAGATGTCTGGTGGAGTGGAGAGGCTAGAAACATATTTCCTAGAAACATGTTATCAAACGGAGTCGGTTGGGTGTTGTAGCTCTTATATTAAATGAAATATTACACCGGTTCGCGCATCGCGCGAATCTCGCGATCTAGTTATAAAATATGGTCAACATCAACGATTTACCAATATATGAGACAAGAACACCATTTGGGTCTTGGTGCAAATAGTAGCGCGGATCCATATTTTGATTTGTACAACATTCTTACAACCTCAAATGTTAAACGACAAAAGGGTAACACTTCAAGCGGCGAACTCGGAGGTATAGGGGGTACATTTTCTATCCGGTATTGGTGTCCAAGGTTTTAAAAACATTGGTTTGTTGGCTTGGTGGAAAGGAAATGAAGATAACTTTCCGGTCATATACGCTATGGCTCGAGATTCACTAACCGTCCAACCTTCTACTGTAGCTTTGGAATTTGTTTTTTCTATTAGTGGCATAGTTATTTCAGTTAGGAGAACAAGACTAACTCCAGCTTAGGTAGAGATGTCGATATGCTTGAAAGATTACTTGGATGTCTCGGAACGGATTCAAAACGTATCATCACTTGAATGCGAAATGAATTATAAAGGCGAATTGTACGAAGAGGATGTCAAAGGTGGATTGAGCGGCGATGAAGTTGGATGGGACAATTACATAATGTTCGGTTCAAGTTCGGGAGGCGAGGAAGGAAAACAACACTACAAATGATGATTTACGACAAATAATCAAGACAACTCTAAAAATATGTTAGTTTTTATCATATTTTTTCTTCCATGTTTTTAATTTCTATGTTTTTTTTTGGTATGTTACTAGCTCTTAAGTGTGAAGTATTAAACAAAAATGGAACCTTTTAATGTTTTGTTATAAGTTTATATAATTTTTTTGACAAAATAAAAAAAAATCGTCAAGCTAAAAAAACGGTTTGTCTACCCTAACCGGTTACAAGCGGTTCCACAATTTTTCACCCAAACCCGTTACTAGCTGAAACCAGTTTGACCCAGTTGACCTAACCAAAACCGTTTTTGTAATAAAAACTAATTTGTGCACCTCTAACCTAGATTTGGAGGGTCTTAGAGCGGTAGAGGCATTATGTAGTGGGTCTAAGTGACAAAGCCCTTGTTAGTGATCAATTTCTTTGTTGACAAGTTGTTAACTCTATGAAAAGTTATTCAGCTTTTCTTATTGAACGGGAAGTTAATTGATTTGAGGTTCAGATGAAACGTAGAGCCTCGGAAGTAACTTTCCTAATCGAAAGCAAATGTGGTTTCGAAAGCAACTTTAAACATCAAAAGCAAACTAATTAACCCCTTAGATGCAATTTGCTTTCGGAAGTACGTAACTTGATCACTTTCAAGAGTTAGTTAGTAACTGTTAATTGTTATCATTGGTTGTAAACCATTTAATTGCGGTTAAGTTAACGGAATAACGGTCTTCAATTACTCATCGAACAACAACTTTTTCCTAAACAGACATCGATCATGAACACCGGCATCTATCATCTCTTCCATAGTTCCATTCAAATCCAGATCCAAACAAGAAACAAAAACCTTACAAAACAAATCATAAACTAACAACATTAATACTTTAAACTCTAAAGTACATAATCAAAAACCAACTCCATATCCCTACAAAACCACCATCAATCCACCGGAAACCACCATAATCACCACTCTCCTCCACCCAATAATCCTGTAAGAAGACGACGGAGTCGATGACCTTGCCGCCGTATCCGAACCTACACCTTTCCCTTTCCCTTTCCCACCGGCATCCGGACCATCCGCCACGGGAGCAACATCCGGGGCCAAAACCGGGGCCGGAGCTGGCGCTGGTGGAGGTATATCGGTCCCGAAAATCGCTTCCGGAAGCAACACTCTATTCACCTGATAAATAGCCACTGGATCCTTAGAATGCACACTACTACTCACCACCGTGTTTGTCCACCCGGACCCGATCCGAACCGTACCCGAATCATCGGTGAAGTTCAACGTGTACGATCCGCCAGCCAGCGTGTTAACCGGGCCGGAACCGCTAAGGTTTTTGAAATCGGACAAGGAGTAGTAATGTGGCAAGACATGGAAAAGACACAACTGTTTTAGTTGGTCAGATGTGAGGTTAGAGAGTGATGGTTTTTTAAGGTTGGAAAAGGCTGTGTCTTTGGGTACGAAAAGTGTGATGCCTTCTTCGGTGTCGTTGGCTTGCGTTTGAAGCGTTTCGATTAGTTTGGTGGACTCTAGGTAGTTCAAGAAGGTCGAGAACGGGCCCGCGACGCTTAGGAGTTGGGTCAGGTTCACGTATTCGGGTGTGGGTTCGGGTGCAGGTGCTGGGGCTGGTGGGAGGGTTTTTAGGGTGGCTCGGGATGAAAGAGCGAGTAGCGATGAACCATATCCTGAGTCAGCTGTTCCACCGTATCCTGCTTGAGAATGTGCTAATGTACAACATAAAAGCAAGAATGTACAAGTTATAGATATTTTGGTGGTGTTCATCTTGTGAAAACTATCCTCCTGCAACACATTAGAAAACCATGTCACATTCTTGAATCTTGAAATAATCCCTAAAGGTTTATAAGACCACCCACATCGGTTGAGGTACATACGAGGTACATACGTCTGCCACGTCACGTTTTTCCCACATACCACAAAACCCACTTTTTTCCACATCAATAAAATACCCGTACTTCCCCACATACCACCATATTAAAATAATATGATTTAATATTATGTGAGAGGAAAAAGAAAAAAAAAATTAAAAAAAAAACAAAAACCACGTACGTGAAGGTACGTGGTTACGGACGTACCAAACAAAACCAATTCCCACATCAATTGCCTTGTACGTACGTGAAGGCCACGTAGGCCACGTACCCACCCGTTGTGGGTGGTCTAACAAAGTGTAGTAAGTATGAATAGTAACTTGCTTTTGCTTTGATTGAATCGAGTGCAATTCTTTCAATAGTATCTTGTTTTGATCGGTCCATATAAGGCTCTATTGGATAGATATTAAGTGGCAACAATCATATTTTTCTAACTTAGTTGCTCTATTCGATATAGCAGTGTAACATTACCTTTAGATCACATGTTCGATACGTGAAGCGTTTGACTTTTAATTTTAACATTATTATATAGTTTTTTTTTGTATATCTGGCTTTTACGTTGTGCTAATACGAGTGTTCTAGATATTTGTATTATTCCGGCAGCAATGCAAGGATAGTAAAATCTAGTTTTTATTTTATTTTGAACTATAAGGGTAGATTTGAATAACTAATGATTATTTTATATTAATTTAAAATATCTTTGTCAGTGAAAACGACCGTAACAACGTGTTAGGTTTCAAAACATATTCGTGATCTATGGGGAAAAAATAATCAAAATATGGCAACATTTTATATTATAGGAATCTTGTGTTTTAGGTTTGACCTTTGATTAGATCTCAAGATCCTCTTATATATTAATTAGTGGAGTATAATATTGATATGCTTTGTAATTTGTAAAAGACAAAAATACCCTAGACTCTTAACACATTTTTGCTGAGTGATTCAATAAGTTTCAGAATTTAACCAGTGAATTTAAGTCTAATAACTAAGAAACAGAGCACATTTGAAGATGGGTCATGGTTGCATAAAGTTCTTGTAGAGGCCACATTTGATGATTTAAACAACAGTGTTGTTGTGATCATATTTCAAATTGAAAATTATGATAGAATCATTAAAATGTTAATCAACAAATCCATTTGAAGTGATCACTAAAATATGCAATGTAGTACATAAATGTATGGTATAAAAGTAGATCAAGATCAATTCAATTGAAAAAGGATACAATTAGCAATGAGGATGTACGTAATCATGTAAACCCAACTTAATTAGATCATATAAAAAAGAAGCAAACATGATAATAATATGTGGTAAAACAGAGCAGCTAAGATATATAAATGAAAAGTTAAAACTGACCTTTTGCTGGAGGAGTTCAAAGAGAGAGAAAAAAGGGAAGTGTAATGGTAAAACAGTGTAGATTGTAGTGTATATAAAGAGAGTTTCGTTAGTGAGTGTGGCAGGTAGGGTTTTGGGTGTGTCTAAGAGTTAATGGAGGTATACTTGGATATTATAAGGGTTCTTATAGGGACACCCCCTTTTTTTGTAATACACCATCTTAAGACGTGAAGGATAGCGCTATCCTTCACGTATAGTGGGGGTGTAAAAATAAATGCTCACGTTTAGTTCCCTCCTTCACCCCTCAAAACAGCAAGTCCAGTCAACTGACAGAGTTTGTCGGAAGTTTTTTATCCTTCACGTAAATGCTCACGTTTAGAGCCATCCTTCATCCCTCAAAACACCATTTTAAGACGTGAAGGATAGCGCCATCCTTCACCCCTCAAAACAGTAAATGTTCACGTTTAGAGTTCTCCTTCACCCCTCAAAACAGCAGGTCCAGATGATTGTTAGGTTTAACTAATAATTTTTTTTATATAAATCACTTGATATTTTAACGTCAAACATATTCTAATAAATCCTAATAATAAACATTCACTAATAAATCCTAATAATAATATATTCTAATATAGTTGGTTCCGGTTTGAATATGTAATGAAACTAAAAGAAAAAATAGTAATATTAAAATTAACTTATAATTATGTGTTAGTTTTTTATTCAATAATTTTTCCTATGAAACTGATTTAATTATTTTATTAAAAAATGTTTTTAAGGATATTTAGGAAAATGGTTCCTTAAAATGAAATCATCTATATATACTTATAAAATGTATTAATTGTAGTTAAAAGTCGCTTATAAATGCAAAGAACCTAGCTAGTGGCACTATAGTTTCTTATAAAAATAAGAACGTCTTTTTTCTAAACTAGTCTCTTTAAGTTTACCTTTATGTATAAGAAAATTTGTATTAATACGAACATTTTTATTGATACAAATTTGCAAACACACTAAAACACACTTAAACAATACCTAAAACTCTTAAACAACACTTCGAACACCTAAACATACTTAAGACAAATTTAAACACTAATTGGGTATTCGGTTTAAATTATTCAATTTTAGAAATATGCAACTCCACGTTGATTTTTTAAAGCGCTAACCGGTATTCGGTTAAAAAGTACTGTTTATTTGAAGAAAAAAAATAGATGACTGAAACTATAATGTTGAGCTGCCGTGTAAAGGGCAGAGGTCAAGTATGGAGGAAAAAAAGGGGTCACGTATAGGCCTTAGGGTGACTTATAGAGGTAAAAAAGGGGTCACATATAGGGCTAATGGTGACGTGTATAGCTCTCATTTAAGATGTTTAGCTCCCATTTAGGACTATACTCCAGCTTTATATTTGTATTTACACGTGTAATTAACGTGCATACATACATACACATACTCATACGATATCGATACAGATAAACCACACACATATAAAAACACAAGACTCATACAAATAAACTTAGTATGCTTTCATATATACATACATATAGTCACATTAATGCAAGTCTATTCATACATACATACATACATATAGTCACATGGATACGAGTCTATGGAAAAATACTGTTAGTAATGTTGTATGTATTAAGTGCATGTACACAAACGTATATTATTACTATGATTATTGTAGTAATATTAATGTTATTACAATTATTATTAGTAGAGTGATCTAAATATACGATGAACATTGTAATCAAACGTAAAATATTAAAATTTAGAGAAACTATTACATGTATGAAATTTAATAACTAGTTTTGAGATTATTATTTATTTATTATTATTAATGTTACTTTTATTATTATTATTATTGTTATTATAATATTATGATTATTGGATTATTATTATTGTTTCTATTAGTATTATTAGTAATTAGTATTTTTATTGTTGAGTAAATCTTTATATAATTTTAGGTTACAAAAATATATCTATACTTAACGTGGGACCCATTCGTTAGGTATAGGCGACTGAAACTATGGTGTTAAGCTGCCGTGTAAATGGCAGAGGTGAAGTATGGAGGAAAAAATTAAGGGGTCACGTATAGGCCTTAGGGTGACGTATAGAGGTAAAAAAGGGGTCACATATAGGGCTAATGGTGACGTGTACATCCCTCATTTAAGATGTTTAACTCCCATTTTGGCCTATACTCCAGCTTTATATTTGTATTTACTATCGACAAAGAACCCAAATATGATGCAACTATAGTTAAAAAAATTTGGGATAGCTTAGTGGTAATCCTAATTAAAAGAAATAATAAATTTAAAAAAGATGTGTTTGGATCTACTTTTAATTTTTGTATGCTTCAGTTACCACTTTTTGTATGTTTCTTGTATTTTGTTAATTATCTAGTTTATAGAACAATGCTAAAAAATTAAAAAAAAAAATTTGACCTAACCTTCACGTAGAGAGATTTACGTGACGGTTCTTAGACATCCCCCGACACACACACCCGATATTCCCGGACGTTGTACTATCATGCTCTAACAGTTATACGTGAAGGATAAGTTTATCCTTCACCCCTTAATTCTTACCTTCACGTACAGAGCTCTACGTGAGGGTTCTTAGACATCCCCCAACACACCCCCGACATTCTCTGACGTTGTACTATCATGCTCTGACAGTTATACGTGAAGGATAGGGTTATCCTTCACCCCTTAATTCTTACACCCCCTCTACACGTGAAGGGGAGGGAGAAGTGGGAGCTGCTTTATTTTGACACCCCTCCTATACGTGAAGGGGAGCCCTATCCTTCACGTATAGAGCTGGTGTATTAAAAAAAAGGGGGGTGTCTTTAAGAAACCCCTATTATAAGGGGGTTTCTTATTAACACTCTCCCTTTTTTTAATACACCATTTCTATATTCTATACGTGAAAGATAGGGTTATCCTTCACATATAGAGGGGTGCATAAAAAAATAGTCACTCTTTCACCTCTCAAAACAATAACTGCTAGTTTCACGTCAGTGTTGTCGGGTCATGTTTATTTTTATCTTTTTATCCTTCAGGTATGGAGCAATACGTGAAGGTTAGGTTTAAATTTTTTTTAATCATCTTATATTTTAACGCAAACATAGAATATATGAATATTTTTCCTAAGCTCCTTTACGTATAGGGAAATACGTGATGAATATATTTAATTGTTTTTAGTTTCACTTGGTATTTTCTCGTCAAACATAGTATTATTTCTTATAAAAAATAAGAACGTCTACGATTTTAGAAATATGCAACTCCACGTTGATATTTTAAAGAGTTAACCAGTTTCGGTTTATAAAAACAGTTTTTTGAAAGAAAAAAATTGGGCAATTATGTTAATCTCTAGTCTCTTAACCCACAACTAAATTCATACAAAGTTGCATACAAAAAATAAATTACATGTCATGAAACATTCCGGTTAGCATAACCGCTTAGTGTTTAAACTTATTTCTTAAGTATGTTTAGGTGTTTAAAAAAATTAAACATAACCTTCACGCATTGTTCTATACGTGAAGGATAAAAAGAAAAAAAAAACATGACCCGACAATACCCAGACAATATTGACGTGAAACTAGGAGTTAGTGTTTTGAAGGGTGAAGATGGGAGTTAAACGTGACAACTTTTTTATATTGCACCATCTCTATACTTGAATAATATCCCTATCCTTCACGTATAGAGGGGGGGGGGGGTGTATTATAAAAAATGAAGGGATGTCCCTATAAGAACCCTATTATAAGTTATATCGGTGAAGAAAATTTTAATGGATGAGAAATAGACCTGAGAAAAAACCGGTTTATCAGAACTAAATATCAGTTTGAAAATTGAAACAGAATTAAAATCGATATGAACCGATTCGTATAGGTTTCTAGGTTATTATATATTTTAAACTAAAACAGGTTTTTGACTTTGTACAATTGTACATCTCTAATCAGAAGGTTAAAAATTGAGCATTTACCTTCCATGCACATAATATATTAATATAAGTATGTATGCACCATGCAAGAGTAATTTTACTATGCAAGTAGTATACACATATAAATGTATGCATGCATGCATCAACATGTTAATTATAACAATGAGTCAATGATATCACATACACATACATAAAAGTGAGATCTCCGATCTTGATCTACACCCTACCGGCCACCATAACGTACGTATCACATGCTGCCATCCAATATCCTGAAACAAACCATGTGTATCAAATTATTGGGGAAAATAGTCTAGATCTTAAATTTGGTTATCATAGAGACTCTTTATTTTTTAGAACTACAAGAAAACTGAATCAATAATATAAATGGACTCGCAACTATAAGAAACTGAATCAATAATATAAAAATGTCTTTCGCAAAGATGGCTGGGTGGTTTAAAGCCCCGGTCTCGAAAACCGATATAGTCTACTATCGAGGGTTCGAATCCCTCTCCCTCTTTTTTGCTTGTTGAATAGATTTTTTCTTTACTGTCACTTGTTGTTTATTGATGTGCTAAGGCACTGCATATGTTGTTTATTGATGTGCTAAAATTACTACACTTTTTATTTTGTTGAGAGACATTTGAATTGATCATAGAAAACCACTATTATTGTTATTGGTGGATGGTTAGATATGTGTGCCCACACTGCCTTCTCATACATCACTGCATTAGTACTATAGATAATATATACATTATATTGTTATTGTTTTCGTTATTGGCACACATGGGTATTTTCGGTTAGATGATCATACTTAATT
Organism: Deinandra increscens subsp. villosa; assembly: GCA_039602395.1. NCBI lineage: Eukaryota > Viridiplantae > Streptophyta > Magnoliopsida > Asterales > Asteraceae > Deinandra > Deinandra increscens. The sequence goes on from JBCNJP010000007.1 coordinate 125,398,653, forward strand.
TCCTTCTTATTGATCATCATATTGTTACTGTTATTGATTTTTATGTTGCTATTGTTAATTCTGTTACTGAACAGTATTTGACTCAGTCGTGTTTCTTTTGTTGTTTTCTTAGTGTACACGAGAAGTACGCAAGGGAACCTCGAAGATAGAGTGGTAATTAAGAACTTAGACATTGTAGATGAAGAACTATGTTGATTATTAAGCAAATTTCATGGATATTGTATTTATGTTGGATTATTATTGGGTAGCTACTGTAACTGTAAGACTTGAAATTAAATGAATAGTTAATTTTATCTCTGTTTATCCTATCGTGTGACACACTAGCCCTAATTTAGGGGTGTTAGGTTGTTCGTAGTGGGGCGTTATAGGGCAAAAAAATGTAACATGGCGCCCCTATAACGCCCCTCCACCACCCCCCGGGGCGCCATGTTAGCCAAAATTGTCTCGGGCGTTACCTGCATAACGCCTCCCCCCTTTGATGTTTTTTTTTTATTTTTTTTTTGCTTTTTTCTTATTGGTTCTCCACTTCACATAACCCCCCTCCTCATAACCCCCCCACTACACCTCTTTACTCATAACCCCCCCATATGCCACATGTCACATAACCCCACCTCTCTCAAAATCTCCACTACACATAGCCTTATAAAGAGAACCGAGACAACTATGTTATATACTAGGATGTGAAGTATAACCACTCCGATTTAGACTCAGGGAGCAAATAGATGGACTGAAATCATTAGGATTATATAAGACTAATCAATGTTTTAAAAACCGGTTCGAACCGGCCGGTTCAACCGGTTCAACCGCGAATCGCCCTCCTCACCGGTTTTTTATATCCCGGTTTTTTGGCAATAACCGGACCGGGTTAGACCGGCCGGTTTTCCGGTTTTTTTCCGGTTCAACCGGTTTTCTGATTTTAATTTTTTTTTATTTTTTTAACTTTTTTAAAATTTTTATTATTTTTTAAAGTTTAAAACTTATATTTTCTTATGAAATACATATTTGATATTATTTTCGAGTGGATTATAATTGTATTTTAACTACTTTTGTTGGGGTGTACAAGTTTATTAGCATTTTTTATTAAAAAAATATATATATAAATCCCCTAACCGGTTCAACCAGCCGGTCTAACCGGTCCGACCGGTCGAACCGGTCCGACCGGTCGAACCGGTCCCGAAAGGTTTTCCGGTTCAACTAAAAAACCGGTTTTTAAAACATTGAGACTAATGATCATCAAAATAATTCAAATTCAAAAGTTAATTATCAAAGTCAAGTTCTTATAAGATACAAGTTCCTATCAAAAAGGTATCAATGTTCCTATTGAGGCATTGTTTCATGAAGATACTATTGATGTTAGAGTTAATTCCGAGGCCGATGACATATACATGGATTTTTATTTATGGGGGCAAAATACGAGCTGACATGACAGAAATAGATCCGGTGAAAAAACAATAAATTATTTTAATAGTCAGTTTACCTTAATTAAATAAACAAATATCTAACACAAAAATACTATTAACTAGATTTCGGAAGTTCGTGTGTTGACGTTTGATAATACGGGTATATAAAACAATTATATTATTATGACGTCATATAAAAAAAAATATTGTAACGACCCAACCGTTTAAAAATATCGAGACTATGAGCTAAAAACTATGCTATATCACACGAACATAACTATTAGACCATCAACTCCTTTGCTAAATTTGTTGAGATTATAAATGGAAAAATAAAGAAAATCTATGCTATACGCCATCAAATCACATGTTTAATTGGTTACGTTAAATACGAAACAAATAGATAAATAAATAAAAATAACTATTTTTTCGTGTGTATGTTGACATGTTGGTATTCATAGTGGGTTTCTCTTTGTTTTTAATGCAGAATGTTAATAAAAATACTACTAAACAAATGATGGATATTATGTCATTAAAACTATTTGCTTTCTATTTTTAATGAACGGAAATTTTGTTCACAATAGGTTTGAAAGTGATAATTTGAACCCTCACATCACCAAGATTACTATTTTTTTTTAACGACGAAGAATATTATTGCACTAGCGAGTAGCTAGGAAAAAGAAAGGAGTACAGATACAATAACAAAAAACATCAAATGAAATACAAAGCATCAAAAGACCATTTGGACCAGTCCAAATCTAGTTGCTTCCCCCGGTGTTTGGTCCAAAGAAAGGAGGAGGATTTGATTTCTTCCACAACGGCTCTCGAGTGTGTATTCCTTCCTTGAAACTCTTTTCTGTTCCACGCAATCCATATGTTCCAAAGAGTGCAGGAAGCAATAAGCAATAAGGAGTTGAAAGCTTTTGCTCCCAGTGGCGATAAAACTAGATTTGACAATAGGTCCTCGATCGAACCAGACGTGTAAAAGTCATGCTTGCACCAAGTTTTGATTGTATTCCAGATCTGCCCCGCAAGGGGACAGGAAAGGCATACATGCTCAACTGTTTCGACAGGAAAGGAACACCAGGGACAACTAGAACAAGATAATGAAATACCTCTTTTGACTAATTCAGATTTTGCCGGTATGCGATTGAGAACGGCCCTCCATGTAAAAAGGTTTACTTTTTTAGGTATCCAGCTGAGCCACGAGTGTTTGTATTACTTTTTTTAGGTATCCACCAAGATTATTTAGAAATGTAAATTCTTATACAACACAACACAAAACACAAGATACCATCAAATCACCATTTTTATTTGCTTTCTATTACTTTTCTTTTCATCAAGTTTATTTGTACTTTTTACTTTCTTAAAGGTAAATGGGCCCTAAAACTACCAAGCTATTGTCATTCCTCGACTTTACAACCAATTTGGATTTTGGATGAATTGTCATGGAAAAAATAGCTAAACACCACAAGAATTATTATTGACTTTATCCGTATTTACCTGTAACGATTTATTCGATATTTATTTTATTTATTTATGTAATAGAAAGCAATAGACAGTCACGGTCCGCTAATGCGGACTAATCCATTGATAAGAAATTTGTTATCTTAGTTTGAGGTATCATGTTTAAACCCAGACAATTGTATAATATGTGTAAGTATAAATATAAATTTGCCTTTAAAAAAAAGTCTGGTAACATTGGTGAGTGTCTATCCATGATTAAATCCCTAAAGTGTAGGCTAATAGGTGGTAATCACGGAATATTTCATGCATCGATCCAATATTTAGTTCATAGCTTTATTAAAAGTCTAGTTTTAGTAGGTCTGGTTTAAAACTAGTACACCTAGTACCAAACCTGTTACACATATCTCCATGATTTTTATAAACAATTTACAAGAAATTAGAAAGCAATTTACAAATTTTTTTAACGGTATATTTGGATTACTGACGGAGACATTACCACCCATCTGATCGTCTCCAATGTCCATCAGGAGAAAACTCACCATGTGTGAGAAACCTCCTGGCTAACTTGTAACCCCCATTTATTTATTTATTTTGTTAGAAGTAGGACTTGAACCCAGACCGCCCCTTTATAATGTCTTTGGGTATCTACCTTAGCCAATTGGACTAGAGATCATTGATGACAATTTACAATTTTAACCATGCAATCTGCGGGTATTTGGTGATATATGTGGACAATAAGTATGATTTCCGGTCTCATCAGTAACTGATCCGTTCAAGACCGCAACCGACCCGCCATGATGTGCATGATTCGCTTTGGTTTTTAAGCCCAACTGAAACCGATACATTTGGTTTTTTAATTTTTGTAAATGATCGGTTTCGGTAGGTTACCCACAAATTTTTTTTGGCTCAATTTTTTGAGCTTGACCAATTTGATTCTTAAATTTTAGGCTTAGAAAATAAAACTTAAACCATCGCAAATACATTTGATGAATTTGGCCTTACAAGAAATTAGAGATCCTAGTATGCTCCTATGCTCCTTTTGAACAATAAAGGAATGTTCATGCATAGATGTTTTATAAACCAAAAACAATATGTAAGCTTGCTTCTTATAAACCAAATATGTTTCTCGTATACTCGAGGTTATGGTGGTAAATGTACTAATAGTTATACAAAGTAATGAGAAACACAAAAAATACATGAAAATTTTAGGTTTTATGTGGGTTTGGTTCGCTTTGGCTATCTCGTTTTCATGGATGATGAAAACCAAAACTGAAACCATTGCTTATTAGATATAGTAAATATGAACCATTAGTTTTCCGATTACGGTTTAGTTTTTTGGTTTTTATGCTCACCCCTACAACCCAGTTATAAAATGGTTCTTTTTGGCCTGGTCTTTGCCTTTGTAACGAGAATAAAATTATAAGGGTGAGATCCCCTAAAACAATGTTTTGTCTTTATTGATTTTTTGTACTAGAATTATAATGTTTATACTGGATTTGTATTTCTTTGTAATGTATTGTAAATCCAGTACAAAGAACATGAACCTAATATAAAAAAATCAGTAGAATATATGTTTTTAACGTTTTTAAACAAAACACCATTTCTATTTGATAATCTACCTGAAATTGTAATATGCACAATACTAATTGGGTCAATGGTGGCCCATCTCATCTGACTTGAGACTGAAGGCCAATGAAGCCCAACAATAAAGGGTATGTGGTTACCATTTACCAAGTTACCGTAACTTTTTAAATCCAGTAGAAAAATATAAATTCAATAAAATAAATCGGCACAATATATGTGATTTTAACGTTTTTAGACAAAACCCTTATTTTTGATATTGTCTCTAAAATTATAATATGCAGAATACAAATTGGGTCAGTGGTGGCCCATTGTCATTATCTGGCTTGAGACTGAAGGCTAGTGAAGCCCAACAATAAAAAGGTATGAGCTTTCTAAAGTTATTGCAGCCTTTGCGATTTACCTCATTTTGGCTAGACGTTGGATTCAGTTAGCACTTAGAAGGGGATACTAGAGGTGCAAATCCCAAACCGGTTTGGGCTCTCAAACCGGTTCTGAAACCGGTCAAAACCGATTTTGACCAACCCGGTTCCCAAACCGGTTTCAGTCGGTTTGGCCCAAACCGGTTTGAAACCGGTTTCTTCACATGCTTTTAAGAGCCGTTATATATACGTTATATAGCCGTTGGGATGCTTTTGTGACCGTTTTTCTAGCCGTTTTTTAGCCCTTTTATGCCATTTTGACCCTATATAACTCTCATTATCTCTTACAAACATTACCCCACTTTTTACATTCTCAAAAACACTCAAACATATTACTTCTTTCAATCAAGATGGCAAGTTCAAGTCATTTTAGCAATGCCAACGTTGATCCTCAACCCGGTAGTGATGATGACGTATTTGCCGTTGTGAAGATTGTAACAACCAAGAGAGAGCCGAAGTTGTTCGGTGTTCATTTTGAGTTGTGTGAAATGAAAAACAGTTTCAAAAAGACTCGGTGTAGGTATTGTGGAGCATTTTTCAACGGAGATTCGAACTCGATTCAACGAAACCATTTGAAGATCGATCTAAATCGACGGAGGCAATAAAATAACTTGTGTTTGTAATGTTTTAAGTTTGAATTTAATAAAAGAGTATGTTTTTTTAGTTTTTATAATTTTTTTTAAAAAAAATAGTTAAGCGTAGGAACCGGTTTGGGCTAGGAACCGGTTTGGGCGGTTTGGGATTTTTCACAAGGAAACCGGTTTCCAAACCGAACCAGTTCCAAGTCAAACCGATTTTGGTCAAAACCGGTTTCTAAACTGAACCGGTTTCTATTTGAAACCGGTTTTTGCACCTCTAAGAGATACCATATAAACACTAAGTAAGATATCATTCGGCTAAATACGCTTTACTAAACCAGACTACGCATTAAGTAAAAACTTGAACAAGTTAAAAACCATAACCACTATTATATCAACAATCAACATAACAACTTTTGATTACACACCTGAAAAAAAACATAAATACAAAAGGGAAAACAAGAACACTTAAACTTCAAACAAAGGGAAAATTAGGAACATCTAACCTTAATCTCCCTCTTTATTTATTGACGATTAATTCAACCACACAAACACGAAAAAAGATGTGTTTCGCTAACAGCTTATGGATTCAACGCAAGAATTGAATTTGCCTATGTATCACACTAAGAAGTCCAAACCTTTTATAAGGTTTTTGAGGTTTCCTAACATTGTACTACGAAAGAACGTTCACCTTTTGTCTATTCAGCATTGGCCCAATCCTTACGGATATCAAAAGAATAGCTGATCTCCAAGTAGCACTTGTTGTTATCATCGACAAACTGCAAAACCGAAATAAAGGGTTTATATCGGGTATGAACAACACACATACACATGATCCATAAGTTAAATGAAATTAGAGGAACCAGTTGACATTCTAAGGTCAAAAGACACTTAAGTTTGACATCAAAACTCAAGAGGCATTACAAATAACAGAGTATAATTATAGAACTAGATGATTCCTTTAAAATAATTAAATTAGGTTTCCTAGATAATTACCAATTCACTTTAGATAATTAACTGGATTAGGGGTTGGCTTGTATTTGCTCACATAGCCCAATTGTTGGAATTAAGCCCAACAAACATATGTATACAAAACAATTGTATTTCTACAACGCAATGTAAAAAAAGTAAAACAAACTAAAATATAATAAAAATAATAATATTAATAATAATAATAATAACAAAAGACAAAAACACAGAAAAGGACAAAGTAATGCTTTATATTTTGTCCCTAGCAATTTTTTGGGTGTTGCTAGGGACACCCAAAAAATTGCTAGGGACACCACCCTTAATGGCCCATTAAGGCCATAATGTCCCATTTGTATAAATCTAAATGCTCCATTATGTCCTTAATGCCCAGTTAAGTCCTGACACCTTATTTAACACAATTTCATAGGGATCGGCGCCAATGATTGGAGAGAGATATGACATAAATGTCCAGTTAAGCCCTAAATGGGGCATTAAGGATCCCAGAAATTTTCTAACTTACATTTGACCCTTTTTGCTTCAAACTTGTATTTTTTTTTAAATTAAAAGTAACATTTTATAAAAGTTTATAAAATTTGTTTAACTTTTTAGTAACTTACAAATATTGAAATGTTAGTTTGTTTTATTTGTTACTAAAAGTTTATAAAGTTATCTCGGGGAATAAAAGTTAATAAATGTTTTTCGTTAACACGAGTATAAACGATCGTATGGTCGTATATTATAAGTTTTTTTCTCTATTTATTTTTAATAACTTGTTCAACATTTCTTTTTAATAACTTACAAATATTAAAACGTTAATTTTTTATATTCGCAACTAAAAGTTTTTTGAAAATTAATAATGATAAATAATAATAATAATAATAATAATAATAATAATAATAATAATAATAATAATAATAATAATAATAACAATAACAATAATAACAACAACAATAATAATAATAATAATAATAATAATAATAATATTTTTAAAATAATAAAACGTTAAAGTCTATAAGTTGTGTCGTCAAAGTATAAAACTATAAAAAAGTATACTAAAAAAATGAAAGTAGAAAATATTATACGTACATATATATACATATATAGATACACATATTCACTCCATGCAAATACAACTAGTTATGCGTATCTCCCTTAATACACTGAATTTGGAACTTACAATAATTATTATTTATTATTATCATTATTATTATTATAATTATTGTTATTATTAATCTTATTATTAATATTTATTTATTATTATTATTATCATTATAAAACTTATTATTACTATTGTTTAACTTATTATTATTATTATTATTATTATTATTAAACTTATTAGTATTATTATTATTATAAAACTTATTATTATTAAACCTATTATTATTTATTAATATTATTATTATTATTATTAAACTCATTATTTATTACTAATATTATTATTACAAAACTTATTATTATTATTATGAAAATTATTATTATAATTATTATTAAACTTATTATTATGATTACACATATATATGTACACATATTCATATAAATATAATTATACATACATATATATACATATATAGATACACATATTCACTCCATGCAAATGCAACTATTTCTGCGTACCGCGCCCAATACAATGAATTTGGAACTTATAATAATTAATTATTATTATTATTAAACATTATTATTACGATTACTATTACTTATTATTATTGAACTTTTTTATAATTATTATTATTAGTACTATTATTATTAAACTTAATATTATTTTTTATTATTAATATTATTTATTATTATTAAACTTACTTTTATTATTATTATAATAAATATTATTATTATTATTATTATTATTATTAAACGTAATTTCCATTAAGGCCTTAACTTTCCACTAAGGGCCTTAACTCACCACTAGTGGGCCATAATTCCCCAGTAATGGGGTTACCTTAATTGCCCATTAAGGCCTTAATGGCCCATTAAGTTTCTAAACGCCCCATTAAAAACCCAAATGTGGCATTACTGAGGAGCATAATGCTACTTTATGCTCTTAATTGGCCACTAAGGTTGAAAGTAATGCTTCATTAAGGCCTTAATCCTGCATTAAGATTTTCACATTTTCAACATTTTATATTATTTAGATGTATATAAACATATATAAACTCAGATACATGTTAGTATACATACACACACATATATAGGTACACATATTTATATAAAAATAATTATACATACATATATATACATATATAGATACACATATTCACTCCATACAAATGCAACTGTTTCTACGTATCTCGCCCAATACAATGAATTTGGAACTTATAATAATTATTTATTATTATTATTATTAAACTTAGTATTACTATTATTATTATTTATTATTATTATTATTATTAAACTTTTTATAATTATTATTATTAGTACTATTATTATTATTTATTATTATTAATAAACTTATTATTTATTACTATTATGATTATTACTATTATAAAACTTATTATATTATTAAACTTATTATTTATTATTATTATTATAAAACTTATTATTTTTATTATTTTTTTTATTAAACTTATTATCATTATTAAATTTATTATTATTTATTGTTATTATTATAAAACTTATTGTTATTATTATTATTATTAAACTTATTATTTATTATTTATTATTATTATAAAATTTATTAAGGTCACATCCACTTTATTCCTCGTATGCAAAGATGTTAAATTTAAAATCTTAATGCTCAATTAAGACCTAAATGGGGTGTTAAGACACAATAACTATTAGTGGGGATATGTGAAAATGATTGGAGAGAAGAAACTTCCTTAATGGCCCACTAAGACCTAAATGGGGTGTTAAGACACAATAATTGGCTTAATGGGGATCCGTGCAAATGATTGGAGAGAAGGAACTTTAAGCTTAATGCCCATCAGTGTCTCTAGCAAAAAAAGATGTGCCTAAAGAAAAGGGCATTTTGTTATCCATGCGAGACTTGATCATTCTCATCTTAATTTTAATATCTTAATGTTAATGTCTTTAAGGTAGTCACATCAACAGCCAATGTGACTATGAATCATTATTCATTGGCTTATATGTTTTAATTGACCATTAAAGTTTTGTGCCTTGAAGTTTGGCATGTTTTTCATTTCTTTAATGAGGTAACATGATGCAGAGGATGCTCCCTTTTCTTATTTAATAAATTTACCACAATACTTTAGCACTTCGAATTTTGACCATATTGAATAATTGCCATATAACCCACTCGACTTTAAAGGTGGGGGACAGGCGAGTAAAAACAAGAAAAACATTATGTCACTAAACTAACCGAATGAACATGGATATAGTTACATTTGGTTTTGTTTATTCAACTTTAATCAAACACCAATATTAGCCGAGCATATATTTTTATGTTCGTGTTCGTTTATTAAAAGGAAAGAGCATGTTCATATTCGTTCGTTAAAGACTAAACAAACAGTTTATGAACGTAAACGAATACAAATGTAGAAGAAGAGAAGACAAACTTAAACGAATACAAATGAATTGACATACATGTAAACAAATAAACAAATCTAACACATGATGAGACTAGTACAAAGAGTAAAGTGACTGTACAAAATGGTTTCAGATCCTAAAAAATGGTAGTGCCGTAGTGAACACAAAAAGTAAAGTAATTGTACAAATGACTTAATTAGTAAAGTGTGAAATCCTAAAAAAAATTGCGTTGAGCTAATTATAATTCATAAATAATTTATTTATTAATAAAATTAAGCATACTTAAATGAACAAACATATAAATAAACGAAGATAAACGAAAATAAATAAACGGACGTTCACGAACATAAATGAACGAACGAGACATGTGTTCATGTTTATTTATTTAATTAAATGAACAGGAAATTATGCTCATGTTCGTTCATTTATTAAATAAACAAACATAAACGAACTTCTAGCCGAACGATTCACGAACTATTCATTAAATGTTCGGTTTATTTACAGGCCTTAAAAACATTACTCGCTTTCGCTTCCCATAAACTCTTTCATTCATATCAAAGTCACATTATTTAAAATTAAAAATAATGACAACATTTATTATAAAAAAATTACAAACTAAATATAAAAATAGAAAAACAACCTAACAAACTAAAAATAAACGATTTAAATTTAAAAAAAAATACAACTACTAATTTTAAATGTGCGGATAGTTTATTTTTTTAAAATACTTCAAACTACAACATATTGAAATCATTGTCATAAGTGTACGTGGAAATATTCGATAAGTGTTTCACTTAATGCATCGTCTTGGTCTTCTGATAGTTGGATTTGTTGTATACGGTGTTGATTCTTGCAACCTTCAACCTCATATCACGATATTTCGACATGAGCATGTCAGTTGAATAATAGTGAAAAAGGGTTAAGATTGGTTTCAATGATATAGACGTTGTGGGGGTTGGGAGCCAGTTTGCCTGGGTGAAACCGATTCTTGCACGTGTGCGGGGGAGGGGGGGGTGTTCCCGATTGGTCTAAACCACCCATGTCACCAAGCCGAAGCCGTGAGGGCTCCCTCCCCCCTTATGACATTAACTTAATATCTGAAAAAAATATTTATAAAACTTTTGGTAATTGAAGTTTGATGTTTTAATCACTCTTTTTTAACGGTAAATTTGGATCATTGACAGAGACATTATATCACCACCTGATCATCTCCAATCCCCATCATAAGGAAACTCGCCACAAGTGAGAAAACCGGAAACCCTCTAGCCCAACTTATAGCCTCAATATTTTATTTTTTTGTTACAAGCGAGACTTAAACCCAAAACCTCATGGTAAATGGTCATACACCTTTGACACTAAGCTAAGCCAGTGGTTATGTTTTAATCACTCTTTTCATATTTACATTTCTATCAAAGAAAAGACCTACAAGTTATCAAAATATATAGTTAACGGTTTTATGTTTATATAACGTGACGTATTTGTCCTCAATCCTCATCACTTTATAAATATTCAAAAATATCATTGTGTGGAATTTTTCTTTATAACCACATCTCGACATAAATTGATATATATTTACATTTATCAACTTAAAGCAAATAGTGAGTGCATTTTAATTTGGGTACGTGGTTCCATTATATGGATCTCTTGACAACCTCTTAATATTTTTTTTTACCTTTTTAGATTATTTTTTTAATTTATTTTATTTATTTTTGTTCCAGTTTCATACTGTTGCCGTTAAGTATTTAATTTTATGTAGTTTACGTGGTAACGCTTATTAGTTTTTTATATATCATTATATATCTTTTTTAATTCTTTTTTAAATGGTTTTTAAAAACATTTATTTGGTTTTAATTTTAGTTTCACACATTTATCTTTAGGTATCTATTTTTTTTAGCGTTATATTGAAGTCTAGCTCCTTCTAATTTTAACATCGTTGCGTTATTATTTTTTTTTTGTATTTTCGTTTTATTTATGTTGCACTTTAGCAATTAGCAATGCAACTATTTGTGTACTATCCGCAACAACGTGCAAGTATTAAAATCTATTTTATTTTAAACCGGACACAACTCATTTCGCTCAACATCAAGAATAGCTAGGCAACATGATGGTTGGCTTCCTAACTAAAAGATTATGAGTTCAAGTTCTGCAACGTATTGGCATGATGAATTTACCGTTAAAAAAATGAAAAAGTTGATCAAACACTTGTAGTAACTCATAATTGCATGTACAAAGCAAAGATTACAAGCCACCCTTAATAACATCAAGATGCACACTTTATTTTCTTTATTCTTGAAAAAGCAAACTAATCCAGCCTGGGAACCAAATATTATAACTACCAGCAAACTCTGCCTGCATCCTCCCTTTCATAATTAAAACCCTAGTTTCTACCCAATCCATGCTAGCCACGTGGCCAAGGCTGCCTTTGATTACACAATAACTGGTCCCAGGTGGAATTTCACAAACTTTTAATTCAAACTAAAGATAATAATTAAACAGATCAACAACAAGGAGTAGTGAGCAGTACTTCAGTTCTACTCTGCTGCATCACCTTCTTCTTTCTCCTCAGCCTTCTCTTCTGCTTCATGAGCATCACCTTCAACCTCATCTTTTGTGGTCACCTGATCTGTTGGCTCAGTTACGGTTACAGTTTCGGTTTCGGTTTCAGTTTCCACTGGTAATTTAGATTCTGGTTCTTTGGTTTCTTTAGCCTCTTCCTCCACACACGGCTCAGGTGCCACCTTTGCAGGCTGATCATCCAAAGGGATTATAACTTCACCTTTTTCTTCTTCTTTTAGAACCACTTTGGTTTCAACCTCAGCTGCAAGGGCTTCCGGTTCGGGTTCAGGAGCAGCAACTACAGTGGTGTCAACTGGTTCCTTAGGGAGCTGGTCCTGATCTTGTGGGTCATGTGGTGCAGTTACTATTGTTTCTTGATCATTTGTCGACTTCTTGATGTCGTCTTCAGTTTTCTCGATGATCGGTTGCTCCTCCGGTTTCTCATCATGCAGTGCTGTTGTTGCTGATACAACCTGCATCATATCATTTAATTTGCATGTTTAATTATTTATCTCACTACCAAAAAATCTAATTTCTTCCATCAGTTTTAATAAGAGACAGGGATAGAATTTTTTTTAAGGGTAGCTCAAATTTCTTATCTTTTTTCGTAACAAGAAACAGGGTCAGAAAATCATTAAAGTGTACGAGTGGAAATTGGAAAAGTAACAAATAAAACTGTTCACATACGTTAAAAACACACTGTTTTGTTTTTGTTTTTGTTTTTTTTTTTGTTTGGCATTTACAGTATAACAAATAATCATCACTAGAAAACAACTGATCAAGGGACGATAATGGATACACCGAAGGTCATAGATGAATAGATACAGGCGTGCTGAATAAGAAAGATACCTGAGCAGTAGCCATAGATGCAGGAGCAGCGAAGAAGAAGAAAAATATATAGAAGGGAAAGATGGTGAGTGATGGAGTTTTGAGGGTGTGTTGAAATGGTGGGGAAACATGGGTTTATATAGAAGTGTGGTTCATGAGAGAGAAATGAAGACATATGATGTAATGATGTATGTCTACACAATATATACAAATTTCATGTGACTCATTTCTTATTTTCCCAAATTTTCATTATACTTTTATACTATGTACGTACCCTTGTGGTTACTTTATTGGTATTGTATCTTTTTTCCCCTTCTTTTTTCCTTTTACTTTTTCTTATCAGTCATAATAATGATCATGTTAATTAAAGTGCAAACAATAAGGACCATAATTAATCATACTTTTTTCTTGATTGTGATTATTATTTTGAAATGTGTGAAGATTAGCATGAAAAATGAATTAAAGACGTGATTTGATATGCTTTATAATGTATATTATAAACTAAGTTAGTAACCCGTGTATTACACGGGCTGAATTTACCTTCATAATATTTGATAAAATACAAAAGAAAAACAATTAAATAGATTTGAAATTATAAATGGCATAATTTATTACAAAACATTAACTTGTGATTGTATAAGGAAATTTATTATGTTAACTTTGTCATTTTTTTTTAAAAAATGAAATTTTAGTTTGGATATAATTGGTAATTAGCCTTAAATTGATAATTTCTAAAATTGATAATTGAATGTGATTTTGACATGTGGCAATGATGATGTGGACTCTCTAGAAATAAGACATTTGGCAAATTTTTAGTGCTTTATTAGTATTAAAGATAAAGATATAAGCTCTTCGTTTTAGTAAAGTTTTAGGATCAGTTTATGTATGAATGGTGTGACATTTGTGCTGACTCTGACAAGGCATTCAAGATGGCGAACGTAGTGTTGTGAAGACACAAAAGAGGTATAGCCAGTGTAGCGAGTGCACTAGTTAAAACTTGTGTTTGTGTTTTTGAAAAGTTTAGTCTTCTATTGTATAAGTTGTGTAAATACATTTTTGTCGCTTGCGTGAGTTTTGAGGTGACAAAAATAGTAAACACTTGTTCCTTATAAGAGGTTGGAGAGCTTTAGAGTGGCATATTAGAGTGAAACTTCTAAGGTAATTGTTTCTTTTACAACAAATACAAGTGATGACCTTATAGGTTGTGAACTACCCTAACTCGCACTTGAACTCACGCACGTGAGTGGCTTGGGCGATGAGCTCATTTAGCCCTTTGCACTTCGAATTGTCGCAAGCCACTTGAGAGCTTCCTTTATGTTTCTGGAAGGTGTAACGAGCTTTCTGCTGGTAGGTTAGAGTACTATTGATGATGTTAGTAAGTTTGTTACTGATGATTTACCAAGTCCTGGTAGTTATAGTGTTTCTCTTGATGATGCGTCACCAAGGTTGCTACCGATAACATCATTAGTAGTGAATTCCTACTAATCGGCTTCATCTTGACCATAATTGCTATTGTTGTTTAACATTGTTACTATTAATTAGTTTTCCAAACCTAATTTCAAGTCAATTCTATATATTTTTAAGCAATTGCTAGCTTTAGTCTTATTATATTGCAAACCAAATCAAGGAATCAACTTTTTCACTTCATAGTTTTTAATATAGTTAATAATACAATCAATTGGACAAAATCACCAACCATAAACTCTTCGTGGTTCGACACCTTGCTTACCCTATCTAATAAGGTAAATAGGATCACAATTCTTCTATCTTTGATTAGTACCTTCGATACCGATCAGGCTTCTTATGTTATTGGCATCAAATACGTCGATATAGTAATAATAGGATTTTGGGTTTGTCTCAAAAGGCTTATATTGTGCGTGTCCTTACACGTTATAACATGCAACATAGCTCTCCTTCCACAGCTCTAGTATATAAGGGAGATGTTTTTTGTTCTTTTCAATGTCCGAAAATAGAGATTGAAAAGGAGCAAATGAGAATGATACCTTACGCCTTAGTAATTGGAAGACTTATGTATGCTTAAGTCTGTACTCATCCAGATATCGCTTATAGCATTGGAATTTTAGGTTGTTATCAGACTAATCCTGGCCTAGAACTAGGGGTGAGCATGGTTCGGTTCGGTTCGGTTTTTTGCTCGAACCGAACCGAAACCGAATGTTTCGGTTCCTAGAAAAAAAAACATTCGGTTTCGGTTTTTTTCGGTTCGGTTTTTTCGGTTTGGGTTTGGTTCTGGTTTTTTTTTATCGTATGTGGTTAATATATTTTTAAACTTTAAATGTCTAGTCTAAAAAGATAATTACATAATAGTAACAAGCAACTACAGTCGTAACATAAATTCGAAAAACAAAAGTCACACATGACACGCGTAACCATACAAAATAAAGTGGTTTTAAATTTAATGGATAGTGTCGTGACTTCAGATGAAAGGACGATGCTAACTGATATCGTCATTAGTGTCGTGACTTCATTTAGACGTTTGGTGTTCTTGAAATATGAAACTAGTTTAGATTTGAAACTACGATTTAAAATTTAGAATTACCTTCCTAAAATACTAATTTACACATAGGCCCTCGGTTCGGTTCGGTTTTTCGGTTCGGTTTCTATTCTACATGAAACCGAAACCGAACCGTTACTTTCGGTTCGGTTTTTTTCGTTTTTTTTTTTCGGTTCGTTTTTTTCGGTTCGGTTTTGTCGGTTTTTTCTGTTCCGGTTCACAAGCGTCACACACAAGTTTGAGTCTCGAAACATTGGTGATTAACTGAAAATTGTTAAGTGTTGTGACTTATGTGCAAAACTGTTACATGAAATTGATTGTGTTTACGTGTTATGATATATGACATGTTTATACTTGTATTAATCGTATCGAATGTGGGAATATGTTAAAATGTTATTAAACATAAGAACCTATAGAGAACCGTAGCCGAAAAGTCGAAAGACGAACAAACGAGCACGCAAAACGAGGACCACTAAAACCATAATTTATTAGTTTAGTTAAACAAGTCAGCATGCGGGTGCTCGACGGTTGCAAGGAAAACCGGAACAATTAACGATTAAATGTTAGGAACAGAACGAATCCCCCAACCAATCACCAAAAGCAATTATGGGGTGATTAGCCGGACATGGCTGATGAAACAAACATTATTTCAATGAAAAATTGCATTAAACTAAAAGTACCTTATCAAACAAACAATTTGAACACACTGAAACCCTAGCAAGAACCTCTGGAAATCGTCTTCAGAGCTCTTTAATTTGCAAAAGTAAAAGTTGGATTAAAACAAAACTTAATCTCCAAGTTAAATAGTAAACCCTAATCTGATTTTTCTGTCGACCGACTTGAGGCGTACCTCCTCAAATGGTTGCATGTGGGGCGTACCGCCCGATATTCTGATTCCGACTACTTTCTTCAAATCAGGGCGTACCGCCCTGGTTTCTTTACTCCTAGGCGTACCGCCCAAAATTGGATCTCATGAACTTTCTTCAATTTCTTCTAAATCCTCATCGTTTCCCGATCTCATCTCGACTTTGTACCGATCAGCTTTATTAATCTTCATAAAAGCTCAGGTTTCAGCACATTAAGCTTTTGTACCTTAAAACAAAAAAACAATGGAAATGTAATGAAATCCAATAACTAGTGTTAATAAAAATAACAAATTAATAACAATAACGCACGACACTTTGGACTAACATCAGATCACCAATGTATATTCGAGTCAACCTGTCTATTGTCTGAGCGTTGTCGGAACAATCGATCAACACAATCAACACAATCAACACTCACACTCAAATGTGTCTTAGGTGAAGTCTAAGGGGATTCACTGCTTTTGTTGGTTGATTGTTCAATTACTAAATTGCACTCTGAGGTGAGTTTACGACCCTACTCTTTTACTATTTTTGAAACTCAGGGGGAGAAGACATGCGATAACTTTTCTTGTAGAACTTTATTGAATTATTATTCCACCCGTGAACCGTAGTGATTTGTATATTGCCATGGAAGTCATTTAGTACGTACCGGTTAATATCTCGGATAGCAAGAAAATATTTAGTAGATCTAATGGGCCTGACGAGCCCTACACGAGCTAGTTGCTCTAGCTCCTGCTTGCTCTTCGGGGGAGAGGAACGAGTATTATTTTGTCCTATTGGAGTGATGACGATAATGCATAACGTAAAGGCAAAACTCTGAATCTGTAAGTCAGCTCTGGGGACGTGATCACTAGGTATCACAATTTTGTAGACTAGCTATCTACGGGTATAATAAACCAACTGTATTGTATGAACGAGTAGGTCTAAAGGGAGACTACCTGCTTTTTAACCGGATTGAACTGTGAGATATTTATTTGTAAAACATGTGAACTCACTAACCTTGTGTTGACGTATTTTAGCATGTTTCTTCTCAGGACCTTAGGAGCACACTAAGGAGCACACTTAGGGAATCATGGTTCATTCATAACTCTGCATGTTTGGTTAAAGATTCAAACTATTGGGTGACGTGTGCGCGTTAAACTTTTGAAACTTATTATGTTTGTTTTACGCTTCCGCACTAAAACTGTTTTGATAAACCTTAAGAACTTTAAATTCTGAACTTTTAAACGTTTGTTATGCATATAGTATGTTCAGTGTGTCTGGTGACTAAGATTTTGGTATGTCATGCTCCCATTTGCAGTGATACTCCGTGGGTGAATTTTGGGAGGTGTGACAGTAAGCAACAATTAACCACAACATCCACTATGATGGTTAAATACATTGTTGTATATAACGCTAGCTACTTGTCATGGAATTTTGCTAAGGAATCGGATCACTAGACTCAAAGTACTTAATTCAGTTTCTAAACAATTGAAGCTATACTGTGATAACTTAGATGCTGTTAATTTCTTGAATAGTAACAATTCGACCGGAACTGAATTATATCTTGAGATAAAGTACTTGTTCATTCATGAGCGAGTTAAGGAATATGATATTTGTATTGACTATATAAGTATAAAGAATATGCTTGCGGATTCGATTACTAAAGGTCTCCCGCCTAAAGTATTCGAAGAACATGTTCCGAAGATGGGATTCACTAAAGACCTTGTTTAGATGTATACCGTATTTTACTTATGTTTATAATAAAATTTTCTCACTTATTTGATTTGTTTGTCTCTTAATACGTTTCTTTGCCTAATGACGTATAGACAATAATTATACAAATCAATGTTTAAGGGCTTATTTGTCAATTGATCATAATGTTTAGTTAAGTTTTATATTTGGAATTGCAATATGATTAATGGGAGTTGACCACTGACTCAACGATTATATTTCTCTGCTAAAGTTTCGGTTTAAAACTAAAATGAGTATTAAAATAAGAATATAAGAATAAAATGTTGATTATGTGCCTTAAGATTATCTATCTAATTTAATACTGATCATTGACCTTATTACCTCTAAGTATTTAATAGAAATTACTTGATAGGCGTAATTGCTTTTATTTATTAAATTGGGTTTCCACTTGGGTATGTTATATATAGTGACCTAACCTTGTCACGTAAACTCATACTTAGAACACCTTAAACGGGAACAAAGTCAATCATGTCTTTCTTCTCCATATCTACGGGTTTATCTGAAACATTATTTCTACACAAATTTTCGTTACGTTTATCAAGACACCATTCTAAGCCTCTATCCCAAAGGGCATTCCTGTCATTTTAGAAACGAAACAGAAACGAAACAACCATTTGAGGAGCAACACCAACCCAAGTTCAAAGCCTACAAAGAACCAATGGCCAACCCCTTTTATTTTTACCCCTAATCATGAAATTCCAAAACACCCCAGAGATGTTTTTAGCCCAGTCAAAGCTCCCTCCCCCACACCCCCACCAACACAAGTTATAAATTTTCATTTGTTGGAATCTTCTACGATTGAGTTATCGTATTAACTTATAATTTATCGTTGTATTTTAGTTTAGATCCAATGATTAAATTGTTAAATGCTACATCTACATACCAATAATCTCAAAAGTTTGTTGTGATTTTATAATTTGAAAAATAAGTTATTCATATAACAATTATTTTAAAATGTATTTCGTAATGCATATGATCAACTTTTTGGTGGGTTCAAAAGGTGTCTACTCTGTGCTTTGTGCGGTCAGGAATGAAGATGACCCGATCCATCAAATTCCGTGCTCACAATCATACCATTTCGACTACGTTAAAACACAAAAAGGTATTTATATATTTTTATTTTTTAATAAACACGACTTCCGGCAAAATTCCAAATGGGAAATCGTGGGTTGAGTCTCGTCTCGATAATATTAAATGTTATTGGGACACCACGCTTTGTTATTTAAGCAGAAAGTGATCTATTTGTCAGGATGATTCCGGGTATTTTAGTATACTCGATTCAAAAATATATATTTTTAATAAACAAATGTATTCTAATTTAATTTTTATATAATCTATACATTTCTTCAAATAATCATATATTTTCTATTATTTTTAAAATTATACTTTTAAATTTGAGTCCCTGGGCCCTGAGGCAGTAAGTTTCCTTAGTAGAGTTCAGCTGTTTGTGCACAGTAATTCTTCGACCCCTAAGAATCATAACTTTGTTTTTAGTAGAATCGATTTTGCTATCTAAAATGAGGATTGCGGCGTAACTTGTTGTCCGTTTACCTACCACTTTATTGTAATTTTATCATTAATAAATAAAGTATTATCTTATATTAATAAAAAAAGAAAATAAAAGAGGGAAAGTGTGGCGGTAGAACACCACGTTAGGAGGCTTTCATGTGACAAGAAGGTGGGATGTAACGGTTTATCACCGGCTTGAGTATCACGAACAACCTTTATAACTCTCCTGTTATTAAAAAAGAAAAACTTCATAGCTCTTTTGTTATAAAAAAAATTTATGTATAAATAAAAGCAATGTTTTAAAACCGGATTTTTAAACAGGACCGGTCTTGTCCAATAAACGATTCAACCAGTTGAACCGGGTTGACCAGCCCGGACGGTCGAACCGGATTTACTACTCAAACCTATAAATTTACAATATACATTTTATAAACTTTCAACTATAACAAATATAAAAAAGAAATTTGAATAAAGACTAAAACAAATTACAATCATCCAAAATAACATCAATACAAATTACAATACCCCAAGCTCGTCGATTGTACCATGTTAATAACTTCGATTTCTAGCCGATCACTTCGAGAATCTCATCCAAGATCATCGATTGTACCCCAAGTTCGTCGATCGTCCCCTCAAGTTCGTGGATTATGAGGTTTTTTGTAGCGCTTTTTTTGTTTCCAGTGGAACGTGAACCGTGGACGTAACCCTACTTTTTTTAACGCCTTTCCTGACTTTTTTTTAGATTTATTTAAAATAAAAAAATAATAATAAAAAAACAAAACAAAAAAAACCAAACCGGTTCCGGGTTTTTACCCGGTTGAACCGAAAAACCCGACGGTTCACTTTCTGACCCAGTATTACTAAAAACAGGTTATAATAAAAGATCGGAAGATCCACCGGTTCCCGGTTAAACCGGCCGGATTAGTCCAGTTTTTAAAACATTGAATAAAAGAGAAAGAAAATAAAAAATTAGCTTATGTTATGATGTTATCAAAGGAAATTAAGAAACACGGGAGCGTCAAATCTAGAAAAGTTGCATTTGATGATGAGATGACGACAAGTTTTGGACGGCGAAGGGCGGGCCCCACTGTAGTACACAAAGCTAAACCAAACAAAAGGTAATGACGTGGCACATTCATGCCTATAGGTCAAGAATCAACAGGTGGGTCCCGATTCCACGTCGGATCATGGTCATGGTTGCCCATTTCATTTAATCTCTTCATGGTGATGGCCGGTTTCATTATTTATAGATGTAAATCATATCACGTTCGTGAATTGAATTTCTGATAGGCTAGTTATGATGTAAAAGGCAA
Source organism: Deinandra increscens subsp. villosa (assembly GCA_039602395.1). NCBI lineage: Eukaryota > Viridiplantae > Streptophyta > Magnoliopsida > Asterales > Asteraceae > Deinandra > Deinandra increscens. The sequence goes on from JBCNJP010000007.1 coordinate 125,419,862, forward strand.
CGTACATAAACTAGAATTAAGATTTATTCTAAAATTGATTTCCAAGTTTAAGCCGGTGATCATTTAAGCCGGTGATCAAGAAAGAATATCAAGGTACAAGAATAATGAAAAAGTGAAAAACTCGTGAATTTTTGGATCTTAGCTTGAGATCGGCTCTAATCTTGTATATTAAATTGGATTAAATGAAATTAAATACATGATCACTATTGTATTTATATTCAACATAAGAAGTTAACGGTCTTGAATTGCTAATGTCACGTGACAACTTTCGGTTATATCACGTGGTGAGCAGTAATTTTTTTTATTGACACTAATTCTTTTTATTTATAGGAAATTAATTTAATACAATATTTGGTCGTATAATTGGTATAGTTATTTCACTCATTTGAGTTTAGCAAATGAGCTTACATTTAGTTGGTGTAATGGCACATGGATCTTCTTAAGTGACGTCGTGTAACATTGTATTTTCTTTATTCGTTTTGGTGGTTAGATGTTTTTTTTCGTTTTAATTACGTAGTATTATAGCAATGCAACGGTCTTGTGCGTTTGCGTTATCTACGTGACAACTGACAACGCATGAATCATAAAATCTAGTATATACTAAAATCTAACTCTTTAGATATAAATTACTAAAATAAATCAATTCAAATTCTAACTCATATAATAACAAAAAAAAAAACAACAAATTTGGATCACTGATGGGGACATTACCCACCCACCCGATCATCTTCAGTCTCCATCGGGAAGAAATTCATCATATGTGAGAAAACCATCTGACCCAACTTGTAAATTCTATTTATTTATTTTTTGTTACAAATGAGACTTGAACTCAAAACCTTTCATTTATAATGTCTTTGGATACCTCCCCTAACCGATTGGGCTAGGGCTCATTGATGATAATTACTACTTTTCTCGGAAACAAGATCACAATTATATGAACAATCACCCATTCTAATTATATGATTTTGACCATTCGTCCGAAATTCAATAGACTTTGTGTGTATTTTCCTATCCAAAAACTCTTCGTCTGTGTTATTATTGGTTTCCTGTGATCGGTTCTTACCCTTAAAAAACCAATAGACTTGGCATATTCAATGAATTTTTCCTCTGCCCTCCAAATAACATGGGTCAATTTTCTGATAATGAGTTTATTCACCCGAGTAGTGTTGTGGATCTCCAACAAATCTCGGTATCAATTTTATGTTTATACAAACAAGTAAAAAGCCATCCCCATCAAGTTGTTTTAATGGATCCGATAAATAATAATACATAAAGTTGCAACTCTTGTTCATCTGGTGTGACTGCAGATCCGGCACGGTGGTTGCAGCCAAGTTACGAGGGAGGGGGTGCGTGAAGCAATGCGAGCCAACGTGCCGTTTATGTTGAATTCAAAGGCGCTAATCATTATGCCTCCTAAACCCAAAAAAAAACAAAACCCACAATGACTATAGGCGGTGAAGTGGTGGCCCACTTTTTTTTCTTAGTTTTTATTATTATTATTATTATTATTATTATTATTATTATTATTATTATTATTATTATTATTATTATTATTATTATTATTATTATTATTATTTTACTATTATTACTATTACTATTACTACTATTACTATTACTATTAATATTATTACCAGTAAACATTTCACTACTTTTTTTACTATTCGTTACAATTTCACTCTAACATTTTCTTTTTTTCTTTTTAAATACCATTTTACAATTTACCCTATTACATACAAGTATTGAATACCCGTGCATCGCACGGCTGCGGTGAAAAAATATAAGATAAAAAAAAAACTATAAGAGACATAAGATCATTGATACGTTAACTAAAAAATTACAATATGGAAAAGACATACTTGTAAACAGCATTTGATGTTTCGTTAGTGACTTTGTCATCTTCATCTAAAATTAGAACTTTCAGCCCAGCCCTACTCGTAACTCTTGATAACGCGACATACAGTTGTCCATGGCTAAAACAGGGATTCTTCAAATACAATCCAACATTTGATAGTGATTGTCCTTGGCTCTTATTAACTTTCATTCCAAAGCATACAACTATTGGAAATTGTCTTCTCTGAAATTTAAACGAAATTTTTTTATCTGATGGCAACATTGAAATCCGTAGAAGTAATGTACAAAAACCACAAAATCGATTTCTAAATTACCTTGGGCTATAGAGGAATGATAAATATAATGGTTATTCAAAGCAATTTTAATTAGTGGATAAGTATTAACCGAAATTGATGGGTATTAAAATGTTTTAAATGATCGAAATGTAGGAGTTAATGACTGTTTAATAGTATATTTTTGCGGGTCACTAATAATGGATAGATTATAATATTTTTTCTTTTGAACGACAACACTAAAACAAAAAAAAAATACCAACGGGAAGCTGGCAATACAAAGCATAAAAAACACAAACCAACATAGAGAGACCCCTACATAGGGATAAAAATAAACGAAAACAGAACACATCGAACCTAGCCTTCATAAAACAATCAAAAGAACACCAATGATGAAATCTCTATTATAAAACTTCAACCCTTTTGGTCGTGAAATACATCAGTAGAAGTCAAGTCAGTTGTCTGCCCTATACCTGTTGCACATACCCCATTTAAGCTTGTGTTTAAACTTGTGTTTCCATCTCATATCATTCACCAACCCCATCATCCACTTGCTTCATGCACATACCCCATTTAAGCCCCATAAAACATAAAGATCCCATCCTAAAAATGTGTCTTTCATTGCAATAGTCAACCCACCAACACATTTGACATTTTTCTTGAATCTTGATCCAAAAATCTCATCCTGCAAGGTCTTCCAAGTACCAATATATCGCCAGATATACTTAAATTTGGTTTGTGCAACAAAGATTTTTGCTAAACTTTCATATGGCCAATGGATCTGTAAAAAGTAGGAACATCAAGTAATAAAAAAATTGCCAGAGAAAATTTACCAATACTTAAAAATTCTTTAAATCCAACAACATATAAATAGAAAAACTTTTAAACATGCATAAAAAGTTCACATAATATAACAATAATGATCGCATATATACGCTGTTAAAAATATAGCAAGAAGAACTAAACCAAAGAAACTACATACAGTTTAAAAGGAATTTACCTTCTTTTGAGCCCATATAAAGAATCTTCATTAAAACAAACCAAAGGCTTCAACCAGTTACCATTCAGTTGATCTACCTACAAACAAATGTAGAAGTAGAAGTTAAATTCTTTTAAAATTTAGCTTGTACAACAGATTAATAACCAAAGATATAAATTACTGGCAACTATATAATACACAACCATTTCAATATCAATCAGAGAAGTTTTTTTTAAAAGCATAATGCTTCAACCCACTATCAATATCATCTTTCCATCTTCAATGCTTCAACCCAATAAAAAAAATACGCCCATTAGCCTAGAAAGAACAGTTTAGCTGCACCATTGCATCCTTGCATAAAATTTAACTAAGAAACTGGACTGATAGATCATCTTCTAATAGTTGCTCTAATCAGCATGCTATTATATGCATATTCCTAAATCAATTTATAATTATAGAACAACAGTGATTTCCTGAAAACCCTAATCGATTATGAAATTAAAACAACTGAAAATAAAACCAATGGTGCCAAAAAAAACCTAATCAATTAATTATGCATATTCCTTCAATTAGAGCACATGTTGCTCTAATTCCCTTTAAGAAGTCGGCGCTGACCAGGAACATAAGATACAAAATTGAAATCGATTTTTCATTTTGAATCATACCTCGTATAACAAACAGATTAAAAAAAACCCTAAAAATAAGAAGAAGATGAACAACGTCGCGGTCATTGAAACTGAGCATAACTTGAAGCGAGAAACTGAGAATCGAACACATACCTTGAAGCGATTGATCAAGGATGATGATTACTTCTCTGGAGCGGTTATCTTCCTGCTGTGATATCCTCCGGCGTCGACGACTAGAGAGCAAAAAAAGAGGAGCGACTACTAAAACTGAGCAGATTGAATAGAAAAAAAAAGAATTCCTGCTATACATTAAAATCGGCTCCAGAGAACCCCAAACCCCAATCATCCAACGCCGATACGAACGAAATCGAATAAAAAAATCGGAGAAAAAAAGAAATCTTACAAATTGAGGAGAAAACGTAAACGTAATTCATTGACGTTCTTGATGTAGGAGCAGTTTAATCACCTTGATTCGTCGATCTTCAGAGAGGAACAGGAAGGGGATTGCGGCTGTGAAGAATCGAATGCTTTAGGGTTAAAGAAAAAACGCAACTGATATATGTGGGAGGATAGCGGCTATGAGGGTCCGAATTAGGGGGAGGATCCGCGTTTGTAAACAGGGAGGGGGGAGGATCCGCGAGATTATACACGTATTGAAAGGGTTTTGTGTCTACATGTGGACACAAATTATCAAGTAGCGGTGACCGATTGGAGGGCTGTGGTTATGCCACGTAGGATTGAAACCTTTTCTTTTATTAGAATAGTAGATTTAGCAACTATTGGTTTTCAAACACGTGCTTACCGTTTTCTTCCTCTCCTCACGTGTCCAACTTCTCATCTCTTTTCCTTCCACACCCGCCTTTCTTCTTCTTCCATTATCACAAACGCCTACCGCGCTTTCCTCCCCAAATCTTCACTTCGCTATTTTCTCCATATATGATTACTCCATTCCCTGCAAGTATTCAATACATCGGCATTTCGCCTTTCCATACATCATCAAATCCATCATCGAATAAGCTCTTTTCTCCAATTGCAACTTCGATATCTTCCTTTAGTGGTTTTATATATACCTCTGCAACATTTGACTTCTGCAAGAACGATTTCAATCCCTACTTCGTACTTCAACAACAGAATCCCCACTACTTTTACTTATATTTATTCAATTAGGGCTTATCTCTCCGTGAATCATGTTTAATAGAGTAAAGTTCATTAGAAATCAAAATTATAATTTTACCAACTTTGTTGCTTTCCCCACTTCTTATATATATATTTATTCAATTAGGGCTCATCTATCCATGAATCATGTTTAATAGAGTAACCTTCATTAGAAATCAAAATTGCATCACAGCCCCTTCATTAGAAATCAAAATTGCAATATCACAACCCTCGCTTTTTCCAATTTCAATATGTAATTACATTTTGATAATCAGAACTTTTCCATTCGGATGTCAAATACAATAGGTAATTGCAACATAAATTAGAACTACAATATTACAACCATATGTCAAATATAATAGGTTCATCAGATATTTTTGTGTGTCTTTCTTATGTATTAGGTGTTATTATTCAAAATCTTGAAACACAGACTTGATTAGTATCACTAGATTGACATTTTTGTTCAGGGATTTAATTTTAATGATAGCTCAGAAACCAACATATGATTCACAGATGTAAGCAGAGATTTATGAACTTAAATGATCAGATTCAATGATTTTAAAATCTGGAGTTCAAGCAGCATGATATTAACTAAACTAGGATGTTCATTTAGACGGTTATAAATATGTTCATCATAATTTATTTATTTATTTATTATTTATGTCTTTGATATGGAATTCATTTACTTTTTTTATCGATTTGTAGCACATTTACAGAACGTTATAAATATAAAATCTGATTACCCAATTATAAGGTTGTGCCTTTGATTGTTAATCTTGAATATTTGGATATACAAAATAGGGCGAATTAAGAAAATATATATGTGGGTTTTCATTCTAATGTTTTCGATGATTTCGATCTATATGTCATTACATTATCTAAACGACCTATACACCTACATGAGTTGTGAGTTATCTTTCTCGGTTTTTTTTGCTTCTTTAGATCTGTTTTATTACATCAACTCATTAAGTTTAGATTTTTTTTGTTGTTTAGATTTCTTATATTTTGTTGTTCTCCAATAATCGATTCCCTGCGAAATACGACTCCAAATCATTGCCACTGTCTTTCTTGCATTTACTTTTGCCCTAATTCATATTGGTTAATCGATTAATAATGCGTCCCTAATTTAGTAGTTGTTCTGTTGCTGTTGTAGTGCATTTAGGATTTTGTAAAAAATATAAGTTTATATTTTTTCTATTTCTTTTAATTCAAATTAGTATTCCAAATTCTCATGTTTCTTTTTTTGTGTTTCATGGTGTGCTTAATGGGCTTGCTGGGCTGCTGCATATATTTGTGGGCTGGAGGCTTTGTGGGCTGGATGATCCGATAAAGTTAGAGAAGCTGCTGGAAGTTGGAGCATATAAAGCGCTTGTGGTCGTTCAGTTAGGGTTAGAGATTTTTGGAGAGAGCTGCTGGAAGATCTAGGGTTTCGTCCGATCTTCGTATTTCTTCATTTTCTTTGTGTGCTGCAATTCATCAGTTTGATGAATTGCTAAGTTCGTCTGTTTGTGTTTTTGTTCATAGTTTGTATTTGTTGGATCTTCTTCAGTTTTTCTGATTGTTACAAGATCTAGAAATCTAGATCTTGCTTTTATCCGCTTGTATTTTTGACATGGTATCAGAGCCTCCGAGCTCTTGATCTCGTCTTCTTCGCGGTTAGATCTGTTACCGACGGTTCAATTTCCGGTGACAGCCTGTGTCTCCGACGTTGGCTCGAGCCGCCGTTTGTTCTGCGTGTGTTGTAGATCTCAGGTTCAATCGGTCTGTTTTCGGCGGTGTGACTCCGTACGGTACAAAAACCACCATTAGTCACTGGTGCCGACGGTTGTAGTCACCTCTCCGATCTTAGATCTTGATTGTTGTGGTCGGGAATCATAGAAACGTTGAAGGCTCTTGAAGCACTACGTGGAGGAGCACAGGCGAGGAAGATCGAGAAGTTCTTGGACCGAATAGAAGCTGTGCTGGTTGTCCCTTCTATAATCCTAAGTGAAGATTATAGAAAACAATCTGGAAACCCTAACTTGGGAATCTATCTCGGTGAGATCCTTCCTTGCTTTAGTTTTTGTTTAGATCTGTTAATATTGTTGGTTGGGGTTTGCTACCTTGATTTTTTGTTGCATTCTGATTGGTGTGAAATTCTGGTAGTAGATCTTGTCTGTTGTTCTATTTGTTGTGTGATTGATGGTCACTGGTTGTTTGTTTCGGTGATTCGTTATGGCTGACGGGGGTGATGATCTCCCTGTTACTGAGACCCTTGTTAGTAAGTTAGATGCTAGCAATCCTTTGTATCTACATGCTAGTGACTCTAGTACTTTGACTATTGTTAGTATTAAACTTACTGGAACTGAAAATTATATTGTTTGGTCAAATGCAATGAAGCTTGCTTTACAGGTTAAGAATAAGTATGGATTTATTGATGGTTCTTGTGTGAAATCCACTGATAATGATGTTCTTGCAAGGCAGTGGGATAGATGTAATTCTGTTGTTCTTACCTGGATTCTAAACTCTGTTAGTGAAGAATTGTATTTAGGGCAAGTTTACTCTAGTTTTGCCTCTGAAATCTGGAGAGAATTAAAAGAAACTTATGATAAAACTGATGGATCTGTGTTGTTTAATCTGTATCAAAAAATAAATAGCTGTACTCAAAATGGATCTTCTGTGTCTGATTACTATCATAAGTTGAACATTCTTTGGAAACAATTTGATCAAATGGTGAAATTGACAACTTGTACTTGTGAAGCTCATACTAAGTTTAATGATTTTAATCATGGTATAAAGTTGATGCAATTTTTGATGGGTCTTGATAGTGTATATCAACCTGTTAGAACCAGTTTGTTGATTCAAGATCCTCTTCCTACACTTAAGTCTGCATTTGGGACCCTTAGTAGAGAAGAATCTCACAGAAACTCAAGTGATTTTAAACCACAGCAACAAAACACTATTTTCTTTTCAAAAACCAATCAACCAAATCAATTTTCTGATAATAAAAGAAAATTATCAAGAGGTCCCAATCCCAGTCTCAAGTGTACCAAATGTAATAAATTGGGACATACTATTGATAGATGTTATGAGGTGATTGGTTATCCTTCATGGTTTAGATCTAGACAATCTAGCAATGGAAAATCTAATAATGTGGTTTTAGATAAACCTGAAATGCCTTCTGTTGTGTCTAGTCTTACTCAAGAACAAGTAACAAAATTGTTGAGTTTGCTAGGAGAAAACAGTGCTGGTGGTTCAAATTTTTCAAATGTAGGAGGTATGTTTGAAAACAGTATTTCTTCAAACATGAGTATAAAACCTGTTTATAGTTTTGCAAGCTCCAACAATGAACAAAGAGATAGTGGGTGGATAATTGATTCAGGGGCAAATCAGCACATGTTAATGAGTGATAAATCTTTAGAAAATGAAATTGATGTTAGTAATTATAACATTACTGTAAGACATCCAAATGGTTCTAATGCAAAAGTAACTAAAATTGGAGATTTAAAACTTTGTGATGACATTGTTTTAACTGATGTGTTTATTGTCCTTGAATATTCTGTGAACCTATTGTCTGTTCATAAGCTTGCTAAAGATAATAAACTAAGGGTAATATTTGATGAACATAAGTGTTATGTTCAGGACTGGTTGGGCAGGAAAAATCTGGTGACTGGTAATCAGATTGATGGTTTGTATTTTTGTGGTGATGCTTCTGAATGTGCTAAGGTGTGTTATAGTAGTACATTGTCTTTGAATTTATGGCATGCTAGGCTAGGACATCCTTCTGAGCAAGTGTTAAATGTTTTAAAGGACAGTTTGAAATTAAAAGTTTTTAAGTCTGATTTGCCCTGTGAAGTATGTCACAAGGCAAAACAGCATAGAGCTCCTTTTCCCTTAAGTGAGCATGTTTCAAAACAGTTAGGTGAATTAGTTCATCTTGATGTATGGGGACCTTATAGGGTCTCTAGTACAGAAGGGTTCAGATATTTTTTGACAATAGTGGATGATTATAGTCGTGCTGTTTGGATTTATCTTCTAAGAGGGAAAGAGGAGGTGTTTGAAAATGTAGAAACTTTTGTTCATTTGTTAAAAAATCAATTCAATAAAACTGTAAAAACTTTCAGAAGTGATAATGGCAGTGAGTTCATTAACAATAATATGAAAGTTTTTTGTAAACAAATGGGAATTAATCATCAAACTTCCTGTGCTTATACTCCACAACAAAATGGTGTTGTGGAGAGAAAGCATAGGCACTTGCTGAATGTGTCCAGAGCCTTATTGTTTCAAAGTGGTTTACCATTAAGAATGTGGACTGAGTGTGTTTTAACTGCTTCTTATCTTATAAACAGGACTCCATCTTCTGTCTTGAATGGTAGATCTCCCTATGAGTTAGTGTATGGTTTTAAACCCTCTCTTAACCATCTTAGAGTTTTTGGTTGTTTATGTTTTAGCACTGTTTTAAATGATCATGATAAGTTTTCTAGTCGCTCAAATGAATGTGTTTTGTTGGGATATTCCAACCAGAAAAAAGGTTACAAATTGTTGAACCTTGAAAACAATAAAATTCTGTTTTCAAGAGATGTCAAGTTTTATGAAAACTTATTCCCTTATAAATTGGATAAGAATGATACTATACTTGAGTCAAGTGCTAAAACAGAATACAACAATTTAAACTTTTTTGATTTTTTTGACAATCAAGACTCTAATGATGGAAAAATTCCCAATGATGAAGGGAGGGTAGAATCTGATAACACTGGTGGTGAGTCTCAAGTTGTTCCTGGGTCTGTATCCACTGAGACTAGTTCTCCTGGTGGTAGGGGTTCTAGGAGCAGCTGTGAAGCTCCTAGTTGTTCTCAAGAAGAAAGAATACTCATCCAATCTGAGGGTAGAAGCTCACTTGAAACATGTCCTACACACTCAGGGAGACCTACTAGAACACACACTATGCCTGCAAAATTAGGTGATTATGTTTTAGATGGAAAAGTAAAATATGGTTTTGAAAAAGTAGTTAATTACTCAAAGCTGTCTTCTGATGCTATGTGCTTCTCTTCTACTCTAAATAAGCATTTTGAACCTAAAACTTATAGACAAGCTTCTAATGATCCTGAATGGGTAAAAGCTATGAATGATGAAATGGAAGCTCTTCATAGGAATAATACTTGGGTCTTAGTAGATCTGCCTAAAGATAGAAAAACAATAGGCTGTAAGTGGGTTTTTAGAATAAAATACAAGTCCAATGGAGAAATTGAAAGGTATAAGGCAAGATTAGTGGCTAAGGGCTACTCTCAAAAAGAGGGTATAGATTTTAAGGAAACTTTTTCACCTGTAGTAAAAATGGTTACTATTAGGTGTGTTCTTACTATAGCTACTCAGTTTGATTGGCCTTTAGCTCAACTTGACATAAATAATGCTTTTCTGTATGGTCATTTAAATGAAGATGTTTATATGTCTTTACCTGAAGGATACTATTCTGATAATGAAACAAGAGTGTGCAAACTTGTTAAGTCTTTGTATGGACTAAAACAAGCCCCTAGGATGTGGAATGAGAGGCTTGTTTCTGTGCTTATTAAAGGTGGTTTTGTGCAAAGTGTGTGTGATCATTCCCTGTTTGTAAAAAAGCTAGATTCTTTAATTATAATTCTTTTAGTATATGTTGATGACATTATTATAACTGGTAATGATATTTCAGAAATTAATAATGTCAAACAGACTCTTGAAAAGGAATTTAGAATAAAGGATTTAGGTGACTTAAAGTTCTTTTTAGGTATTGAAGTCATTAAATCAGAAAAAGGTTTGTGTCTTACACAAAGAAAATATTGTATGGAATTGCTTACTGAATTTGGTTTATCAGCAGCTAAGCCTGTTAGTACTCCTATTGAACAAAACTATTTGCTTTTATCTGAAAAAAGGAGTGAGTCTGATGTGGTTGTTAATATTACTGAATTTCAAAAGTTAATTGGTAAACTAATCTACTTATCTCATACTCGGCCTGATATTAGTTATTCTGTACAATATCTTAGTCAATTTATGCATAAACCAAATAAAATTCATGTTAGCATTGCTCTAAGACTTTTGAGATACTTAAAAAGAAATCCTGGGCAGGGAATTTTGTTTCAGAAAAGTGATAAACTAAACTTGCAAGTTTTTTCAGATTCTGATTGGGCTAAGTGCTTAATAACTAGGAAGTCTGTGACAGGATTTTGTATTTTTCTTGGAAATTGTTTAGTATCTTGGAAAAGTAAAAAACAAACAACTGTTTCTAGGTCCTCTGCTGAAGCAGAGTATAGAGCAATGTGCTCTGCTGCTTGTGAGGCAATTTGGTTGGATAATTTGCTAAGGGAATTGAATGTTTTTATAGATAAACCTGTGCCTCTTTTTTGTGATAATAATGCTGCAATATCTATTGCAGCAAATCCTATTTTCCATGATAAAACAAAGCACTTTGAAGTGGATTTGTTCTTCTTAAGAGAGAAAATTTCAAAAGGTTTTATAAAAACGTGTCCTATATCCTATGAGAATCAGCTTGCTGATATGTTTACAAAGGGATTGCTTGTAAATCAGCATGCTGACATGTGTATAAAGTTAAAGTTGTTTGATGAATTTGCTGTTTGAATTAAGGGGGGGTGTAAAAAATATAAGTTTATATTTTTTCTATTTCTTTTAATTCAAATTAGTATTCCAAATTCTCATGTTTCTTTTTTTGTGTTTCATGGTGTGCTTAATGGGCTTGCTGGGCTGCTGCATATATTTGTGGGCTGGAGGCTTTGTGGGCTGGATGACCCGATAAAGTTAGAGAAGCTGCTGGAAGTTGGAGCATATAAAGCGCTTGTGGTCGTTCAGTTAGGGTTAGAGATTTTTGGAGAGAGCTGCTGGAAGATCTAGGGTTTCGTCCGATCTTCGTATTTCTTCATTTTCTTTGTGTGCTGCAATTCATCAGTTTGATGAATTGCTAAGTTCGTCTGTTTGTGTTTTTGTTCATAGTTTGTATTTGTTGGATCTTCTTCAGTTTTTCTGATTGTTACAAGATCTAGAAATCTAGATCTTGCTTTTATCCGCTTGTATTTTTGACAGATTTACATTTAGATCGGCGGAAACGGCTCCAAATCATTGTTTTTCCTATTATGTTCTTGATTTTCAAACTTTAAGTATACCTTTTCTGAGATCATGAATTCGTTCTTTATGAGCATATTTACCTCTAACACGCTTAGATATTATATCTATTTCTTCTATATGTTACAGTTGGTTTATCATTATTCTTATTACATCTTCTTCATTTTAGACTTTCAAGTATAACTTTCGAAGAGTCTCCAATTTTTTTCTATGACAACATGTTTACTTCTTATTTCCTATATACATATCACATGCTTGGATGGTTAGCAGGGAATTGTAGACTTTCTTCCAGCAGATTCTCACACCTAAAAAACCGAATGTTATCGATCGCAAAATATAAAAAAGAAAAAAAAAACTGGGTATGAGTTAATTTTTCTGGATAACTTTTCTAGAGGCCAATCATAGCTATTTGAATTAATTTTTCTACGACCGGTTTTTTATATATTCAAAACCATGATAGGATAATAAAAGAGGATTAGTAAGGAACATGTTATCAATGAGAGATGTAATGTTTATGAAATTGTATCTTTCTAATATATTTTTTTTCTTTGTCTTTGAGCATGGTATGAATTGTGAAGGAGAGAGACATAACCACTATTGCACATATTTTAACTAATGTATTATTTTCAGTTACAATTCACAAATGTTTGAATTTTAGCAATCTGCAACTATTGGGACTTTCTTTACTTAGGTGCAGATGGTGCAGTGTACATGTGACTTGATTATCTGTATATTTGATTTGAGCAAAAGATGTTGTTAGAATTTTTTAATACAGTTCTCTATATCTCTAATAAGGTTGTAAATTGCAAATTTTTTTATCAGCTCATATGCTAACTTCAATAAATAATGGGTTTCTTTCCCATTTTACAAATTTACTTTTCTTCTTTTCTTCTTTTCTTCTATTTGGATTGAATTTGATTCCATCTTATAGTAATTTCTTTTTTTCATATTCAAGCTTATAAGTAGATTTTCTTTTGTCTATAATTGAAATTAGGACGATATATTGTCATACTCAATGTCAAGTACTAAATAAATTGTTTCTTACCGGTCTTTTTATCCGCTTTTGGTGTTATTTTCAACTTTGTGATTGCTTTCTATTATATATTCATTTTTATGCTTTATTGATATCTGTACCTATATATATGTAATCAACCACAAAAATAGGATGAATGAAGCAAATGTTATTTGTAATTTTTTAGGGTCCTTTTGAACAACTCATATCAAGTCAAGGTTGGTATATTTGACCGAACTAACAACGAAAAAATAACTATAACGCGCGGCAACGCGCGCTATAGGACATCTTGTTTATACCATTCACTAACCATCTTAAAATATTAAATATCTCTCATGTATTTTGTACCGATTTATACATATGTTTGAACATCGATTTTTTTTAACACTTTATGTTGTTTGAAGAGAGGTTATTGTGAGGTATAATATGATGATGACAAGTGTCATAATTCTTAATCATTTATTAGGTAAAAGTAGAAGTAGATAATCCTTTGTTGCCCTAATTTCATTTTTTTTCTTATTTCATACGTCATTACTCGACAACCTATCATGAATTATCATCTCATTTTATCGACGACATGAAGTCATGAATGTATTACAAACTCATCTGCATCATCTATGACGTTATGACGACAACTCTATATAATCATAAATATGGAGTGTGAACAATGTATTTTCTTTGTAACTAGCTAGTTGTAACATGGACGGTCTTTCATCAAGGCTTCATTTGTAAGGAACTAAGAATTCGTGTTGTTTTCTTGTTCATGTACGCTTCCATCTTTTTGTGTCCATTTTATGTATATGATCAAAATCCCCAAGATTGTTTTTTGTTGTTCTTGATTTAAATTTATGATTTAAAAACTCTTGACAAGTTTGTGTTTTGGATTGACGAGTCAAGCGAGTCTTTGGATGGGGCAAATCGAAATGGAATGATGACTATGATTAAAAGATGGGGTCAATGGATCAGGCCCAGGAAATGAGATGATAAAAAGCGAATCAGTCCTTTATAGAAATGCTATTGTTGGCCCAAAGAAAACAGGCTCAGGCCTGAGAGAGTACATATCGTAAAATTATAAGAAATATATATAAACGATAAAGCTTAATCGTCACCTCAGTTTACACCAAGGGGGAAGTTTTAAGGGGTCAGACCGGGCCTCGTCTCCGTCCGTTTTTTTGCTTCGTTGTGTAATTAATACTCGTTCAGTCCAAAAAAATTATATACTTAGTCCGGCCCTATCCGTCTTTAGTCCGGCCCTATCCGTCTTTAGTCCGGCCTCATCCCCATTTTGGTCCAAGCTTCGCCCTTCACTTTACACGGTCGGTTCCAAGTTACAAACAGTGCTAAACCGCGCAAAAACCAAACTTTGAACCGAACGTTATAGGTTCCAAGTTTTAATTTTTGTATTTAGGTCATGAGAAAGGTTTAAATAAGAATTTTGATCATTGTGTCTTTTTATTATTTAAAACACAATACTTGTCATTTGTGTCTTTTTGTTAATTATTGTGTTTTTTAAATAATAAAAAGACACATTGTGTTTTACATCCAGATCATTGTGTCTTATGTTTCAGGTCATTGTGTAATATGTATTTATCATTGTGTCTAATACTTGTCATTGTGTCTTACGTTCAGATCATTATAACTTATGTTTCAGGTCATTATGTAATATGTATTTATCAATTGAGTTGTTTGATTTTGAAGTTTAAATTGAAAGTTGGGCCCCATTTGTATTTTTTTATGAGATTGATGTCTGAATCTGAATATCACTTCTGAATGTTAAGAGGTGGTTCAAATGTCTGAAAACAATATCATTAAGAGGTGGAGGCCGGAGGCGGATAACTAGTCGCCGGAGACGGAACCTAGTCGCTGGAGACGGAGCTCTAGTCGCTAGAGAACGAACGACTTTTTTTTAGGGTTAAGAGGTTCTAAGATGTTCAAAAAGGTCTTGATGGTTAAGACGCTATTAAGATGTAGAATCTCTTAATAACTGGAAAAAAACAAACGGATCTACATCTGAATATGTCAAACCGAATCAGGTTTAACCTCTATTTAGAGGTTTTTTTTTAAACAAGCAAACAGGGCCTTGGATTTATGAGTATTGTTATTGTGGCTCTGATGACAGATTCTAAGGATATGAGCCATTTGTTTTGGTTATTTCTTGAAATTAAGATTCTTTAAGATTAAAATTATAAAATTGAAATTATAAAGGATCTAATTTGTTTTCATTATTTCTTGAAATTGAGATTTTTAAATAATGACATTGCAAATTTGGCTCATGAGAATCATTGCCCAAACATAATGTCATAAATGGAATAACAATGACAAATTGACCTAAATGTTTATCCAAAAAGCATTACAAATGGAATAGATATCATGCACAATCGATAAAATAAAGGGGCCTAACCAAGTTGACGGATTCATGCTATATTAAAGAGTTTATACGCTTAGTATTAATTGACCTAAGACTGGCCCTTAATTGATTGGCCTTTATGCAGGTCGGTCGTCACCCAATTGAATCACTGGTGTTAGCTCTAAGCAACATATATGTTTCTTGCTCAAGACGCGCACCTAGCAGAGGCAGGCGTGTGTTATACACCCGTGGAGATCTAGCATGCTGTAAACGTTATCTTGCATATAAGTTTCTAATAATATTGTTATGATTATCTGATGTCAGGTTATGATTCACTAGCATCTTATGCTAACATGTTTAAGCATGTATTTCAGGTAAGTGAAAGGAGTTGTGAAGGTTGTGGTTCGGTGGTAAAATTTATTGTTTTTGTTGTTTACTTGGTTACCTAGCTGACGTGCATATGATAAGAAAATGTTTATTCAAGAATTTCATTTTAAGAATTGTATGTTATAGACTTATATCTACTATGGGTAGTGGTGTCAAGACTATATTTATTTTATCTTGGGTTTGTGATTGTAAAATGTCCTATAACTCTTTCTTTGTGAATTTGATTGTTAAAATTGATACAATCTAATATCATACATCGCTCTGAAAATCTGGGTGTGACATATACTCACCTAATTTCTATATATGCTTAAAGTTTCAAGTTTAACAAATCATAAAGAGTTGAATTGTTTTTAAACAAAGTCTTTTTAAGCAAGGTTAACATAAACATGATCGTGTGTATGTTGCATTATTCAGAGATACAAATAGAGACACGCTTTAAACATTGTTTTTTAATAAAGATGATAAAGTCAGTAATATCATATTTTGAATTATATCTTATAACTTTTTATTTCTTATTATTAAATATAATATAATATAATATGTTATTCCAATAATATATTATTTAATATAATGTATATTTTTCAAACGTATAGCACCAATTGTCGTTGGAGGTGAATATGTTTTATTTATGATTGAAATCATTTGCTGTTCATGAAAAATTAGTATATTATACATAGTGCCGAGTGCCGACTGCCGACTTCCCATTCCACAAAAACAACATTGACATAAATAAAATAACTGTTATATATATACACTTTAGAATAGTGATGATTATCATAACTAGGTGGCTGGTGACGATCTCCTCTTACGATAGTTATATTCACATGGTTAAATGCTGAAGAGCGTATGAGAACAAGATAATGTGGCTTGATTTATATATCAAATCGTAAATTAAAAAAAATAATGTTACAACGGTATATTTGAAAATCTGAAGAAAAAAAAAAACTGTCTTTATAGAGATGAGAGTTAAAACACATGAAAGAGTTACGGTGTGTATTCTGAAATTATGTGGTCTATAACAAGAAAGAGCTTGGGGATTTTGTCTAATGGTACAGGGTCTCAAGTTCAAACCTGACTCAAAAAAGTTTTTCTAAGTGGTGGATTTCCTTTTTTATGGTGTTTTTAGGTGAGTCAGACATTAAATGTTAAATCATGTATGGACAGTTACAATCTCGCCTTAGAAAGACTCGCTCTGGTATAGGAGATTCGGGGTAGTTCTAAACGTTGTTAAAAAAAAATAACAATACGAAAAATGAGTTAAATCAAAGTTTGTTTGAGTAGGTTTATCACAGTTCTCCACTTCTTCGTTTTTACTGTTTTTTTTAACTTGTCTCTATAATTTTAAAATAGAATCTAAGCGTTAGGCGACACATGACGATCTGATCTAACCCTCTTTAGGTGTATATATAGGCATAACACCACATAACCCCTCTCATTGTTAATTTTTTTTATAAATCTTCTGTAAATTAATTGGCCACTCACATTTCAGAAATATAGAGAGGAGGCACTATCAGAATAACGCCGTGAAAGGGATTAATTGGCCAATCACATTACATGAGAATTTGGAGAGGAGGCACCAAAGTCTTGGCGGGCGGTATGATGGGTGCTATGGGGTGTTTTGGCCTCTCTTCGTGCCCATTACAGATAGCCTAAGAGAACTCAAGTATGTGTATGTATGGCACGTGTTATATGTGTTTTATAATAACTAGTGGGGTGTCCGCCCTATGTAGCGGTATTACAACACGCTAATATATAGACAATGTTAAACGATTGAACAATTAATTGGAGTACATTCTACGACAATTAACATGATTAGTTGAAAGTGTATTTTAGTCATAGGTTTCTATTAACAAAATATTTATAATTTTTTTAACAATAATATGTTGAACTTTATTAATAGAATTATTACTTCAATTTTTGAGTAAGTAATATGGTGATGGTAATTTACATATATATCTTACAAAAACTCTTAAAATATTAAATAAAATACATTTTTATTATCTTATATTATACAATCTATAATTTGACAAACTTTGATGAATAGTTTTTCAATGGTATTTTTGTAGTTTTTTCCAACTTTGAGATCATTTTGATAAGGGGCCCTTTGAATTCATACCAATGTACAAGTTTCTTTGCTTTGGTTATAAGTTGATGAAGCCGTCCTTTTTAACCCTTTTTACGTCTGCCTCACACAAGTTCTTTTCTGCTTTTCAACATCTATTACATATTCACGCTATCCTATTTCTTCCATATGTGCTTTCTCTCCCTCTTCATCTTCTTTGTCTGTTCTAGGGTTTCACCCTCAAGAGCTTCCACCGTTTATGACCTTACAAAAATGGGTGTGGTTACTTTCTTTGCCGATGTTGACTGCCGGTTTCTGTGCTTGCCACCGATACGGTGGTTGACGGCGCTCTATCATAGACCACGATCTTCGTCGCCGGCTAGGGCTATCGCCGTCGCCCCCTCAAGAGCCCGCCTCTATGAACTTGGTTCCGGATCTTAAAATAAGTTAGGCTTTGGTGGCGATGGATGGCTGCGTTGATTGTTGGTGGTTCCGTCTAGGGTTTTAAGCTGATGGAGGTGCGATTGGGGTTCCTCATATTTGGGGGTTACTGGTGCATCTGATGCCTACTGATTACGTTATGTGTTCGATGGTGGAGATCTTGAATGACCCAAAACTGGATGAACGGTAATTAAGTTTTCTTCCTAATTTTGACTTTTTTTCTTTTCTGCTTCTGCTTTCTCCTGTAATGGTTTCACTCATCTCTGATGATGGTGATGATGAATACGGTGGATGATTCAATGGTCGCGGATCCTAACGGTACGTGATTCTCACCATCTACTTTTCATCATTTATTGAATAAATTAGGTTTTTAATTATTTGTTGTTATTGTCTTAGATTTTTGTATATCTGACATCTGAGCATGACTTTTGGATTCCCCTTTGGATCCTTTTCTGATTATGACTTTGGAAGCGTTCGCTAAGTTCAGTTTTGGACTAAGCTGCAAAATTGTATTTTTTACTCATCTAATTCCGATGGTAGTATCGTTTCTGTGATGCATGGTTGTGATGATATGTTGGCTTGGCTTTCAGGTGTATATCTTAATTGGTCTGACCTTTTTCTTACTTTTGGCTAGGTGATTCTCTTTTTCGCAGCCCCCAAAGCCACTGATTCTTTGTTTCGCAATCACCGATTCTATGTTGTTGACTATGGTGGTCTTCGTGTTGGCGAGGCGAATAACTGTTTCGCAGCCAAGAAATTGGTCTGACCTTTTTCTTTGGGCCGAAGATTGACTCTGATGGTGCCCATTTTGACATTATGTTGTAACATATACGTAGTTCTGGTTTGCAGCATGTATCTGCTTTATATTAATGACATTCCAAAATGTTTTCTTTGGGCTACTTGATGTGATGGTGATGATGATCATATACACAACCAGAATTAGAGGGTCTTGCAGGTGGTTTATATTATCTTCCTTTTCTACTTCTTTCCTGACTTTGCAGGTTATTGCAATTAGGCTTTCAGATGCAGGTAATATATTATTTTTTACTTTGGTTGTAACTCCATGTAGCGGTACAATTGATAATGTTTTATGAGATCGGTATCTAACTTTTTAGTTCTGTTTTACTTATGATTTTTGTATTAGGTTACATTTCATTTTTCTTTTTTTGGAGTCTAATAGAGGAGCCACCAAAGTCTACATTAATTTCCTATTTTTAGAACAGATTAACCTGCAGTTGATGGATTTCTTTTTGTTTGTTTGGGATCGAATCTTGAGGGGTGGGTCATTTTGTTCGTTTGGGATTGACTCTTGAGGAGACGAGTTGCCCCGCCGCAACGCGCGACAGGGGCAACAATGGAGATGAAGCAACGATCTGTTTGGACTAACACAATAGAAGATGGGTATAAGATCCAGGTAAGTTCGATTTGTTTAGCATACTTAAATGATATGATCTCAGGTTCTGATTTGGGTTTCCCTCTGACTTTTGAAGTTTTGAGTACGATTTCATCTTTTGAAGTTCTGGGTTATATTTTCTAGAATCTGAGTTGTCATTTTCATTTTCAGTTGAGTTACCATTTTACTTCAGAGACATAGGGGCAAAAATAAACTGGGACTCTTGAAATCTACTTTATGTACATGTTAGGATCTATCTATAACATTGCAGTTGCAACTAACAGTATCTTTTGTTAAGGATTACAACTTAGTAATACATGTAACTGTTGTGATTGTATAGTTTTTAATTTTGATTCCGTACATTTGGTTCCAAATTCCACCAAAACAATGATTCACTTTTTACGCATCGTGAGAAAAAGGTGATGCCGCCGTAACGCGCGGCTGGTCACCACCTAGTGTATTATAATATAGTATAAATATAAAATAAATAATAATTGCTTCATGTAAAATAAATTTTCTAATTATATATATGAGTGGAGAAAGCAATCGCGGAACTAATGCTCTATATACTTTTAAGATAAGTTAATCTTAATAATCATGGATGGCCACTTAATTTATCTACTCTAATAACAAAATGAGTTGAACTTGTTACATATTGTCATTCTTAGGCATATAGATACTTAAAATGCATATATAAAAAGTGCAAAAATAAAATGATTGTTTTTGTCATTAAAATTATTATTAATAATAATAATAATAATAATAATAATAATAATAATAATAATAATAATAATTAGTTTTAAAAATAAATATAAATTCAAACTAAAAACTAAGAGTATTCATAGTAGGTTTCCCATCTACATCCCTATCGGTCACCTCTATAATTTAATGGAATTGACTAATTTTGTCAACTTTTACTTCTACAGGTTTCCATCCCCATATCTCAAATTAAGAGGAAATCTAAACTCATCTCCTATTTTTAACTTCCCACTATTTATCATACCTCTTAGTTAAATGAGTTGTTGCGTGTAGAGAAGAGGAAAAACGTAAGAAAAATAAATAAAAGTTATTATTTATTTGAAGTAGGGATAGATATGTGAAATGAGATGCAGTGGTTTTATAAAATAAGGAATAAATTGAGTAAACTAATAAACTTTTAGTTAAATTATAGGGATGGAGACCAAGAAAATATTGCGAATTCTCTAATAACATTTATCCTTTATTGATCACTTGACACGGTACACAAGGTAAAATTACAACTTTAATAAATCTAAACTAATTATTTGTCTTTTACCTGAAATTACAATATGTGTCACGTTTGTTAGAACTACTAGTTACACTATTATAATTTACGTAAAGAAAATAAAAATAAAAAATTTATGTAACGATGTTAAAATTAGAAATCAAACGTTTAAAGTATTGACCATATTACCTAAAAATTATATTACACGACTGTAACTTTTATATCACAAACTTCTACGTTAGATTCGTTACACTTGGAAATTTTATTTTTATTTTTTTACTATGCCATGTGTCAACCACCGAGGCTAACCATGTGGCTCAAAAAGGAGAAAATATTGTTGTTAAGGCTTCAACTTTGTCTTATAGTACTTCAATCATATTTTTATTGATTTTATGAATTGAAAACAATTTAGTAGCTAGATAAGATTCAATTAATTACATTCAATCATGCATTTACATTTTCAAAGATGTGATATTTGTTATGATTTGTTAAATCTCACATTAATTTTTTTAATGACATTATAGCCAAAAGTATGTAATTTATTTTATTTTGATCCCATTTGATTTATAATTAAATTAATGTGACTTGAAATTTATAAGTTCTGTAATGGGTTTTTTGTTGTTATTTTTTGTATGTATCTTTTAGCGTGTTTTTTGACAATTGATACTTTCTTTTAGATGGGTTTTTATCATGGTTTATTTGATCTTATTGCCCATGTTTACAAATGTGAAAAATTTTGACCTATTTTTTAATGAACGGGTCGATTCGGTGTTTTGAAAAAGAAATGGCATATCATCGCAAATCTTGCGTGTTTGTGGCCTAAGGAAAAAATCCGTGCCGCATCATATGCTTTTTTGATCTTGCATGATTTTAGAGGAAAATGAGAAAGTGTTTTGTCAAAACTATGAAGAAGACAACGTCGCCTTCTCATTGCATAGCTTACGTGTTTGTGGTATAAGGGCAAAATTCTTGCTGCATTATATGCTTGTTTGATATTGCACAATATGATTTAGAGGAAAATGAGAAAGTGTTTTGTCAGAACTATAAAGAACTCGTGTTCATTAAGTCAAAAGAGAAACAAAAATAAGCAAGTCGTATGAAGATACGAAATAGAGAATTGCATAATAGCCTTAAATCGAATTTGATGAAACATGTTTGAAGAAATCGTGAACAAGTTTGAGCTATTGTTATATTTAAAAATATATTTCGATCAAATATTCCTTTTATATATTATTTTGTTAAATATGGTAAATTTAAAGATATATATGTAAAATATATATCTATACTATATTATAATACATTTGAGAATGATAATATTGTCTTTATATATATTTTAAAGGAGATTAAGATGGATAAAATTATCTTTAGTGAATTACGACAATCGTCCCGGTGGCTTGGCACGAATTTCACATTTCGTCTCTGGGTTTCAAAAGTTACGACTATGGTTCAAAGGTTTGCATATTTGGAAAACCTTTAGAACCTTGCAAACCTTTGAACCTGACGCTAACTGTCGTTAGATTTTTCCGTTAAGTCACTATAAAATGACAATTATACCCCTACCCAATCGATTAGGGTTACATAAACACTTACCGTACACTTCTTAACGGCGTGTTTGACGGAAATAAGTCTAGGACCAAAATTGAAACAAATCTCAAATGTGAAACACTAAATTCAGATTTTAAAAGACTTGGGACTAAATTGGTTAAAATCACCAAACGTCAAGGACTAAAAAAGAAGTTTACTCTTTTAAATAAAACTAGGTGAAGAGCCTCCCGCGCACTGCGACGGACGTGGCTGTAAATGTGAAAAGCATTAGTACGCGTTGCGGGCGGTATAAAACCGACATGTACCATTCGTAAAGTTCAATATGAACAAAAAAGAAGAAGTTCTTAAGAAAAAATAGAGCATAAATGCTTTTAATTCAATAACCCGATATAGTTTTTGCGATAGCAAATAAAGGAAAGAATTTTTTAAGAAAAATAGAGCATAAATGCTTTTAAGGAAAAATCTGGTAAAGAATATATATAACATGATCGCCGTTTTTTCTAAAACATAAAAAAAATGTTTAAGCGAAAATGGGGATCCCAGGTTAAGAACCCGGGTCCCCAGCCTGCAGACGAAACACTCGGACCACTACGACAACTCCTCCTTTGAGAAAGAACACGCAAATCTTTTTTATAATGTTAACGAAGTTGGCTAAAACAAAAAAAAAACGTTTTGGCCAAAATGGGGATCCCAAGTTTCGAATCCGGGTCCCCAGCGTACAAATGGAAGACACGAACTACTGCGACAACTCCTCCTTTGAGAATCAAAGCGAAAACCTTCTTTATAATATTAACGAAAAGTCAACAGCGAATCAGGCAAACAGTCGTGTTCCCTGTTTGACCGTCTAAATAAGTTATATATAATATAACTAGTTTTTTTATCCCTGTGTGTTACACGGGTGACTTTTTAAAAAACTATAAATACAATCATAATATACGACAATTATGTATTTTTATATCTTTAATAATTAAATAATTTGTTACTAAATAATTTTGAAGGCAATATATAAAAAGTTGGATATATATATCCAAAACTTTTCTTTTAATAGAAATAAGATTTTTTTTCATATAATTAATTAACTATGATGTTGATTATCCGTATAATACATATATTTTATTTTTTACCATGGAAATACAAATAATTGATTAATTAGGATGGTGATTATCCATACAATAAATATTTTTTTTATTGCAATGGAAATATAAAAACTAAAAATAAAAGGGATGATTTGAGAGGGAAAATTATTATGAGATGGAAATGAGAATGACATGTGTCTAAAATCCTTTCTTTTATATAATAGTACTAGGATAGAACCCGTATGTTATACGGGTGAATCATTAAAAATATATATAATTGATAATTGCATACTCTTCTTATTACCGGAATAACCTATAAATCACATTAAATAAGAGTTAAAGTTATAATTCATAATATGAAAGTGGTGACTTTACCAACAATATTTAGAGTCCATGTCTCTACTTGTATATTTGAAAAATGCAACCATACAAAAATGATTGTTAAAAAAAATAATCTGACCCAGAATAGCAACTAACAATAAGTTATGATTTAACAAACTTAAGACTTTAAGTCTTTGTAGAAAGTTAGGTGAGTATAAAGTTTGATCAAGATTATAATGAACACATATAAAATCTAAATTATAATCAATATTATAATGTTATATTAATAAAAATGGTATTTTGATATACATTAGGAAACTTACAATTGAATTAATCACCGTGTTTAAAATTCTCAAATTGGATGAACATTGATAATTTGATATAGTAGAAAAATATTTAATATTGGATCTTATGAACATGATTTTTGTCGTTTGTGAATTTCTTTATAGAAATTATCATCCACAATGTTGATTGAATCTGTAAAATAATATTAGGTATTCAATTATTAAAATATTAAATATGATTTACTCAATTATATTTGAAAACACATAAATAAGTTTTTATTGGTATTTTATAAGTTTTTTATATATTTATTAAAATAAAAATAATAATAGTTTATAAAAAAATAATTTTAAATAAAATAAGATGAAAATTAATATATGGTCGTCATAGTTTCATAATATAAATAAATACAAATATATCATGATTAATATAAAATTGGATTTAATTTCCAATAAAAAAGAATTAATTAAGGAGTAGTTTTGGGAGAGAAAATATGATGATTACTCTTTTAATTAAATATTGAAATTTAAATTTGAATAAATAAATAATAATAATCAAATATAAAAGTTCGAGAAAACCGAAAGTATGAAGGATATCCAAAATAGTAGTTTAAACCAATGCAAGGACAATTCAACCAATAATTTTATATATTATTTTATTATCTAAAATAATTAAAAAATACTGGTGAGGGGAAAACAAGAGCACTTGAGATTTATTAAAATATGTGTTCTGAATTTTGAAAACCAAATATATGTTCTAAAGTATCGAATAATATTTTAAAAGCGTACACTTGCAAAATTCTGAATAAAGAATTAAATCTTTGGTTCTTTATTTTAATATATTTTACATAACAATTTCATATAAAATTAACCTTTATGTCCTTGAAAGAAGTGAATAAGTTTTATGTCTCTACTTTACACGAAAATAAGTATTTATCAAAGTTATTTCTGTATAATTATTGAAAAATAATGAAATGTTCGCCTTTAATGCAAACAAGAATCAGGAGATGGGCACAAAGTGCAACAATTCATGTGGTACTGATGTTACCTAATGCCCATCAGTAATGATTCTTCCAATCAAAAATTATCTAGCTGTTTGTTTCTCCATAATAAAAATATATACCCGCATATAATAATAATAACAAAAATAATAAATAAATAATAATAATACTAATAATAACATGATTGAAGGAAATACCCATAAATTGTAACCTACTGACAAAGAGCTTTATTTTTTTTTACCTGATGTTGGTATGTATTATGGAGCTAATATAGTTTAAGATGTATTGAAATTGGGTGAGTTAACCAATTAAAAAAAAAAGGTCACAGGACAAGATTCAAGAAATGATTCAAGATCTTGGTAAGTTTCCTTATAAATACCCACAAAATGAGTGCACCAAAAAGCACTTTGTGGCACGCACCAGCACTCACCACACAACTATTTTCATATTCATATCACAGGCCAAACAGAAATGAGGTCTGAGTTCCTATTTTTCAACTTATAACACACATCTCCTCAATTCCCTTCACCCTCACAACCTCAAAACCATTTCAACCACCACTAAACTGGCGGTGATGAGTCAAGTATTGGCGGTGATGAGGCGAAACGTTCAGAATATGAAGAAAAGTACCAAAGTAGCCGATGAGAGCATGTTCGGAGAAGGAAACGGAGTTGAGTTTCCAGTTATAGCTCAGAATACAAGACAAGGGTATACCGGTCTTTCTCTTATTTACAGCATTCTGCGTGCACCACTCTCGCTTCTGTCATGTCTATCTTCTCACCCGCATGGTTCGGCTGATGGCGCTTGGGTCTCCAGTGACTTGGCACGGATATCAGAGGTTAACCATCTTATTGTTTGTGACAGCATGCGTTATGCAATCTTGATGTAATAAGTTCTTCTGATTTTGATATGTACTCTTATATTTCAAGAATCCATCTGTGAAATCATGTAGTAAGATTAGACAGATGACATACAATTTACATATTTCTAACTTTTGTTATACATATATTCGAACATGACTAGTAATGCATGCAATAAAAGTTGTAATATTGCGAACACAACATTTCTTGTTCATCTTGATGGTGGTAAATTGAAGCATATTGATTGTCCTAGATTCCAGCCTAGCAGAAGAATGTGGAAGTTGCAATCAGGCATATATTATAAGAAAAAAAGTCAAGTGCAATCATTCAACAAAAAAGTAGAAAAAGAACAATGGCAATGGTTGGTGAAAGTGAAAGAAAGCTTCTTGGCTATATATGAAGGAACACAATGACTGTGACTGGACAACAGTTTTGGCATCTAGTGGGTTCGGACCTAAAACATGTGGTTCATCAAAACGCAAGGAACCCCTCGACGAATCTTTTTTTCGTTTTGATTGGTTAAAATCTTACTTAAAAATTCAAACTTGTGCCACATTCATGTATAGTGTATTCTTAGTTGTTGCTGTAAAGAAATACAATGCCTCGGTGATTTGACTTCAGGACAGGACCTTCCGAATAGACTTAGCTTTAACTTAAAAGAACATATTCTCACCTTTGATATAGGGTGTTTATTATTACGTTTTGAAAGTGATCACTAGATATGGAAAAAAACAAAATGATATGATGAGTTATAAATGCAATCAGTGCTTAAAAGATTTGGGAATTGCTTCAATACTGATGCAGAATGGTAAATATGTTAGTTCACATGGAGAAGAAGTCAACTGTAAATAAATAGGAAATCTCCAGTATAAAAATAGGTAGGGTTTAGATGAATACCTCTTGAAGACGAATGCCACCACTCTTTGTATGTATCGGTCTTTTCTAGTGAGGAGCACGTGATTTGGCCAACGAAATGATGCCATGTGGCATCAGAGAGTCCCTGAAGGTGCGAGTGCATGATTTTCATTCAGAGTATGGCACAAGTGATTGTAATAACCAACTCTAAGATTTCTTGAGAGCAGTCCCCATAAGATAGTCTTTCTTTCTGGGTTTTTTTTAGTTTTCTAACTGCAACTCTTAAGGCAAGGGAAGTGCAACAATCTCAGACCCGAGTATGTTTCCAGCCATGTGATAATAACCAAGACCCATGTTCTTATATGACTCGTCATTTATGAGAGTGTTGACTGGATCCCCTCAAAAAAATCATAGGTAGGGGAATCCCGACATTACATATTATATTAGACATGATTTGTATTAACCCTGTCAAGATTAGGCATGACACTGACTTGGTAGCATATGTAGGCACACCTACTCCTTAATTAATTACTAGACCGGAACAAAATCAGATAACCAAAATCAATTTCACAAAACCGAAACATTAGAAACTAATTATCCGTGATTTCAAGTAATGCCAAACAATCGCTTTGTAACAAGCCCCGTGCCAAATGAGTAACATACAACTTAAATACCTGGTTCAAACTTCTTGTGGGATAAGTTGCTATCATATGTAAAGAAAGAAGGGTTATTAGTACTTTCATTTTCAAACTGTAAGCTCAGTAACCATTTTCCAATTATTATCAAGGGGCCATGGCACCAAAAGGGTAAAAAAAAGGAATCCCACTTATTATAAATAAAGTAAAAGAAGAAACAACATAAAGTGACTTTAAGGTCCCATGGTTATCCCAACACCATTAGACATTCATAACCAGAAAGTAATCTAGCTCTGATACTGGAACACATATAATAAAGATTGTTCAATTACTGTAGCATGACCGACATCTATATATATAATAAAAGAAAAGTGTTTGGCATCACAATTTGCCATGTGGCACCACCACATTCATCCTCAATAATTTTTCCCGCCAATTCTCCTAATTATGGAAGTGATTTGTATTTCTAATTTTTTATTTATTGAATTCTAAATTATTTAATAACCAATTATTTAATTACTAAAGATATAAAAATACATAATTGTCGTAGATTATGATTGTATTTATAGTTTTTTTTTAAAGTTACCTGTGTAACACACGGGGATAAAAAACTAGTGGTATATATATTAAAAATTAAATACCATATGGTTTATCTATAAACAATGTCTTTTGAAGATTATTTACCTTAAATAATAATATGTGCTTTTCATCCCATTAATATCATATCATTAACAATTGAAACACTGAATCCATACCAAGGGGGAATGTACCTACCTAGCAAAACAACAAATTTAACCAAATAAATCTGAGTCAGCTAAACAAAAATACTTTGAAAAACTACCACTTGCTCTTGGCTGCTTCAAAAACCCATTACCACAAACATTTCCAACACAAATGCTTTGAAATATAAAATTTGAACGCACCTCAAGCAATGCTCTTTTGACTTCTTCTCAGACGATCCAGCACAAACTTCTCGCCCGTAAGGTACTCCACCACCCCTACCAAATCATGGGAATTACTTTAGAAAAAAAAATTGTATGACTATTAGTGAGATGTCTTTAACGTCCTCTAGTGAAAAAAACAGATAATTCAAGTAAACCACAACCTCACAATTTCAAAAAGCTTTCATAGTGACAACATGTGCCACAAAGCAGAAAATTAATGGGATAAAAAGAGTACTAATTAAAAGAAAAGGCACCAAAGATCATATGATTCACTGTACACAAATTAGTTTAGCAAAATGACTGAAATCTTTATACCATTTGTGTAATGTCGACAATCATGCTGACCAACTATCAGATCCGTATCCCAATTGCTGTTAAACTTGTGTATTGCATCTTCAACATCCACATCGCAAGACCCTACCCTCCAGCATCTCATTTTTGGCAACTTGTTCATCTTCCTGGTCTGCACAACTCCTGAATGAAAGCAAAAAAAACCCGAGTCATTTCATCGAACACCTTGAAGACAAAAACGTGGCGGTAAGAACATTTGGTCTATGAGTAAAATTAGTTGATTCAAGTACTACCAGGTACTTTCCGGCCAGATAGAGCTGCAAGTGCTGCATATACACTTTCAGGATCTTCAGGTTGAAAATCAAAAACCAAAACCTATAAAAAAAACAAAAAAAAAACAACAGATTCATAAAATTACTCACAGTGTTCCACAATTAGGGTTCCAATTTCCAAACAAGAGATCGCAAATGAGCAATAAAATTCAGTGTTCGCAGTGAATCAGAAGTGACGGAAATTTGACCTAAAATGTGTTAATTCATAAGATTGAAAACCTGAGAAGGAGGATGAGATGAGATGGAGAGGACCATGAAGTGTTGTAAATCCCAGGAAAGAGAGAAAGAGTAGGCCGCGGACATAAGCAGCTGCGGTGGTCCGTTGGTGGCTCGTAACGGAACCGCCGCCACAAACACGTCGCTTCCTCTCGCCGGAGACGGTGGCTTTCCGATCGAATTAGCCACTATCAGTCCCACGCCACCCATTTTTCAGTTTTTTTTCTTCTTTTTTTATTAAAAATTATTTTATCTCCCACCACAAGGTACGCTTATCTTTATTATTATTATTATATTTGGGTCCTGACTCCTGACGCTCCTTTTCATTTTATCTCCAACATGATCACTAATTTTATCACATATTTAGCTAAACGAGTATCTGGATTAAGATAATCGACCTCTTATCTTAAATAGTTTAAAAATAAAAACTAATTTGTAATTTTACATGAGCTAAATATGTGGTCCGACCCCCTTTCTTACGGACCATATCTTTTCAATCTTCTAAAACAACCGTATTTGGGTGAATTCACACAAACACCAAGAAATAGGGCGTTTCATACAAATTTTATTCTAATTTTAGACTGCCTTCAACATCATAAATACCACTAATACATATCTTTGAAGGTCTAACAACCATTCCATTCAAATTTACCCAAAAATCTCGTCACAATGAAACTCAAATCATTAACATCATCTCTAGTTTTCGCCATCTTTATGTTCATAGGCATCGCGAATGCTGACGTTTTCGACATCACGAAATTCGGCGCTAAACCCGAGGCGGAGATTAGCAAGGTAAAATAATAAAACAACATAAATGATTCATTCATGTTTCTTTCTTGCAGATTTGTGTTGTGAAGTAATCTATTTGTAGGCTTTGTCTGATGCATGGGCTGCTGTATGTTCTGCAACACAACCGGGCCAACTGCTCATTCCAAAAGGCCGATTTTTGTTGAACGTGGTCGAGTTTAAGGGGCCGTGTAAAGCGCCAATTGAGGTTAAAATCGATGGAAATGTGATAGGTCCGGAAGATCCTGTTCTCATTCCGAAAGGGTCTCAGTGGATCACGTTTAGCTATGTCACAGGCTTGAAAATAACAGGTATATTGATCAATGTAAAAAAGTCAAATTTTGGAAAAGTCTAACCCCACAATGGCAACACTCATAAACAAATCATTAGTCATGCTAACCCCACACCAACAAATCTAATTTCACACCGCCCCTTTTATCAGCCGTATCACGGAAATATTGGAAGCGGTCGTTTAAAAGTAAGGAGGCATGACAAAACCCCTATACGCAAATGACCGTTCTATTCAACATTTCAACCTGAAACGACCCCTTAAAAGTAGGGGCTATCATACAAAGCCTTACATCAGACCTTAAATTACCGGTTGCATATGACGTGGAATTAGATTTAAGACGGTTCAAGTATAGCCGGTCTAAAATCATTTATGTCACTGGCTTGACATTAATTATCATGGACATAATGTTATTTCAGGTTCGGGTACAATAGATGGTGTTGGAGGAGCCATGTCATGGCCAACAGACGACCCAAAAACAACTGTCGAAAAAGGCTCACCCCTTCAATATGTATGTATTTTTATATATGCAATTTAATGTGTTCAAATTTCAACGAATTCAAGAATCAATAACGGTCATAACGGTCATATGTTTACATGGCACAGAATCTTTGCCTTAACTTCGTCAAAGATTCTTCTATTACCGGAATAACTTCAAAGGACAGCAAGAATTTCCACGTCAACTTGATGACGTGTACCAATGTCACTTTTGACGATTTCCACATCACCGCGCCGCCAGCGAGCCCCAACACGGTTGGGATCCGTATCGTGTGGTCGAAAAACATCACAATCAAGAATACGGTTATCGAAACCGGTGACGATTGTGTCTCGACGGGCGACGGATGCGAAAACGTGCACATCGAGGGTGTGAAATGTGGTCCGGGTCGTGGTATTAGCGTCGGGGGTTTGGGTAGAAACAAAGGCGAGAAACCGGTGAGCGGAGTTTTCGTGAAGAACTGCTCGTTTTCGGGTACGGAGAATGGTGTTTGGATTAAAACTTGGCCACATTCACATCGCGGAGAGTGTTCTGATATTCATTTTGAAGATCTTACGATGGATAAAGTTGAAAACCCTATCATCATCGAGCAAGATTATTGTCCCCATGTTGAATGCAAGAAAAATGTAAGTATATATTGCACACAATTTTCGGATTTATAAGTGGCTACTTTAGGATTTTATTTGACCTTTTGTAGTAGGTGATTATTAGAAATGGTTTATAGCGAACTCAAAAAAAACTTTGACTTGGAGTTTCGCTCGTCTATAAACTAAAACTAGGAAACTCTTTAGGAATTCACTGGGAAAGTTAAATGAGAATATTACAGTAATCCTATCATCAAAAAGTAGAAAACATTTCAAAAAACAAGATTTTATGGCTTTTTTAAAGTTTTTAACAATTTTTCAGAAGGTTATATTGAAAATCACATTTACTTTACCCAAACATTTTTTTAGTTAGCACGAGTCTAAAACCCTGAATGACCTACAAATTAAAAAAAGTTAAAAAATTATTGAATGCATATTTACAAAGCCTTTTAATTGAATGAACAGAGTCCATCGGAGGTTAGGATTCACAATGTTTTCATCCAGAATGTGAAGGGAACTTCGACTTCGCCGAAAGTTGTGAAGCTTAGATGCAGCACCTCCAACGATGGATGCGAGAACGTGCAGATCTCCGACATCAATTTGAAATACGATGGTCCTTCGGGCCCTGCGGTTCAAGAATGTGAGAACACGAAGCCGGTTTATAGCGGCGAAGTTGTTCCTCCAGGCTGCAAGGCGGCTTAATTAATTGATTGATCCAAGTTTCATGGAGATTGTTTGTTAGTTTTAAGTTATGATTGAATCTTGGGCGGGGCAATGATTGTTCAATTTCAAGATCATCGTTTTCGTTGTAAATTACGTACAGTATGTGTTTTAAATCAATAATGTCCAAGATTTTAGACATTCAGTATCATGGTTCGGCGACTATGAGATATAGACCAAATAAACTTTAAAGGGCCGTTTAAAAACATCACCTCTTGATCAAATCAATTTCTCATCCACATTTCTATAATTTATAAATTTATCCTTATTATTTATTTTATTTTCTTTTTCACTAACAACCACATAACTACATATGGGTGTTGATTGGGTTTTGTATTCGGGTTTCGGATTAAACGGGTCTTTGTCGATAGTAAATACAAATATAAAGCTGGAGTATAGGCCTAAATGGGAGCTAAACATTTATAATGAGGGCTGTACACGTCACCATTAGCCCTATATGTGACCCCTTTTTTACCTCTATACGTCACCCTAAGGCCTATACGTGACCCCTTAATTTTTTCCTCCATACTTGACATCTGCCATTTACACGGCAGCTCAACACCATAGTTTCAGTCACCTATACCTAACGAATGGGTCCCACGTTAAGTATAGATATTTTTTTGTAACCTAAAATTATATAAAGATTAACTCAACAATAAAAATACTAATTACTAATAATACTAATAGAAACAATAATAATAATCCAATAATCATAATATTATAATAATAATAATAATAATAATAATAATAATAATAATAATAATAAAAGTAACATGAATAATAATAAATAAATAATAATCTCAAAACTAGTTATTAAATTTAATACATGTAATAGTTTATTTAAATTTTAATATTTTACGTTTGATTACAATGTT
Organism: Deinandra increscens subsp. villosa; assembly: GCA_039602395.1. Classification (NCBI taxonomy): domain Eukaryota; kingdom Viridiplantae; phylum Streptophyta; class Magnoliopsida; order Asterales; family Asteraceae; genus Deinandra; species Deinandra increscens. Next base: position 125,452,826 of record JBCNJP010000007.1, read on the forward strand.
CATCGTATATTTAGACCACTCTACTAATAATAATTGTAATAACATTAATATTACTACAATAATCATAGTAATAATATACGTTTGTGTACATGCACTTAATACATACAACATTACTAACAGTATTTTTCCATAGACTCGTATACATACAACATTACTAACAGTATTCAAACCGGAACTAACTATATTAGAATATATTATTATTAGGATTTATTAGTACATGTTTATTATTAGGATTTATTAGAATATGTTTGACGTTAAAATATCAAGTGATTTATATTAAAAAAATTATTAGTTAAACCTAACAATCATCTGGACCTGCTGTTTTGAGGGGTGAAGGAGGACTCTAAACGTGAGCATTTACTGTTTTGAGGGGTGAAGGATGGCGCTATCCTTCACGTCTTAAGATGGTGTTTTGAGGGGTGTAGGATGACTCTAAACGTGAGCATTTACGTGAAGGATAAAAAACTTCCGACAAACTCTGTCAGTTGACTGGACTTGCTGTTTTGAGGGGTGAAGGAGGGAACTAAACGTGAGCATTTATTTTTACACCCCCACTATACGTGAAGGATAGCGCTATCCTTCACGTCTTAAGATGGTGTATTACAAAAAAAGGGGTGTCCCTATAAGAACCCATTAACAAACATCGAGAAGGTGGGATAAACGATACACCATAAAGTAAAGTAGCAGAAAAAATAAAAGAAACAGAAACAACCACACGAAGGAAAAATTTGTTACATTGAGATTTGAGATACTTAGATTAAGGATACAAAACAATTACTTACATGTAAATTTGTAAAACATTAATTATCGAAATATTAACTGACATAAAAATGAATAGTTTGATACATTCTACATTGTTTTAACTGTGTACTTACTTTAGTAACATATCCTCGAAATGATAGGTTTATACGTGAGATCGTTTGCTGTTAAACAAAAAATCTGTCTCCAAACCGAGAATCAATTTGCTCTCATCCGAATTTTGAACCAAGACCTTAAAGTCCGAAGGTCTATAGAAACATTATTGATCAATAATTAAAATAATATTTTTTTTTAAAATTTTTGTATACTATACACGACACTTTTGATAACCTCCTTATATATGTTCCGACATTAAAGGAGAGACCGATTCGAAAACTTAGTCCATGTTTTTAGTGGCCACACAACTGATGAGTTTATATCTATGTATCATGGAGATCGTGCATTGAAATACTGCATGCATTTTGGACGGATGACTTCAAATCCAAGTTCCGGTAATTACGTCACTCATTTTTAGATCGTGACCCACAACTGCAACCACAAATTTTGTATTTTCAAACTATAAAATTAACATTTTTATAACTGTTAATATAATTCCCGAAAATTAAAACAAGTTTCATTTTACATTTTTACCCCATTTCTAATGAATGCGGTATATGATCTTTTAACTTCATAAGTCCCCACAAAAAATTATTATTTTATATTTTAACAGAAGTAATTTAAATTCATCTTAAATATTTATATAAAAAGTTGAAAAAAAAAATACAAACTTATTTCTAATTTTACATTCGCGAAATATGCGGTTGATCTCCATGTTAAAGCAACCCCAATCTCCTTAGCTTTTTTTTTCAAAACAAAAACCATTATATATAGACACCAAAAAATCAGGTGTTTCATACAAATTTGGTTCTGTTATTTTTAAGATCTAATCGATCATTCAATCAAAACCCCCAAAATCTAGTCCCAATGAGATCCAAATCATCTCTAATTTACGCCATTTTGGCGTTCATATCCATCGTGCAGGCTGAAGTTTTCGACATCACTGATTTCGGTGCGAAGCCGAACGGGGAGATTAGTAAGGTAATTAACTAAATAAACCGTTAATTAAACGTCATCATATCATGATATGTTAGTTTCTTAATTATTAACTGATCGGTCGATTGATAACGCGTATCCAGGCGCTGACTGATGCATGGGCCGATGCGTGTTCGGCAACCGAACCCAGCCAAGTGGTGGTTCCGAAAGGCCGGTTTTGCTTAAACGTGATCGAGTTTAAGGGACCGTGTAAGGCACCCATCGAGGTGCAAATCGATGGGACTTTGATCGCTCCGGAAGACCCTACGGTTATTCCAAAGGGAGTGCAATGGATCACATTTAGCTATGTCTCTTGCTTGACATTATCAGGTTAATTAATTACTACGAAACTAATAGTACATTAATTCATTAATTAATGGATGTACGATAAATTGATATTAATTAATGGTACCAGCCGATTAGGGATGATTCGGGTTTTTCAGGTTCGAATCCTTAGGCTGACCGCTTTTACTGTTTTACATCTGATATTAAGTGGGTGTGGTTTTTTCGTTAAATGTGTTAGACTGAGACTACCGGGTTACCCTCACGGCCTGGCCTGTGTTCACCTTCGAGTGGCCTGGTTGACGTTTTATTTTCCGTTAAAAAAAAAAGACAAATTGATATTTTATATATTTATTATATTGTTTTAGGTTCGGGTACGATAGATGGTGTTGGAGCAGCCGTGGCATGGGGAACAAAAACCATCAAAAAAGGCTCTCTTCAATATGTATGTCACTCGCTAATTTGCGACAAAAATCAACCGTTTTACGGCCGAAACATGTTGGTCTCTATTGTGACGGTTTTATTCTGTCACTATTTTTAATACCAATTTTGTTTTAAGTCATTAAATTATTATTTGCGACAAATTATGTTCTAGTCACTAATTTGTGTCCAAGTTTGATTCTGTCTCATCTAAAGTGCAACAAAAATCAACAGCTTTACAGCGGGAACATCTTGGTAGTTAAATTAGCGACCGTTTTTCTCTGTCGCTATTTTTTTTATTTGTTCGTTTCTTGTAGCTAATTTTGTAACTAATAGTGTTTAGCCGCTAAATTGCGACAGATTTTTTTGTCGCTAATTTTACATCCGATTTTGTCCCGCAGCAATCTATTAGTAGAATTTTTAATGGGTATGTTGTTGATTCTCGCGCGTACTTTTACGACATATTTTGTATTTTTTTTGCCAGTTTTCTTATTAAGTCATCATTTTGCGACAAATAATGTTTCAGTCGCTAATTTTGTGAGCGGTTTTGAATTCCATAAATTCCTACCACTTTTCCCCATCATATGCAATTTGATTAAGAGGTTAAATTTGAAGGAATTCATAAACTAACAACCATATATTGTATGTTTAACCACCTATGGACAGAATCTTAGCTTTAACTTCATCAAGGATTCTTTGATCACGGGCATAACTTCAAAAGATAGCAAGAATTTCCACGTCAACTTGATGACATGCACGAATGTAACATTCGATAATTTCCGCGCAATCGCACCAGACGAGAGCCCAAACACGGACGGAATCCACATCGGATGGTCGAAAAACATCACAATCAAGAACTCGGTCATGGAGACCGGTGACGATTGTGTGTCGATTGGCGATGGATGTGAGGATTTGCACATCGAGGGTGTGAAATGTGGCCCGGGCCATGGTATTAGCGTCGGAAGTTTGGGTAAAAACACCGGTGAGAAGCCGGTGATCGGAGTTTACGTGAAGAACTGCACGTTTTTGGAGACGGAGAATGGTATTCGGATCAAAACGTGGCCTGATTCGCAGCCGGGAGAGGTTTCGGAAATGCATTTTGAAGATCTTACGATGGATAAAGTTGACAACCCGATTATCATCGAGCAAGAATATTGCCCCCATGTCGAATGCAAAAAACAAGTAAGTATCTTAACCCGGTTTTAATAAAATTTAGACTGAATTACACTTTTCGTCCTTTAGATTTCTATTAAATTTTAGCTTTCGTTCCTAAACTAAAATATAAGGAAAAAATAAGTCGTTTGTCTAAAAAGTTTGTCATACTTTACATCCTTTAAGGTAACAGAGTTAAATACGTTAACTTTTATGTTGATATTTTGAAAAATAACCAAAATATCCTTATTACTACTATTACTTAAAGAGTAGATACACTTTTCATCCTTTAGGTTTCTACTAAACTTTAGGTTTCGTTCCTCTACTAAAAAAAAATAACAAAAAACGTTGTTTATATAAGAGGTTTGTCACACTTTACGTAAGAGTAATAGACGTAAACTTTTCTCTTAACCATTTCAAAAGTCACCAAAATGCCATTACTCACTTAAAATCACTTAAAGTGTATATTACTTTCTACTAAATTTTAGGTTTTATCTTACAAAGGAAACAACATTTAACAAAAAATGCAATTTGTATCGAAATATAGATAAAGAAAGTCGGATTAGTCCGAACAACAACGTTAAAAGTTAAATCTCGTGTTTTTCATCTTTACTAGAAACGAACTTCTTTGTTGTTTCTGTATACACTATGAAGATGTTACTATGATATTTCTACGATTCATTATCGAAACATGATGCAGAATCCATCGAAGGTTAAGATTCACAACGTTTTCATCAAGAACGTGAAGGGAACTTCGACTACTCGGGAAGTTGTAAAGCTTAAATGCAGCAAGGCCAACAATGGATGCGAGAATGTGCAGATTTCCGACATTAATTTGACATATGATGGTCCTCAAGGCCCTGCAATTCAAGAATGCCATAATGTTAAGCCGGTTTATGATGGGGAAGTTGTTCCTCCAGGCTGTGCAGCGGCTTAATTAATTCATATAAGTTTCAAAGTGGTTGTTAGTTTTTAGTTTTACGGCATGTTTGTTTTGATTTTTGGTTCTTCGTTTTCAAGATTATTATTTCGTTGTAAATATTAGTTTATAATTAATATCCTTTTTACACGCTTGTAATTTGCTAATCTAGCTACAACCTTTTGGTCAGGAATAGAATTCGTGTTAGAAGCCTAATCTAATAATTTTTTGTCACCTTATTCATTTAAAGTAGCTTGAAAGTAATAACCTAGAAATAGATTAAGGGGATGTAGTGAAACTGTGAAAGTGTGAAAGTAGCATAGATTTTTTTATAAATAATATTTAAAGCTAAAAACCCATTACAAGAAAATTATACATAACTAAAATCATGAAAACAAATATATTGTTTTCTTAAAAAGATAAACAAAAGTTAAAAACTTAAAAATCACAAGCCCAATATAATTTGCCGGTTTCATAAATGTTTTCATAACACGATCTAGTTGTTCTTGTAGTATTGTGCCTCCTTTTATGTGTCCATCATCGACACCATCGATTCCTCTCTTTTTACTTTCGTGTCACTTAATTTGTTATGTCACTTTTTTTTCATCATTTTCTTCCTCACTCATTGTTTTGATATTATTTATAACGTGATTAACATCGGCAAAACTTTGATTGTTATATTTGGTGATGAGTTCACTCGACTGAATTTTCTCCTTGTGCAAAGGTCGTGTTGGTGTTGATTTTCGTTTAAGTTGGGGGAAAACCAAATACAACTTTGGAAACCTTCATTTGAGCTTGCATAGTTTCCCATATCGAAACGGTTTCCCATTTTAAATGGTCTTTTACCATACCTCATACGCTGAGCTGGAAGAAACACTTTCCTCGAATCCTCGTACATTCTTAATGTTCGTTCAACATTGACCTCATTATATTGACGGACGTCCGCGAACCCGCTAGGCAATTTGTGCTTCTTTTTTTAAAAAAATTGAATTAGTAGATATAATAAATTTTAACAACAATAAATAAATTACTTAAAAATATATATACCGTTTGAACATAAACTCCGTTAAAATTCTTAATCATCCGCATACATTTTATTTCCGATAAGAGATGTATCAGTTACTTACTTTTAGCACTGAGTTTGAGTTAGAGATTATCGGATGGGAGACCTTCATTTCAACCCGTCAACAATCCAACTCTGTAGTTAAAACAAAGAAAAAAAAAAGTTGTGAATTTGTAACAACAAAAGTTGTATATATTCCAACTCTTGAACTAGTGTAGCAGTCTTAATACTATAGTTTATAAAACAACAATTTAACAGAGAGAGAAATGAAGAATCATGTTTAATGTTGTTAAAGGAATGAATATTTGTGGTGCATGAATTGTTTGCATTTTGAATCAAAGGTAAGGAGGGAGGGAGGGGGAAGTTCATTGATTCTCCACCATCCACCTCTCTTTCCTAATTTGATCCCCTTATTTCCGATCCAATTCCATGCAGATTGGTTTCCTTCAACTCTGTTTCCAGATCAATTAACCCATTGGGGAAACCCAAACACAAAACCAGATCTCAATCAATCAATCAATCAATCCTGCTCTGTTTCGCCCTAATTAATCAATTAATTACAAGATGAAGGGGCTGTTCAAACCGAAGCCTCTCACGCCTATTGAGCTCGTGCATCATATCCGTGAGCTTCTCACCTACACTTGCCCTAATCCTGAGATTCGTGAAGCCAAACGCCAAGAGAAGGTATCGTTTTGCGTTGCAATTTTAGGGTTTCATTCTGGTTTTGCTTTTCAATGCGATTTGACATCACAATTACATGTGAATCCAGACAGGAGGCAACCTTACAACTTCCTTTGATGCCAAAATTTCACCTAAAATTACGACACAATAACTCTATTCTAGCTGTTCATGAAGAAACCCTAGGCTCAAGAGTACAAAATAAGAAATGTGTTCAAGAAAATTATTAGAATTTAAATACATTCTAGGATCAAATAAGGAAACTGCTATTTTTCTATATATATATTTTCCCGCCAAAAGTTTGAAATTTCAGAAAGAAAAAAAACCTAAAATAGTGAAGTTTCTGATCAACTTAATGCATGAATCAAAGTAGAGATGGCAAGAACAGCGAAACCGACAGGAAAAACGAGACACCGCACAAATGGGGGGCAGGGGATAGGTTCTTTGATTAGCGGATACTAAACTAAAACCGTTACTTGAACACATCATATATGTATGTAATTTTTCAATATGTATTGTCATGTTATTTAGATATTTTAGATTATTTATGCTAGTGATGATATGTTTATGATATTTGTACTTGATGGATTTGCTAAGAGCCTGGAATCATTGGAAATTTGAGATTAGTAGAGTTGTTTATTGACTTCCTTATATGTTTCAAGTCGAATTTTGGGTGAAGTTTGGGACTGATTTCGGGTAACAGGAATCCTGACAGATAAATTTTAACCTAACCCGTCCATTTTTTCACATCTACTGAGCTAAACTAACGATTCAGGTTCGTGAACTAGTAAAACTCATTCATGAAATGAAGATAGTACTTTATGGTGACGATATGTCAGAACCACATGAAGACGCTTGTGCAAAGTTAACCACGGAATTCTTCAAGGAAGATATATTACGCCTTCTAATCGTCCACCTTCCGCATTTGGATCCTGGGGTATGCAGCAATTACCTATTCAGTAAGTTATTCTTACTTTTAGTCTTTTTATAACATAAATGACAATGAGTTTCGTATCCTGAAGTCCCGTCAAGATATCACTCATGTGCTTGCAAATCTACAAAGACAACGAGTTCATGAACATTACGTTGCTGCTGAGTATTTGGAACAAAATACCGATATTCTTGATATGTTGATACCTGGGTAAGCCTCCCTGTTTACTTATAAATGGGTCGATCTAGGTTAAGTAATAAGTACATCTCTAACGGGTCAAAACTCGCTCAAAGTATGTTTTTAGTACAAAAATGTTGAATTTTCAGGTATGATGACCCAGAAACTGCTATATCATTTGGTGCAATCTTGAGAGACTGTATTCGTCATCAAGTAGTTGCAAAATATATTTTGGAGTCTGATCACATGAAAACGTTCTTCAGCTATCAACACGATCCAAACTTTGACGTATCATCAGATGCAGCAGCAACATTTAAGGTTTATGTATCATGTGTACATGTTATGTTCATAACATCATTGGATGAATTGTTAATCTTTTTATTTCATTTTTTATTCCAGGAGCTGTTAACAAGGCACAAATCAACTGTTGCTGAATATCTTAACAATAATTATGATTGGGCAAGTGTTATTATTTATAGAACAGTCTCTGCAAGTTCTGAGTTCTGACTTTACATAACTAGATGCGCTGTTTGCAGTTTTTCACGGAGTATAACGCTTTGCTCGCATCTTCTAACTACATCACCAGACGGAATGCTATTAAGGTCTAATATTCGTGCTGTAAATTTCTGTCAGATTCCAGTTCCTCATGATTAAACTGGAATGAAGCTTTTTTGATATTTTTTAGCTGTTAGGAGTAATGTTACTGGATCGTTCGAATACAACTGTCATGGTACGTTATGTGAGCTCACTGGAAAACATGAGGATTCTTATGAACCTTCTTCGCGATTCAAACAAGGCCATACAGCTGGAAGCTTTTCATGTCTTTAAGGTAACTAATGAATATAAACATAATAACATATAAAACCACTTGTGATTTGTTCGATAATGATCTTACCGTCTAACGCGGTTTTTGTGACATTTTTTAACAGCTTTTCCCTGCAAATCAAAACAAGCCACAGGATATTGTGAATGTGCTGGTTGCGAATAAAAGCAAGCTCCTTCGGTTCTTTAGTGAATTCACTTTTGAGAAAGGTACAAAAACGAAACCTTAGTTCTTGCTTTGTGTATCTTTAAGGGGGTGTTGGATGTGCGTTAGGAAAGTAATTATGTGATTGTGAATAACTGGTGCAGCTGATGAGCAATTTGAAGCTGATAAAGCTCAAGTGATGAATGAAATTGCTAGCCTTGAGCCCCAATGTGAAACATGTGAGAGTTCCAAGCAATGTGATGGTCTTAACTGTTAACCGTATCAACCGCAAAGGTATTGCCCTAATCGTATAGCCATCTCGGGTCATGAAAGAGGTAGACATTTCTATTATATATCTGTTTATTTTTTGTTTTGGTGACAAGAACAAATTGGATGTCATCTTTTTTTCTGATTCTGCAATTGAATCAGGTTTTTTTTGGATCAAGATCCTTTTTTTTTGCTTTATAAATTGTAGAAACAAACATGTATATATAACAAAAAGTACACCTCATATAGTCAAATATGAATACAAATATTACCAAAGAATATAACTCCTAATAAATAATCAACCTCATGAAAAACATATAAACATGACCTACCCAGATATTAGATCAGAAAATCTCTAAGCCGCCTGGCTGTGACCATGACCGTTGCCATAGCCGTTGGACCCATAAGCACCGGTCCCTACCGGTCCCTGTTGCTTATCTTCTTTCTTTCTCTTCAAAACAATGAACCATGTAAAAGCTTCCAAAATGACTGCAATCGCCGCCAAAGATATAAGCACACCGGTGTAGGCATGCTTCCATTTCTTCTCGGGGTCCAAGATATCGAGCCCTTTGTACACGTTAGTGATTGCAAGAGCGATCACCGTGTAGCCTACACCTGCGTGGTAGATGTTCCAGTACTTCCTGTATTTGTTATCGGGCTTCGGCCTCAAAAGCAATGCGAATACCTAAATCACAAACACAATCGCGTTTAGTTATCAGATCAAATCGTTCATTTACTGGTAAATTTATCGATTCGGGTTATGTTTTATCTTAAAAAGCTGAAATAAAATTCACCCAAAAGGGAATTGAAACGGATTAACTTGTTTTTAAAACATACAACCGTCTTGTCTTGTCCTGACACTGACATGTTACCCAACCAGTCCATCATGTACCTGAAGAGTTCCGAGGGCGAAAAGGGTGATTCCGATATTCCGGTGAGTGGTGTACTTGAGGGTCTTGGAGTCGCTCCCGAGCTTGAGTCCGGTGGCCCATCCGGCAACACCGACACCGTAGGCGGTGACTTGGCAAGCGATATGGATGTAAAACCATGCAGGGTGAGCCACTTTAAAAACCTTCAAGTATCGCGCAAACATAGCTCCCATCGGCATCAATATGCCCCAACTAACCGCGTTTAATACTCCATGAGTCTGTCAATTTAACATTTTAACCACCATCATTAGTTAACCGAAATCATTTCGTCACTTATTCAAATTTACCGTAAAAAAAAATTATTAAATAAATAAATATATAAATAAAAAGCTTACGTTTCGCCGGTGAAGCAATGATCCACCAACCCCGCCGCCGGCACCAGCCTGACCGGTGACGAAATCCACCGTCCCAACAGAATTCCTATTCTCCGAACCCAAATTATGCGCACCCGGAGCTCCGTTTGAAACAGGACCCGACTGCCAAACCTGATTAAAACTCGTCCTCCCACTGGGCAAAACCAACGTGGCATAAATCACCACATCGCCGTTAACTCTCTCCGCCCTGATCGCCGGAACCTGGAAGCTCAACGGACTCTGTTGCAGCGACGTGCTGTAGCTCGTAACATCCGACGTGTAAGCCTGAACCGACCCGTTCGAATTGGGTAAAGCAACCAGAGCTTGAGCCCCAACCATACCCGACCCGCCAACGTTGAGAGCCCAGGCGACCCACTGTGACGTGGAAACTCCGGTGTGCCGGTAGGCGATGTCGGCGGTGCCGTTGGCGGAGTGGTAGTTCCAGTGGAGGTGGGAGTTTTGAACGGGTAAAGTCACACATGTGGCGTAAATTGCGTTGTTTGTGAAGGAATATGTGCTGCAATCTTGAGCTGAAGATATGATCAAATTCGATAATAAAGTGAGAAAAAGAAAGGTAAAGATTTTCCCCATGTTGAAGATGTTGATGAATTTGATCAGAATGCAGTATTATTTGGGGAAGAACTATAAAACTATAAGCTTTATATAAACCAATTATGATGGAGGTGAGTTGACTCATTCTTGGTGGCCTGCTACTTGTGTTTTTTTATTTTTATAATATATTTCTTTTCAGTTTTTTATTCAAGTCTTTGGAAAACTATTTCCAACGCGTAAAATTTAATTATTAATCAAAAGTTAAGAAACCGCCAGGACGTACCTGATGATGGATTAAGACTCGGGATCGAAATATTACGAGTTTGATTTCTAAGCTTAATAGATTTTACCACCCGGCCGTTTACAGATGTGGGCTTTCTTTTGGACGGGCTCAAGAACTGCTGCTGGCTCGGGCTCCCATATGGAGCTTCGTTTGCCTAGTAAGCTCCTTGCGAGGGTTAGGGCTTTGTTTATTAATCGTTAAAAACAATATAAGTTTTATTCAAACTATATATATTTATCCAAATCAAACTGAATTTGAGTGTTATATGCATCAAGTTTTTTATCATTTAACGTGTGTCACTTAAGTTTCAAAAACCAGGACCCGGTTCCGGGTTTCGGCCAGTTGAGCCGTAAAAACTGTTGAATACAAAATTAGCTCGGAATTAGAATAAACCGTACACACCCAAACCGACTTAGCCTCCGGTCGTCGTTTCAACCGGTCGAATCGATCAGTTTAAAGCGGGTTTTAAAAGATTGGTTAAATAAAATAAGAATTAAGAATTTGTATTAAATAATAATCATTTGTGCGATGATTGAAAAGTACAGGCACTTCGATTGCCATTTGTTACATTTTTTACGGTCAATGGGCCAACTACTCCATTTGACGTAACCAACTGCTACATAGTTTATTGTTTACCAAACCTGCGTATTATTGAATCAAAATGACACGTATTATAATTCTATTTTTTGTTTTTGTGGAGACGTTCTTTATGAATAAAGCAATATGAAAATAATAATTTGTGGACCGGTTAGCAACTTTCTTGGAAGCCGTCTTGCATAAGACACACGTCACGTTTGATTAATTTTGACTCGATAATGAATAACGACTAAACTTAATTAATTTGTTAGGTTAATTGGTTGAACGGCCAAATGGCAAATATGCAAATATAAAAGCATCGAGTTTTGATACTACTATTCCACCAACCATAAATTCAAGCTAATGTAAAACTCTAGAATGTTTCAACTCTTTACAAAGTCACCTAAATTAGGGTCATAGTGTTTACGGTCCGGTTTTAATGGTTTTTAAGTTAAATCGTTAGAAACAAGTTTTGTCATATAAACCGAAACCATTACCAAAAAGCTTTGATTTCTATTTGATTTTAGAGTTCGAGGTTTTTTAATAGACGGACCCCTATCTAATGATATACCTCGAATTACTTGTAAAGTTGTTTTTGTAAAGAAAGGGGCCCGTTTTGATTTTTTTATGGGTTTAGTGATTTAATCTCACCAGAATTAAATTCGTTTGTACTAGTGTTTTTATTACATTAAACCAAGGTTACAGAAATCGCTTGGCGGTAGTTCGACAGTCGACTGGTGTTAAGCGATTAATCGGATTAATCGGATTAATCGTGATTAATCAGCGATTAATCGGAGACCCTAAATTATTACATATATATTCCAACATGGCAATATCCTAGTATAGTTAATAAGTAAATAACCTTAAAAAATAATAAACTAGTACTTATATAATTGTTTAAGTAAAAAACTACAATATTAAAGTCGAATACGTTTAATAATCTAAAAAAATAAACACATTTTCATACTTAAATTGTCATCTTCTTTTAACATTTTCATGGTGATTCCAAGATTTGGACTCTATCCGACTCGTACTCATCTTCAAACATTACCACCTCATCCTCGAACTCGAAATCTCCATCAAAAAGTTCCCTCTGAGGTGCTTGATTATGAAAAGGTAGAGCTACGATGTTAGGGTTTGTCGACTTTTGGCCTTCTCTTCTGATAAACGCTAGAAGAATATATATTTGAGAATTTTTTAAGTTTTTTTAATTAAAAAATTGGCTAACCGTCAAGGCCGCCAAGACCGCTAAGGACCGCCAAGGATCGATGTTGACCGTCGTTGACCAACTGACCGTTAAATCATTAATCGTAGACGGTGGAAGACCGTCAAGCGATTAATCGCTGATTAATCACCGATTAATCGCGATTTCTGCAACATTGCATTAAACTATACAAATTCAATGATTTTATCACAGAAAGTATAAAAGTTTAATGATTTCTTGTGTGGTTGATTGTCTCTCTTTCTCCAATTTACTTATTTACCCACCTTTGTTTCCATTAATTTCAAATTATTTTTATAAACTTTTTGTTTCACTTCAAGAACCGAGTCTAAAACCAAGTTAGAGGTCATAGTTGCACCTACAAACACACACCAAACTCGTTACTTCAAGACAAAGTGCAGAACCAAAAACACATGACAAAAATATACATAAATAAATCAAAGAAATCCAATGTTATCTAAATTAAAAAATTATAACTATATTTAATTAAAATTAAACTATTAAAAAAACTTTATAGGATTAATGTTACTGTATTGTAAACTTTTATACGGCCGCTTTCCAGCATAAATCGTAACGGTTTGAAATTTTTGAAATTGACTGATCGAAAATAATACAAAAAGCCTAATTGCGGAATCAAATCGGTGAACGATTTGAATGGTTTTATCTTTTGGAACGGCGACTTCATTAGAGAAAACACAACAACCTACCTAGCAAGTCGTGAGGACAGGGAAACAGACAATGAAAGGACTTAGATTATGAAATTATCCCAATCTTCCCACTTTAGATCTCTCAATTTACCTCTAGTCCTAACCCAAATTAAGAAAACTGAGACATTTTACATCATTAAATAAAACGCGCATGAACGGCTTTTCTCCGATTCATTTCTACTCTTCCAAAGGACCCAACACGTAATAAATATAATGGCGTAGTACACCGACTTAATTTTTCTATCAAAATGACAATTGCTTGGGTAGAGAAAAGAACTCAAAAGGGTTGTAAGGGTTGAAGGGTTGTAACGGTTATATAGATGGTTCTTTTAATTTTTGTGTAGACAGTAAGTTTTAATATTCGAGTCTCGTGGACTTTTATTTTTTATTAGAGTTTTGAATCTTTATGTATTAATATTAATAATTATTATATTAATAATAGTATAACAAAACTAAAAGAGTAAGAATATACTGATTTTTCTTTAACAGCAAAACTTTATTCACCAAACAAAACAAGGAAATATCCAGCAAGCATCTAGATCAACACAACCCCCACCAAACAAAAACTAAATCATCACCAAGACAAAAACAGGCCTAAGCAAGCATTTATCCCTCACCTAAAACAATAATAGATCTGCTATTAACCCATAACATATAAAGACTTTTTATCTCTTTATATAATGCATGAAACATAAGGAATTTCTGGCTAGAAACCACATCATTCCTTGATTTCCATAACACCCGGCAGGTAGTATAGATCGCAACTTGCACCACCTTTCTTTTCTTTTTCTCCGGTCTCAGCTAGGAGTGAATCTTGCACAAATATGTCACCGAAAAGACGATGATGGGAGGGATCTTACACCAGGAAGAGATGATATTCCACACCAAAGCAGCCGTCTCATAGGAAATAACAAGATGCTCCGCTGATTCCTTCGCATTCCTACATATCGCTAACATATTGTAATTAGTTTAAGGGTAGTAAAAAAGACAAATCTAATTATTACCTCATTATTAAGCCTCCTTTTGACTTAAGTTGATTTATTAATCCTACATGCTTGGTGTATTTATCTCTACTCGTACATTAAACCTCCCTGATTATTTGAACTAATAACATTCTCGTGTGTAATTGGTGCTTCTTTTTCTTCTTCTTCTTCTTTTTTTTTTTTGTTGAGAACGAGATTTTGAATTTTGTAAGGGCATGAGGTATGCTCATGTGGTGTGCTGGCCACGTCAGCGATGACTAGACTTCCTTGTGTGGTTTTAGTAGAAGGGGTATGGTAGTGTGGTTGTTTTATGTGGTGTGGTGATATTTTTTTAGAGTAAATTACACAAAAGGTCCTTTATGTTTTACCTAAGTTTCGGATTAGGTCATTTAACTAAAATAGTTACATCAGACATCCTTCATGTTTTATACTTGTTTCAGAGAAGGTCCTTTGTCACTAACGGTGTTAAAATCATCTGTTAAATCAGGGGCATTTTTGTTATTTTGGATTATCTATAATCCTAATAAAGCACTAAAATTTGTGCCACATGTTTCATTTATAAATTACCAATTTAGTAACTCATCAATTAGTGCTTTATTAGGATTAGAGATAATCCAAAATAATTTAGTAACTCATCAATTAAGATTAATTACCAATTTTTGTCAAAACTAAAATTTTATTTTAAAATTTTGATAAAACTAATGTAGATTTGATTAATTTACTTTATAATTTTATTTTTTTGTGAAAAGTAATCAACAACTCATCAAACATAATAAAATTCTTATATATATTAAATTATTATATAATATATTATAAGAATTCTATATCAATCATTATTTTTAAATTTTTGATCATTATTTTTTTCTTTTGTATTTATTTAATATTATAAATATATATTCAACCTGTGTAGTACACGGGTTACTAACCTAGTATTTTAATAAAACACTTAAAAATCAAACCCCTAATCCTTGCCTCCACTGTTACCGTTGCCGGATCCCTTTCACATTCTCCGACGGAGTTTGCTAATGGTGGCTTGAGGAATTCTCTTCAATGGTGGGATTAAAGTGACCTGGAGGGCCAGTTTCACAATTAAAGAGCAACTAGGAAGTAAAATTAGAATGATGTAGCACCTTATTTGGGTCAAATATGTTTCATCATCAATTATGAAATTGATGCAGTTTTTGATATCAAGTAATTAACAATTTCTAATTGAACTTTACAAAGAATTCAACATCCACCATGATTAGACGGTTTAGTAGCAGATTAGTGTAAAAAAAAAAAAACTAAACTTTAACCATTAATGAGGTATCTTAAATTCTTCTTACCCTACTTATCATTTATCAACTAACAAATTGTATTTAATCGCCACTTGGATATTTGATCCAATAATGGGAGTGCCATTGTTTATAGGTGTATGATTTTGGGTCCAGGTTCAAACCTAACCTAAACAAGTATAAATATTTTGGTGTAGTTTAGGCTATAGGTGAGATAGATTGCGGTTAAAAATAAACAAATTGTATTTAATCCTGATGAGATCCCGTCTTAATAATTTCCGAATATTTGGTAGGGTTGAAGTGTTTACAAGTATAATGACAAAAAAAACTACCCGTTTTCTGGTCTATGATTGTTTAAAAGTTCTAGAAGTTAAAAGCGTTTGATTATTTATATTGTTAAATGTTAATATGTTAAGCAACCTTTTTTTGACTCGTGTTAAAGGTCCCCAAAACCTGTAAAGGTTGCTTGCTCATCTTTCCAATAAACATTCCCTTCCCATTTGTTATTCACATGCTAAAAAAATACAATTTCTATTACATTTTGTTGTTCTTCTGCCGCTTGCAGTGATCCGAAAACCATGAAATCGAGCTCGAATTGTTCATTTTACCTTCATAATACGACGTTCATGCTGTGGGTTAAATATGTTTCAAACTAATCGATTCATTTGAGCTAAACATCATCATCGTCATTAAAATTTACCTCAATCATGAACCAAATAAATTTTAATAACGAATAGAATTGAAATAACATTACTTAATAATATTATAGATATTTTATTGTCACACTTTAGCCATTTATAATAGATCTGTTAACTAAACTAGGCCTCTAATAAACTACGATGAGATTGGGCCGTGTACGTAGCCCAGTAGCCCATATCATGTAAATTAAATAAACTGTACCTAACAATACGGTGTTGTGAATAAAAAATCAACCACTAAGTTTAGAAAATAAACACTAATAATCATTTGAATAAATCCGAAGAACTAAAATCAAACAGAATTAAATTTCGTAATTTCTAATAAAACTGAATAAGAAATTTAATTTTTTCTTTTAAAAGCTAAATCACTATTGTATTTCGTAGAATTTAAACTCATAAAATTTTAGTTAGAGAGTAATCACTATCACTTTACTACCAAACTATCCCTTAATAACGAATACAAAATATAGTTGTTTGCCAAGGGATTGGATTTTATCTTGTTAGACCGTTTTTAATAAAGGTTTAAGTTTTACCGATAATATATGTGAATGATAGAAGGTTGAGGTGAAAAAGAGAGGCGGTGGTATTAAGAACCGATGTATAAAAACTGACATCGAGTGAAACCGGTATGGTTTTTAAAATAGTTTTAAGACAATATAACCAGACCCTATAGAAACATATTGGCATTGGATTCTAAACGGTTTGGGTGAAATCATTCTTGAAAACGTTTTTATTTTTTTATTTTTATTTTACTTATTTTAACTAATAAAATTACAAGCTAAACAAATAGTAACTAAAGTTCATTTCTTATTTAATATTAAGAATGGATATTTATACATTTTCTCAATTGAAAAATCAATTACATATTTTCCTTTCGAAAATGATTAATTTTTTTGAACGACGGATTTATTAAGAAACGAAATAACCATACCCCAGCAAGGCGTTGGAGCTGGCACTATAACAAACACCAAAACGGAACCTACAACATACAACAATTTCTCCAATCGATGTTCCTCCTATGTCTGTTGTTGATCTAAAATTGACTCCAACTTTTAATATCGTTGATCACTTTACTAAGCGACGTCGTAACACTCTGGAAGGCCACTTCATTCCTTTCTTTCCAATAGCTCCAACACGTTGTGTGAATTATCCCGTGAACCACCTCCTTTTTATCGACCCGCATATGCTTATTCAAGTGAATCCTTAACAAATCCTCCACCGAGAAAGCGATTATGTCAGGGATATTACACCATTCCGCAAACCAACTCCAAATCGAAAATGATTGATCACATATTTTTTCAAATAAAAAATTCAATAGTGTATGACTATTTTACCCTTACTTTTATTGATAGACTTTGGTTAAATAAATAGACAAAGCTCCCTTTTCTTTAGACACAGGAAAAAAAATTCTGGACACCGCCATATATGACCTGTATAATGCGATACAGGTTGTATTGCACACACCCAGCATTAATTACATCTTAGAAAAAACCCTAAACGACTTGTATAGAGCAATACAACTCGTTTTGCTTTACCTCGTACCACTAATTATCGATTACTGCAAACCTGACTACAAATGATTAGAAGTTATACGAGCTGTATGGAGCAACACATGTCGTTTGACTTACCTCGTACCACTGATTGGAGCATATGATTGAAGTTTATTTGTATGGACCTTATACGACCTGGATTGGTACATACAAGTCGTTTAAGAGTCCTTGGCAATCGGGACTAATACAACTCGTATAGCACTATACAAGTTGTATAGGGTTTACGAACACTTCCTGACACTTTTCCTCAAAACATTCTCATCTGACAAGTCAAACATTTCCACCTATCATTTGTTTTCAAACACCGACCCAATACAACCCGTATTGTCATATACCCATCGTATAGTTTAACATTTATTACGTTGACCAGATTTTACAGCTCATATTAATCTATACAAACTGTATAATCGAGTGTCTAGAAGAAATTCCTCCAATTTCTAAAGCAACAAATATCTCTATTCTCTACCCTTCTAGGTTCGTCTCCCATTTTCCCCAAACTCCAAAAGTCCTCGTACGGAACCAAGATTTTCCATTTAATAATCTTCCTTGCTGGACACGTGTCATACTTATTGAACCCAAAAGTTTGTTGCTTTATGAACCTCGTGTATCACTCTCATTAGTCACTAGGTTTGTTACCCGTGGGGCACCCGGGGCATATTTAGTGAAGTATTGAGAGGTGAATATTGTTGGTGCGGTTGTAGTAGACTTATTTTTGAAGTTAATGTTGTGAATATATGATATTTTTGTCACACCCTGTAAGATTTGTGTCGGGATGCGAGAAAGGTTATCACAGTCAAGGTCACGAACGTACTCTGGATGGTTCAACAACTAGAGCCGTTTTGGAAATTGTTAAATTGTTGGAGTAAATAGGAAATTTTCCAAATATCATTACGCAGCGGATTAATTGTAATGAGAAAAGTAAATAGTTTTAAGTTTACAACACATAAGTTTCAAAAGATTTTTAGGACATGACACCGTTAGGCGTTATGTCAGGAAAATCTCCAAAAGCTAAACCATACTCCAGAAACAAATGATAAATCCTAAGATGCAAAGGCAGGAAACAAGCAAGCAGGTCCGATGCATGCACAGCAATTATGTTTAAGTACCTGAGAATTCATACGAGAAAACGGTCAACAAATAATTGTTGGTGAGTTTCACAGGTTTAAAGTGCTAGCAGTTAAAGGTTGTATGAAAACAGTAATTGGAAATAGTTCATGTTAATAGTTGACAATATTTGATAAGACTAGTTGAAAATGTTACCATGTACTCTGAATACCGAAACTGACTGTTTACCCACTCTTGGTACCTATTGTCCGGTTGGTACCGCATAAATATGACATAACAATTTGTACTCTTTGACATAAGACGGAGTCACGATTGGAGCTACCAATCAGAGCAGGGGCGTTAACCCAATAGATCTATTCAAACGTTACCGTTTGCAAATGATAATTAATCGGATTCAGTTAATAGTGGGGTTTGGGTTATAGCATGAATGAACATGAGATAACAAGTGTGGACAATGGAAAAGCACATGAAACAGTTATGATAACAAGGTCCAATTGTCTAACATGGAAAATTGTATGTATGAATTCTCCCCCAAAGATTAAATAGTTAAAGGAAAAAGGGGCCGTGAAAACTCACATGATTCAGTGATGGAAATCGGTAGCACGATCAATGAAAATGCAAGCCTAGATAATTATAAGACATGCAATATAGTAAGTAATTGGGTTGACATTTGTCACTCCAATTAGGTAGGTCAAGTCTTGACGTCATGGTAGCCTTAGGGTTTAATGATTTGGAAAGTCAAAGTGAAAGTGTTCGGTTTTAGGTTTATTTGGAAATAATGTAAAATATATATTTTTAATTAAATAAAATATATAAAATTCCCAAATAATATTTAAAGATGATAAATATTTATGTAAATAAATATTAAGTCAAAATGAGGGTTTTCATATGAGAAATTGATTAATTTTCACTAAGTAGTTGAAAATCGGGCGATTTTGCGGTAACCGCCGATTATACGATATTTATCCGTTTAAGTTAGAAATCAACCAAGTAAAATAAAATATGATTAGTTTCTGTCCAAAATGGGTAGATAAATATTTCAAGTGTTGGTTTGCATTGGTTTTGCCGGTTTGATGTAACTAGTGTCGGTTTTGCCGTTTTGGTCCCGTTTGCCCGTTAAATGATATCGTTAGGTTCCTAAAATCACCATATATGTTTGTAAACATGTTCTTACCATTAAAATGACCCTATAAGTTTATTTGGACCAGATTTGGGTTTTGTTACAAAAATGGAGTTTCCGGGTTCGTCGGGTGTCGGTTTTAGTCCCGGTTTGTGCCCAAATTCAAGTAATTTATAAAGGGATCTTTTGGCTATGTCCTAGGTTCACTTTAACCATCACAACCTACTGTTAAAATGTCAAAAGTTTCTGGTCTAAACGGATCTCTAGTGAAAAGCACTTTTTAGGGTTTTTAAGGTGTACTTTTGTGTGTAAAAGGTTCCTATGGTGAGTTTAAGTACAAGCAAACTTTATAAGGTCTAAGATATCATGTCTTGGTCATATTTTCAGTTTAAAAACGTGTCATAGGCATTGAGGGGTCCAAAGTTGTAAGATCTACACATATTACATGATAAATACAAGTTTAATGACTAAAAATGCAAACTAGGCAAATACTTGTGTAAAAGTCTAACCAAACTTATTCTTGAACATAATAATGTAAGTAAATACTAACATGAGTTCCTAGTAGCAAGATACATGGTGAAACATGAAGTTAAATACAAGTAAGTAGACTTTTATAGTTCAAAATGGTGTTTAGACAACAATGGGAGTCAAGACTTGCTAATGGAGTGTTCTAGTTAAACATAAGAACTAAGAATACTTGTCAAGACAAGATTTAACTAGAGGAAATGAAGATGGAACCTTGTTGGAGGTTGATAATGGCCGAAAATGATGATGATGATGGTTATCCTTGAGTGTTCTTGCTTCCTAGCACCAAGAATCATCAAGAACATGAGTGTTTGAGTAGAAAATTAAGAGAGAGAGTAGAGAGAGAGAGTAGCTTACGGTTTTGGGAGAGAGAGGAGCAAGAGAGAAAGTTTCTTGAGTTGTGCAAGTGATAAATGGAGAATAGGTTGTAGAAGAGTTTAAGTAAAAAGTGTGTAAGTGAAAAGGGAGTGTTTGGTTAGTTGTTGGTTGGGGTTTCGGTTCAAGTGTAACCGAGAGGGAGAGAGAATCGGTTAGAGGGAGAGAGGGAAAGAAATGAGAGAGTTAGGATCTTGGTCTCTTAGATAAATATCTAGTAATGAGGTGGTTTAATGAAATATAAGTGTTATGTGTGTGTGTGTTGTGTTTACGGGCCGAGAGGGAAGAAAAAGGGGAGCCGGGTTCGAGCCTTGTGCTTGACCGGTTCTAGTGTGCTTCAAGGAGGTTCAAGGGATCCAATTCTTGTGATAACATGTGTGTTTGTGGCTGCAAAGTTTGAGGGGAATTGGTGGTTCAAATGGGAGGGAAACTAGTGTCCAATGGGTAATAGAATTGGCACAACATGGGACAAACTCAACCTATGTTTGTTAAAGGGAGTTTAGGGTGTAAGATCTTGTTGGGAGGTGATGGGAAAGGGAAAAGAAGGTCAACACAAGTACATGAAATTAACTAGCAATTACATGAGGATGGTGGGGGTTTGGTTGTATCGTAACCGGCCAAAAAGGGGGAAAACGGTCGCGGGTTCGATCCCGTGGGGAGACCGGGTCACGAGAAGGAGAAAAGAGGGAGAGGAGAAAGGTGACGGGTTGTTTAAACGTGAAGGATCAAGGGAAATTAAATAAACGAATCGAGTGGAATAATGTTTTATAAAAATAATTAATCACGACGTTTAGAAAAATAAAACGATAATTATTGTGAGCTAGAATAATACAAAGGTTTATATTTTGAAATCTTACGTTGCATGTTTGTATACATAACATGCATGCAAAATATATTTGTCGTGAACGTTAATAAGGTTAAATAAATTGCTTTGGACGTAAAATATATTAAAGTCTACGTAAGGAATGGATCACAAGTCTCGGTTGGTTGTCATTGTCTAAACACATCGTCATTTTATGTGAAATAGTTTATGTAAGTCATAAATTGATAAAAGGTGATCAAAGTTTATGTTTAAGTCGAACGTATATGATAATGATAATAATGATATATCCCAAGATGATGGAATAATGTTTAACGCTTACCACGTAGTTTGGTAATATTGATGAATGGGTTCGGTTAGTCACTTCATTATTATTGAAGTTCCAGCGACCATTTCGTGCAAAGAGATCATCATGTTCAATTATTGTTTACAACATGGATCAAGGCTACGTCAAGGCTATATTCCTATTGTAAATGAAAGTGATTACGATAAAATTGGCACGTTGCAAGTAAACAGTTACGTAACACAGTTAACATATAAGTATATATTATTGTTTTAAGTCCTTGGAAACTTACGGGTTGTTACATCCTCCCCTAGTTGGGAGAATTTCGTCCCGAAATTCAGTTTGTCATCATGGCTAAGCGGCTGCTATAGGGAAAAGATGGGGATACTTGGCGCGAAACTGGTCTTCGCGTTCCCATGTGAATTCAGAACCACGACGGGAGTTCCAACGAACTTTAACGAGAGGTATGCGTCTATGCTTCAATTTCTTGACTGCGCGATCAACGATCTCGGCTGGTTCTTCAACGAATTGTAGGGATTCATCCAAGTGTATCTCATCGAGGGGAGCAGTAAGGTCTTCTTCGGCAAGACACTTCTTCAGATTACTGACGTGAAATACGTTGTGAACGTTGCTAAGCTCGGGTGGCAGAAGTAGGCGGTACGCGACAGGTCCAACTGTTTCAATGATTTCGAATGGACCTATGTAGCGAGGGTTTAACTTTCCACGTTTGCCAAAACGTATGACACCTTTCCACGGGGATACTTTCAGTAACACTTTATCGCCTTTCGCGAAAGATAAGGGTTTACGACGGTTATCAGCATATGACTTCTGGCGATCACGGGCGGCTTTCAAGCGGTCACGAATTTGAGTGATTCTTTCGGTGGTTTCAATTACGACTTCGGGGCCTGTCAGTTGGCTGTCACCAACTTCGAACCAACAGATAGGTGATCGGCATTTTCTTCCGTACAATGCCTCGAAAGGTGCACACTGGATGCTAGTGTGGTAACTGTTGTTGTACGAGAATTCGCACAATGGCAGATGTTCATCCCAGTTGTTACCAAAATCAATGACACAGGCACGCAACATATCTTCGAGGGTTTGAATTGTTCGCTCGCTTTGGCCGTCAGTTTGCGGGTGGTAAGCCGTACTCATATCGAGGCGAGTACCAATGGCTTTGTTCAAAGATCTCCAGAAATGAGAGGTAAAACGACCATCTCTGTCGGATATGATAGAAATCGGGGCTCCATGTCGAGAGAATATTTCCTTCATGTACATCTTCGTTAGATGCTCTACAGAATCTTTCTCCTTCATGGCGAGGAAATGAGCGGATTTTGTCAAACGGTCGACAATTACCCAAATGGAATCGTTACCCTTGCGGCTCTTGGGTAACTTGGTGATAAAGTCCATTGCAATGCATTCCCATTTCCACTCGGGGATGATGGGTTGGACGAGTAATCCGGAAGGTTTCTGATGCTCGGCCTTAACTTTGGCGCAAGTTAAGCATTTGCCAACGTACTTAGCGATTTCCGCTTTCATGTTCGGCCACCAATATAACATACGCAGGTCGTGGTACATCTTATCGGCTCCGGGGTGAATGGAATATCGGGTTTTATGGGCTTCATCAAGAACTAGACTCTTGAGATCTCCATAGGCGGGTATCCACAGACGGTCAACGAAATACCGTAATCCATCAGGCTTGGTTTCAAGGTGTTGATCCATGCCACGGAGACTTTCGTCTCGGATGTTTTCGTTTTTCAAAGCTTCAGTTTGGGCTGCCAAAACCTGAGTAGCGAGTCCGGTGTGAATGGTCATGGCAAGAGATTTGACACGAAGAGGTTTGACACGTTCCTTCCTGCTCAAGGCATCGGCAACGACGTTAGCCTTTCCAGGGTGGTATAGGATTTTACAGTCATAGTCGCTGAGCAGTTCAATCCATCGGCGTTGTCTCATGTTCAACTCCTTCTGATCTAAGATGTGTTGAAGACTCTTGTGGTCGGTATAAACTTTGCATTCAGTACCGTAGAGATAGTGTCTCCAAATCTTAAGGGCGAAGACGACGGCTCCAAGTTCCAAATCGTGAGTGGTGTAGTTCTTCTCGTGAACTTTTAGCTGTCGCGAAGCGTAAGCAATGACTTTGTCTCGTTGCATTAAGACACAGCCTAAACCTTGGTGTGAGGCATCGCAGTAAACACAGAAATCTTCACATCCTTCTGGTAAGGCTAGTATGGGTGCGTTACACAGCCTTTGCTTCAGTGTCTGAAAAGCTTGTTCAGCTTTGTGATCCCACACGAATTTCTTGTCCTTTTGCGTTAAGGCGGTCAATGGTTGGGCTATTCTGGAGAAGTTTTCGATAAATCTTCGGTAATAACCGGCGAGTCCAAGAAATTGTCGTATCTCGGAAGGGTTGGTAAGCGGACTCCAATCCTTGATAGCTTCAATTTTTGTAGGATCCACGTGGATTCCAGCTGCGTTGATTACGTGGCCTAAGAAATGCACTTCTCGTAACCAGAATTCGCATTTTGAAAACTTGGCGTACAACTTCTCGTTCTTCAACAGTTCCAGAATAAGCTTCAGGTGCTTCTCGTGTTCGTCCTTGCTACGCGAATAGATCAAGATGTCGTCAATGAAAACGATAACACATTTATCAAGGTACGGTTTGCAGACGCGATTCATCAAATCCATGAAGACGGCAGGCGCGTTGGTTAGTCCGAAGGGCATAACGAGAAATTCGTAGTGTCCATAGCGCGTACGAAAGGCAGTTTTCGCAATGTCTTCTTCACGAACTCTTAGTTGATGATATCCGGAACGAAGATCGATTTTTGAATAGTAACTGGAACCTTGTAACTGATCGAACAGATCGTCGATTCGAGGGAGTGGATATCGGTTCTTTACGGTAAGCTTGTTCAACTCGCGGTAGTCGATACACATCCGGAAAGATCCATCCTTCTTTTTGACGAATAGCACGGGAGCGCCCCAAGGAGAGAAACTGGGTCTGATAAAGCCTTTGTCAAGTAGTTCTTGTAACTGGTTCGACAATTCTTTCATTTCAGACGGGGCTAAACGATATGGGGCTTTTGCAACGGGTGCAGCTCCGGGTACCAGATCAATGTGGAATTCTACTTGCCTAGAGGGTGGCAAGCCTGGAAGGTCATCGGGAAAGACTTCAGGGTAGTCTCGTACGATAGGAACGTCCTTAAGTTTCTTCTCTTCGGGTTGGCTAGCGGTAATGTGAGCCAAGAGGGCAGGATATCCCTTGCGCATAAACTTCTGGGCTTTCATGCACGAGATGATGTCTAGCTTAGTTCCACTACGATCTCCTTGAATTGTCAGAACTTTGTCATCGGGAAGGGGTATCTTGATTCTTTTCTCATGGCAAATGATCTCAGCACGATTTTTAGTCAACCAATCCATTCCAACGACCACGTCGAAACTTCCCAATTGTACCGGCAACAGATCGATTGAGAAGGGATGACCGGATAAGTTCAAAGAGCAGTTCGGAAAGGATTCTTCCGTTTCAATTTGTTTACCATCGGCTAGTTCAACTATATACTTAGTGTCTAACCTAGTTGGCGTGATGTTAAGATAGTTTCTAAACTCACTAGACACAAAGCTTTTGTCGGCACCAGTGTCAAATAGAACGGAAGCAAAATGATTATTGAGTAAGAACGTACCCGTTACGGTATGGGGATCCTGACGGGCCTCAGTAGCATTGAGCACGAAGGCTCTTCCTCTGGCGGGTTCTCGTTTGAGCTTTGGGCATTCATTTCTGAAGTGGCCAGTGCTGCCACACTCGAAGCAGGTTCCAACGGGGTGCGTCTTGTTTGAACGATTCGGACAATCACGGTGAATGTGACCTTTAGCCTTGCAGCCTTTGCAATACACATTGCTGCAGTCCAGGGTATGGTGCAGGTTACACTTTCCACACAGGGGCTGGTTTCCTGTGTATCCAGGTTTTCTTGCGTCAGGTGCAGGAGTAGTTACAGCATAAGCCTTTACGGCTTCAGGAGCTTTCTCAGGGAGGTCAAAGGATTTCTTCCTCTTACCATCACGGCCGCGTTTGCGTTTGCGGTCGGAGTTTGGCTGGCTAGAGGTGACAGGTGATACAGGTACAGCTTTGGATTCAGCAGTCTTACGAGAGAAAGACAAACCTTGGCGGTTTGCCTGGTAGGTCAGATTGTGAGCCAGGCGGATAGCAGATTGGAGAGTTGTGGGGTTAGAAGCCATAACACTTCCCTGAATGGCGGGAGCAAGACCCCAAATGTATCTCTCGATTTTCTTGTGCAGAGGGGTTACCATTGTAGGGCAGATGTGTGCCAATTCGTGGAATCGACGGGTGTATGCAGCAATGTCGGATCCATTCATGGCCAAGTTCCAGAATTCAACTTCCAAACGTTGCAGTTCTTCACGAGGACAGTACTCATCTCGCATGAGTAGTTTCAGTTCGTCCCAAGCCATAGCGTAAGCTTGGTCCTGTCCGAGGGCTTCAGCATGAGAGTTCCACCAAGTTAGAACTCCTTCTCCGAACACGCTAGTGGCGTACTTGACCTTGTAACCATCGGGACAGTTACACATACGGAACACAGATTCCATCTTTTCGAACCAGCGAATGAGTCCAACTGCTCCTTCAGTACCCTTGAAGTGCAAGGGCTTGCAATTCATGAAATCTTTGTAAGAGCATTCCCGGACACCTGTAAGTCACTCAAAACCTTGAATACAATTCGTACAATTGTAGTCATAAATCTTCCGGTCGTAGAAGAAAAGTCTTTAGCCTTACCACCAGGGGATCCTGATCTCCTTCCGTCAGAGGCAGAAGCTCGATCTGCTTCGGCGGTCGCAAGTGCATCAGCTATACGCTGGTTAATCAGGGCTTCAATGGCTGCAGCGTCCAGGGTTGGGGTTTCGAGAGGGTCACTATCACGGTTCGCGCGTCTTGACATTCTATTTTAAATTGTATAAGATAAAATAAAGTAAGACATCATACATAGTATAAGTGAATGCAACCAAACATGACATGCCAAAATCCATAACAACCACAACAATATAACATAACATAACAACACATTACATCATAAAGTACATCAGAGTTGATAAATAAAGGTTCACGATACAACATAATCAATTCTTGTCCACAATTGTTTAGACCAACATAAACATTTGTCCGGTGATAAAAACAGATTCACCAATATTACAAGTCTTGAATACATCATAATAATACCATGAAAGAGTAATAGTCACTCCATAAGATCACAACTCTAATGAAACGGCGCTCGATCAACGATGTCGAGAATGTCACGGATCTGGATAATCACTGATAGCAACAGGCGAATGAGGCTGGCAAAGTCCTCCGCTGACGGGGTAGAGGCTGCGAGGGCTCGGATGGCCTGGTTGGCCTCAACGGCAACTCCATAGGCGTCAGATAAGTGAACATGGAGGGTATCGAGGGCCTGATCCTGAGAGGTCACACGGGCCTCTAGGATGGCAAGACGGGTGGCAAGGTCAGTGATAGTGGCAGGTGGAGCGAGGCTACGGATGGTGGCATGAAGCTGGCGAATCTCATCGTCACGACGGGCGATGCAAGCAAAGAGGGATGATACAAGGGAATCGACAGGGATACCAGAAAGAACGGGGCTAGGTATATCGGAAGGTGCTGGAGCATGTGGTGGCAGGGGCACGTCCTGGGTCTCAGCCGTAGCGGATGGCTCTCCGATCTCGAAGGTGCTGTCAGCAAATCTCACCCGTTTCTTGGGTGGCATCATCTCCGGCTCAGTAGGCAACTCAACAGGTTCAGGGGAAAGGGAACGTTTGCGAGATGGCTCGGAAACAGTGACTGGGTCAGAAACATGCTGTCGACTACGCCTAACCGACTTCCTAGGGGTAAGCATCCGAAGGGGGCCGTTAGGTGTGGAGCGATACGGTCGGAATGAGGGCTCACGAGCGGGAGAGACAGGGCTAGAAGCGGATAGGGTAACGGTGAGAGTATCTCCGTCCTCATCTGCATCGGTGATGTCCACTGTGAATGGCGCGTACTCCTCCGGTTCCTCGTCAGTCGTCGCATCCTCCTCCGGCTCGGAGTCAGCATCGTAGGGGCCATCAAGAACGCTGGTCGGCGAACGTGGGGGTGATGGTGCCTCAGTAGTGATGGGAGATGCCGGCTGTTCCAAGTCAGGAAGTACCTCGGTCTCGGAATCGGAAGTCAGATCGATCGGTCCATGAGAAGCCATGCTGCGACAAAGTTTCCAAGTAATGATGATAATATATATATGTGTTACGGATGGCATGTAAATCAGTTAAATAGGCAAATAGTGATGCATGCAATATGACTAACAGAGCTTAGGCTATAGTCTAGACCCTATGTATGCAATCTAGTTCTATAACCTTGGCTCTGATACCACTCTGTCACACCCTGTAAGATTTGTGTCGGGATGCGAGAAAGGTTATCACAGTCAAGGTCACGAACGTACTCTGGATGGTTCAACAACTAGAGCCGTTTTGGAAATTGTTAAATTGTTGGAGTAAATAGGAAATTTTCCAAATATCATTACGCAGCGGATTAATTGTAATGAGAAAAGTAAATAGTTTTAAGTTTACAACACATAAGTTTCAAAAGATTTTTAGGACATGACACCGTTAGGCGTTATGTCAGGAAAATCTCCAAAAGCTAAACCATACTCCAGAAACAAATGATAAATCCTAAGATGCAAAGGCAGGAAACAAGCAAGCAGGTCCGATGCATGCACAGCAATTATGTTTAAGTACCTGAGAATTCATACGAGAAAACGGTCAACAAATAATTGTTGGTGAGTTTCACAGGTTTAAAGTGCTAGCAGTTAAAGGTTGTATGAAAACAGTAATTGGAAATAGTTCATGTTAATAGTTGACAATATTTGATAAGACTAGTTGAAAATGTTACCATGTACTCTGAATACCGAAACTGACTGTTTACCCACTCTTGGTACCTATTGTCCGGTTGGTACCGCATAAATATGACATAACAATTTGTACTCTTTGACATAAGACGGAGTCACGATTGGAGCTACCAATCAGAGCAGGGGCGTTAACCCAATAGATCTATTCAAACGTTACCGTTTGCAAATGATAATTAATCGGATTCAGTTAATAGTGGGGTTTGGGTTATAGCATGAATGAACATGAGATAACAAGTGTGGACAATGGAAAAGCACATGAAACAGTTATGATAACAAGGTCCAATTGTCTAACATGGAAAATTGTATGTATGAATTCTCCCCCAAAGATTAAATAGTTAAAGGAAAAAGGGGCCGTGAAAACTCACATGATTCAGTGATGGAAATCGGTAGCACGATCAATGAAAATGCAAGCCTAGATAATTATAAGACATGCAATATAGTAAGTAATTGGGTTGACATTTGTCACTCCAATTAGGTAGGTCAAGTCTTGACGTCATGGTAGCCTTAGGGTTTAATGATTTGGAAAGTCAAAGTGAAAGTGTTCGGTTTTAGGTTTATTTGGAAATAATGTAAAATATATATTTTTAATTAAATAAAATATATAAAATTCCCAAATAATATTTAAAGATGATAAATATTTATGTAAATAAATATTAAGTCAAAATGAGGGTTTTCATATGAGAAATTGATTAATTTTCACTAAGTAGTTGAAAATCGGGCGATTTTGCGGTAACCGCCGATTATACGATATTTATCCGTTTAAGTTAGAAATCAACCAAGTAAAATAAAATATGATTAGTTTCTGTCCAAAATGGGTAGATAAATATTTCAAGTGTTGGTTTGCATTGGTTTTGCCGGTTTGATGTAACTAGTGTCGGTTTTGCCGTTTTGGTCCCGTTTGCCCGTTAAATGATATCGTTAGGTTCCTAAAATCACCATATATGTTTGTAAACATGTTCTTACCATTAAAATGACCCTATAAGTTTATTTGGACCAGATTTGGGTTTTGTTACAAAAATGGAGTTTCCGGGTTCGTCGGGTGTCGGTTTTAGTCCCGGTTTGTGCCCAAATTCAAGTAATTTATAAAGGGATCTTTTGGCTATGTCCTAGGTTCACTTTAACCATCACAACCTACTGTTAAAATGTCAAAAGTTTCTGGTCTAAACGGATCTCTAGTGAAAAGCACTTTTTAGGGTTTTTAAGGTGTACTTTTGTGTGTAAAAGGTTCCTATGGTGAGTTTAAGTACAAGCAAACTTTATAAGGTCTAAGATATCATGTCTTGGTCATATTTTCAGTTTAAAAACGTGTCATAGGCATTGAGGGGTCCAAAGTTGTAAGATCTACACATATTACATGATAAATACAAGTTTAATGACTAAAAATGCAAACTAGGCAAATACTTGTGTAAAAGTCTAACCAAACTTATTCTTGAACATAATAATGTAAGTAAATACTAACATGAGTTCCTAGTAGCAAGATACATGGTGAAACATGAAGTTAAATACAAGTAAGTAGACTTTTATAGTTCAAAATGGTGTTTAGACAACAATGGGAGTCAAGACTTGCTAATGGAGTGTTCTAGTTAAACATAAGAACTAAGAATACTTGTCAAGACAAGATTTAACTAGAGGAAATGAAGATGGAACCTTGTTGGAGGTTGATAATGGCCGAAAATGATGATGATGATGGTTATCCTTGAGTGTTCTTGCTTCCTAGCACCAAGAATCATCAAGAACATGAGTGTTTGAGTAGAAAATTAAGAGAGAGAGTAGAGAGAGAGAGTAGCTTACGGTTTTGGGAGAGAGAGGAGCAAGAGAGAAAGTTTCTTGAGTTGTGCAAGTGATAAATGGAGAATAGGTTGTAGAAGAGTTTAAGTAAAAAGTGTGTAAGTGAAAAGGGAGTGTTTGGTTAGTTGTTGGTTGGGGTTTCGGTTCAAGTGTAACCGAGAGGGAGAGAGAATCGGTTAGAGGGAGAGAGGGAAAGAAATGAGAGAGTTAGGATCTTGGTCTCTTAGATAAATATCTAGTAATGAGGTGGTTTAATGAAATATAAGTGTTATGTGTGTGTGTGTTGTGTTTACGGGCCGAGAGGGAAGAAAAAGGGGAGCCGGGTTCGAGCCTTGTGCTTGACCGGTTCTAGTGTGCTTCAAGGAGGTTCAAGGGATCCAATTCTTGTGATAACATGTGTGTTTGTGGCTGCAAAGTTTGAGGGGAATTGGTGGTTCAAATGGGAGGGAAACTAGTGTCCAATGGGTAATAGAATTGGCACAACATGGGACAAACTCAACCTATGTTTGTTAAAGGGAGTTTAGGGTGTAAGATCTTGTTGGGAGGTGATGGGAAAGGGAAAAGAAGGTCAACACAAGTACATGAAATTAACTAGCAATTACATGAGGATGGTGGGGGTTTGGTTGTATCGTAACCGGCCAAAAAGGGGGAAAACGGTCGCGGGTTCGATCCCGTGGGGAGACCGGGTCACGAGAAGGAGAAAAGAGGGAGAGGAGAAAGGTGACGGGTTGTTTAAACGTGAAGGATCAAGGGAAATTAAATAAACGAATCGAGTGGAATAATGTTTTATAAAAATAATTAATCACGACGTTTAGAAAAATAAAACGATAATTATTGTGAGCTAGAATAATACAAAGGTTTATATTTTGAAATCTTACGTTGCATGTTTGTATACATAACATGCATGCAAAATATATTTGTCGTGAACGTTAATAAGGTTAAATAAATTGCTTTGGACGTAAAATATATTAAAGTCTACGTAAGGAATGGATCACAAGTCTCGGTTGGTTGTCATTGTCTAAACACATCGTCATTTTATGTGAAATAGTTTATGTAAGTCATAAATTGATAAAAGGTGATCAAAGTTTATGTTTAAGTCGAACGTATATGATAATGATAATAATGATATATCCCAAGATGATGGAATAATGTTTAACGCTTACCACGTAGTTTGGTAATATTGATGAATGGGTTCGGTTAGTCACTTCATTATTATTGAAGTTCCAGCGACCATTTCGTGCAAAGAGATCATCATGTTCAATTATTGTTTACAACATGGATCAAGGCTACGTCAAGGCTATATTCCTATTGTAAATGAAAGTGATTACGATAAAATTGGCACGTTGCAAGTAAACAGTTACGTAACACAGTTAACATATAAGTATATATTATTGTTTTAAGTCCTTGGAAACTTACGGGTTGTTACAATTTTGATGGAATATTTATTTGTAATATAAAATGGATATAACTAAAAGTATAGATGTAAATAGGTTTATTGAGTTATTTTCGGTGAACATTTCGTACTATATTTATAGTTAGTACATGGTTGAAGAACATGTAATATTTACAAATCCCTTTACACTTCCTTACATACCACGTTAGTCGTATTTGTAATGGTTCCTTCTTTGTCTAATATTAACAGCTTTAGACCTTCTCTGCTTAACTCTTGATACAATTCACCGTGTGACAATACATGTTTCCTAAAAAATAAACCAACATTTGCCATTGGAAACATACAGCTAGCGGAAATTGCCTTCTTTTGAATTTGAAGGAATTTTATTGTCTGAAGGTTTTAAGTTAAGCCTCGAAATGAAAGTCCTATATCCAATATTAGTGTTTGATATTATCGTCACCTCGATTACAAGCTTTCTCAATGTCGCCTCGGATACACGATTTCTCAATAATACGAAATCATCAAATGATAGGTGGCACCAACAGACCAATACTTCAAGTGTCTATAATCAAAGTATGTAAGATTTGTAGAATTATGACCCAACCTAAACAAACCCCACTAACACAAATTATCAATATGCGACAAAGTTGCAAAGACCCATAAATAGATAAGATGAAATGCTAACTTTAGAGTTGAAAACACACATGCATAATGTAAAAAGGTATCAAAAGTGACATTATTGAAGCTTCAAATAAGGTGTCCAAATTAGTTCTGGGCGGCGTGAGAAAACAGAAAACAGAAAACAAACATATAAAAAGACGACATCAAAAACTAAACGAATTGCTTCATTAAAAAAGTGCAAAAAATAATTTCTCCTTTTTTTGAGGTCAAGAGGTGCAGCGTGCCATTATTTGATAAGTAGCATGCTCTACCAAGTTATCCGCGCAAGGTTTTGATGTCAATTGTGCCGATGATGCTCAAATGAAGTAAACTTTGTTTAAGCTACGTTTCACCAAGCCGTGCCCAACAGATTGTATAGATTCCTTCACATTTGGCGGTTGCATAGTGGCAATACTCTCTTCGAGAGTTGAGATTGGTGTAGTTTCTCCAAGAGCAAAGGATCCATCCACCTTATTTTCAACAACAAATCACAAAATGGGAAGAAATTTTGTTAGTGACAAAAATGTCAAAAAATGAATAAATTACACTTTCAGGAATGGAAATTAATGAACAAAGTTGCTGATCCTTGGTTTAATGAGTTATTATCAATTTTCTACAAACAGAATATTAACCGAGCTCAACTTACATTAAGAAGTGAATTTAGTTGACATAACAATTACTCAATGTGGAAGTTAAGATTCAATAGTTTGTATTTGTAAGTAGGAAAGATATGTGGTACTGATGATAAATGAATGGAATTTAAGTGAAACCTCATATCTTAGTGTATTTGAGTCATAAATCAGTTGTTCTTTAAAACACACGAAACTGATGATAAATGAATGGAATTTAAGTGAAACCTCATATCTTAGTGTATTTGAATCATAAATCAATTGTTCTTTAAAACACACGAAACTAATGACAAAACTGATTAGATACATATTGAAAGTTTTCCCCTTCTTATTGTGTTGAAGTTGATTGTATAAAAAATGATTATAAAACATAAACCAATCGTTCTTTAAAGCACATGAAACCAATGACAAAATTGATTAGATAAACTTAGAACAGAGGAGAGTGATACTGTGACGGATTTTTGCAAAATCAGTTCCAAAAGTTCATTCCTGGTTAAACATTATCTTAGAAGACCATTATGGATAACTAAAAGCTAAGAGCTTACTTGGTAAGAAATCAATTGTAATGAATAGTCATGTAACTCAACGCTCACCTGTTCGGTCTAGAGCCTCGTTTCTAACTCGGATATAACAGATGGGTCATGACTAATCCTATAAAACACCATAGTTGACACAGAAGGGCTACAGAAATTCGTTAAACCGCCTATTAATTATTTACCAAAATGTAAACAATATATTCTTTCCGTGATAAGCCTACTTACAATTATTAACAAGAAACAATGACTTTCATCCAACGTGAAGTTACTATAACAATTATCAAGATTTCTACAAGTCTAAAAGTTTTGGTATGTTGATGATATAATCCAAGAGTTTTTCTACAGCTTCTCTCATATTTTCTTTTCAGTTTGTTACATTGTCCGATTAGGAACTCATGCTCCATTTACCATAAAACTAAGCAAAATTAGTATAATACACATATATGATCAAGTACTCTCTCCATAATAGTTAATTACAACAAAATCAAGCTGCAAACACAAACACACAGACACACGAAGTAGATAGCACTACCATTAAGCATGAACCTAATTAACCACAAGCATTTCTTGTAATGGCTACAAACCGAAACCAAATTGATCATTCTTGATATTCTCATTTTGACCCGTATCTAATTGTGTGAATACCGGTTCCAACCTGAACCAAACTGACCATCACAAGTACAATTCCTCTTTTACCAATTATATTACTTCCAAATATAGGAATTGGGTTTGATGTATCCATCTCTTACAAACACAATGGCGTTTACTCAATCTACAAGCCAACCATTTTAGAATAACTACATGGTAAGGCATGTAGATCTCAAAAAGGAAGTGAAAACCCACAAATAAAATTTATCAAACAGGTGATAGGATATGTTCATTCATCACAGAAACCATTGTTAGCATCACTATCAAGTAATTCATAACTATGGTGGAGAACACAATTTAAACGAACTAATTCCATTCACCAGAAAGTCAATCCGATTTGCATCATAATCTAAACTGGAAACTATGGAATCAAACAACGCAAATCGCAGAACATAGAAACTCAAAATAATTACTAAGATCTATACAACCAAAATGAATTACCAGCAAAATCAAATGAAATATTGAAAATTATAATTCTTAATCAACGACTTAAAATGTTGAAAACTTACATTTTGTGCTGAAATGGGCATTGCTAATTAAGCGATATACCAACTGCACCCCAGTAGATCACTATGAACCCTTAATTGGTTAATCAAAAATTGCTTGACCAATTTACCACCATCTTCAATTACTGAATCACTGGTTGGAATAGCAATCAAAGACCCATCCTTCGTACCATACTGTAAAAATTTGTTAACAAAAAAGATTTAATCATGTGAAGGGATAACATTATACCATAACTAACATTTTGAAATCCCAATGCGCTCAATAACATTCAAAGAAGGGGATGAAGAATAACCATCACAAGAATTGTTAAAATCAAACCATGGTTTAACAGAGAAAACATACATGTAGAGAGAGTCCTTGAATCTTGATGGTCGTGAATAGAATTAGAGAAAACAATCAGAAGAATAGGGCTACAGAAATTCGTTGAACCGGAGGACGAAACGAACAGAAGAGATGAAGAGTGTTGTTGATTCCATTCGACTGGGGAGATTTAACTCCAAATTTAACCTGATTGAAGCCAGAAAGTGAAACGGGTGGATTTAATTGGAACATCGACGGATTGAATGATACTTCGAGATAAAGTGAAGGTACATTCAATTCTGAAACCGAAGTTTGAATGCGACCTTCAGATTCTGCAATTAGGTTTCAATACGCCGTTGAGATGCCGTTCCAAAAAAAAAAAAAAAAAAAAAATACGCCGTTGAGATCCCAATGGAAGATGAGCCGATCGATTAATTAGGGTATTCGGTGGGAGGGATGAAGGGCGCCAAAAGCAACAGGGAAATAGCTTAAGAAAGTGACACGTGGTGAGTGAGATCTTCACTTATTAAAGTAGGAGATTACTCTCTTTGTCCCATTACTGCCGCTAAAATCCTGTTAAATTTTTTTGATTCTGAACATCAAGTCCTAATCTTTTGTTGAATCCATCGATCTTTAGGGTTCTTCATCATCGAAGGGCAATTTGATCATGGATTTCAAAGATTTTTCCAAGATTTCTTGAACAAAAAGTTCCAAATCTTCCACTTTAACATGGGTAAGTTGTAATTTAGGGTTTCATTCTGATATTGCTTCTATTTCTGATCTGAATATCCTAATCTTTTTCACTATCTAGTGATAATTTATTGAGGATTTTAGTTTATCACTCTGTTTCTTGAAAGCCCATATCAAATTTGTGATCTTAAATCAGTTTGTCACTATGGGTTCTCATCAAAATGCTATCTTGTCAAACTCAAACACCTCAGTTTTTAGTCAACAAGAATTTGATTCATTGGTTACAAGTAATGGTCACAAAAAGGAGGATATGATGGAGAAAAAAGAGAGGTTTATTGGGGTTCTTGAGGTTTTCATACACCAAGCGAGGAATTTACACAATATATGTATTTACCATAAACAAGATGTATACGCTAAAATTTTCTTGACTAGTGACCCCGAGGCCACTGAGTCGACTCAGACGGTTAATGGGGGCGGACAAAATCCTGTTTTTAATGAAACTGTTAAGATTAATGTGCGAACGAGTGATTGTTCATTGAGATGTGAGATTTGGATGCTTAGTAGGGTTAAGAATTATCTTGAAGATCAGCTTTTAGGGTTTGCTTTGGTGCCACTATATGAAGTTTTTGTTGAAAATGGGAAATTAGAAAAGGAATTTGAGCTCTCAACTAGTGAACTATTCCATTCACCTTCCGGTTTTGTTGAATTAAGTATCGTCTACACTGGATCGCCACCAGACGTGCTGGAAATCCCGGTCCCAAATTGTTCATGTAATCAAGATTCGGTTGAATGTAATCAAGTTTCATGTGAACTTGAAAAGATAGTGTTTCCGGATCCGAAAGTCATGAACGAAGATGAGATCATGGTTTCTGAATACCATGATTTACTTGATTCAGATTTGACTGATCATTTTCTTCCAAGATTACCAAAAGAATATCATGAAAATAGTTCTGTTACAAATGTTGAAATCTCTCAAAACATCAAGTCAGGATCTTTGGAAAAGAAAGAAGAGAAAAGTCAAACTTGTGTTGGCTTGTTCAAAACTGAACCTGAGCAAAAAGTGGTGCAGCAAGAGATTGTAGACATGTACATGGAAAGCATGAAGCAGTTTACTGAGGCTTTGGCAAAGATGAAGCTTCCAATTAGTAAAGAAAAAGGATCAGCTGATTTAGGGGTAGTTCAAGATAGTGTGGTGTCAAATGGAAAAAGGTCAAACGGGTCAAAGGGGGAGGGTCAAAACCCGAAAGTGTTCTATGGGAGCAGAGCGTTCTTCTGAGCCGTGTTATTTGATTGGTTTTGTAGACAACTATGAGGTAATTTCAAGTTTTCTGGTGCATTTGATCTTAGATATTGATAATCTGTATGAGAAAAAAGATCATTTGAAACTTATGCCCTCTGTATTTGTTTCGGACTTCTATTATATGTATGCAGCTATGATTAAATAATAAAGCTGTTTTCTTTTCAACAAGATTTTGCCTTATATGCTTGTACATGAGGAAGTGATGAAAAAAGGATGTTATCAGCATAAAGAGGTAACACCATAGTGTGGTTTGGTTTCTGTTTGGAGTAATTCATGTTATTTTCACCAATAAAAACCTTAAACTTTCAAGAGATTCAATCTAAGGTAATTGGCATCTGTTTAGACTTAAACTTATAAAACTTTTGAAATAGGCTGTGAATTATAATAAGTTAAACTAATTCAAAATATTTTATTAATATTATATTTATATATAAATATATAATAGTTCGAATTTCGAATCGAATCGAACTGAAAATCTCAAATTCTAATTCGATTCGAAATTTGATATTAGACATCGAATTCGAATTTGAAATTTCGAATCGAATTTTGAACTGCTCATTTTCGAATCGAACCGAATTCCGAGTTTTTCGAAATAGGATTCGAAATCTGAACACCCCTAGACTATAATGCATTTTGGTTAAGTGACATGAATATTAATTAATTTTTTTTTATTGGTTTATGTCTTTTATTCAAAAGCAACAAATTTAGCATATGACGTGATGGTCTAATAGGTATCGTTTTGTGAGTTTCGTAAATAACTTGGCAGTATAGGTATTGACGTGTAACATTGTAACACATATTTTATTTACTTTTTTTATTTTCAATTTCAACGAATTTAGCATAGTAATTGGTGGTATAATATGTGCAGTCGTGTAACAAAGTTTTCACGTTATCAGCTCAACAGTCTAAGCGTTTGAGTTGTTACACAATATTTTTTATTTTCGTTCTCTTTATGTAGTGTTATAGCAATGCAACTGTTTTATGTATTCACGTTATTTTCGCGATAACGTGCGAGTAGTAAAAGTCTAGTTTAAAAATAAAGGAGAAATTAGCATAAAGTTTTATAGTTTAAAAGAATTATTTGTTCGGCCCACCAACTTGTAAAGGTGACTCATTTAACATCCAACAAAAAAACTTGTAGATGTTTTTAGAACGGCTATCTCACTCACCCTCTAATCTTACTCTCTGAATATACATCTTTAGTTTATCGTGAGATTTGAAGTCTTATGGACTGTCGGATATGCTCTTACCGGGTTAGGTAAGAGCTTATGAGAAACCGAGTAAGCAGTCCGTTTGTTTGATAAGCTCTGATTGAGCTCAAGACCGGATTCTCACCTCTCACCCATCACTAAATTCAGTCCTGACCAAGTCCTTGATTTAAAAAGCCCTAACTGAGTCCTCACCTTCCTTTTCTTTCAAACAGGGCCTTAACCATCTGGTGAGAGAAATATTTCATATTTTATGTACACGATGATAATGGATAAACGCTTTACCGAACGAGTCTGTGCCTGTGCTGATTAGTGATCTTGTATGTGGTCACTTATTGTTAAAGCACCAATTGCAAGCATGATTCTAAACTGGGAGATCAACTACTTGACCCAAAACAACTTCTTGATCAGGGTTTGATTTAGAGCTAATGTTAGAGATTCATTATTTGATGAATGTTAACAAGGTTATAGAAAGAAGCATGGTCACAAACACAAGACTTCTTTAGGATAACATATTACCAAGCGACATAAATGATCAAAACTCATGATTCACCTCCAAAAACCAATCTGAATGATGGATGTTTTTCTGTTCCCAGAAATATCCATATGTCTGGAGATAAACATGTAATCGAGATCCAAGAACACCCTTTTGATGGGTCGTCATCATGTCAAAGATACAAGCTCACTTTCATGTGCTTTCTTGTCTCTGACCTCCTGACATTTTTGCTATCATTTCTTTTTGCCAGCAAAATCTTTAGACCCTATAAAGATTGAGTTGGGAATGTTGTATCAATGCCATTTTTGGTTTCGTGTTATTTATTATTTATTATTATTTTTAATTTTAATATGCACATCATTTGGTACTCTTTGGATTAGACTTGAGTAACAATTAATAAGGTCATGTGTAGTGGTGTTGGAGTTAAAGATGGAAAATGTGTCATGTAGGATGTTGTGTGAAAGTGAAAAAAGTGGTGTAGTGAGTAGTGGTGTGAAAGTTTAAAGTTGAAATGCTGTGTATTTATTTGATTGATGAATAAGAAAAAGAAAAAAAAACAAAAAAAAAAACTTGATTCATCCCATTGAAAACATCACGGAGGTGACCAAAACGCTCAGGGGGCAGTGTTCCGGGCGTTTTTGTGGTTTCACGCCCCTTCCACTGGCTCATTACGCATATCCTAACATGACGTGATTGTAATAAGTCTTTGTCATGAAAATATTTTCTTGTAAAAATACATATCAGACTCAAGTGGCCTGACACGTCTCGGACCTCATGTATGTGTAACTTCAAGTTTGCAAAAAGTTCAATAACATTATACTATAGAGGGATGATCATATACAAACCAAGTTTAATATAAAAACCGTAAAAACCAATAGATTCATGTCACATGGACTCATTAATTGAGTAGGATAGATGGGTAGTATGGATAATGTAAAAATCAAAATCCCTTCATAAACAAAGTTCAATCCCTCTTGCTACAATATATTTTTTACGTAACACCCAGGGGCGGAACTAGAAACACATAAAAAAATCTTTTAGGGGTAGCACACGGTGATAAAATCTAAAAAATCTGAAAAAATCCCAAAATTTTCCACTGCGAGTACAAGTTTAAGGGGTGGCACGTGCCACCCCTTGAACCCCCCCTAGGTCCGCATGTGGTAACACCCTAGGTGGTCCACGTGGCAGTGGCATGTGACATTAGTTTTTTTAAACGTGTTCCTTTTAATTCAGTTTTACACTATCGCTTTTTAGTGTATAATTTTAGATAATTCACCTGAAATGTCTTTCTTGGTTTTAGTTTAGTTTTACACCGTTCCGTTTTGATGTATACGTTTTTGTGATTCACATGTCTGTCTTTATTATTTTTAGGTGTATAATTTTTCCGATTTTTTTCACGTTACGTTATGCAGCTTAATTGTATGCGTTCGTTAGCTCCGCAGCAACTCGCAACTAATTTAAAACTAGTTTGGTACATTTGAGAACACTGAAAATGTTTGAAAGCAAAATGAGTATGTTACCAAGTTTGGTCCCTCTTTTAGGTATCCAAAACTGAACCATTCATTTTCCAAATAGTAAGATATGAATGATCTTGTTGACAATGATTTTCACTTTTACTCGTAGTGTGAATTTTGTAATGGCATGTGTTTCTTAAAAGGTGATAATTATAGATGCATTAAAGGTCATATATGTTTATGTTTTTCTTTCCCTTCCAAAATGGGTATTATTTCATAACTAAATCAAGTTTTTGTTTGAAATAGTTAACAGTTATACTCAACATTTCAACATTACACATGAGTGATTGGTGTACACGGTCCGATTCGATATAGATAGAATTAATAACCATGGTTTTAAAAAAAATATCAAAAGTAACGACCTTTATATAGTTTTTTGGGGGCTCGGTTAGTGACGCTTTTGGATGTGGTAGTTAAAAAAAATCAGTGCTTGACTAAGCTTCACATTTTACCAATTAATTAAGATTAAATGGATATAATTAATTCAAGTATTAGCTTGCAATAAAAATCTATTCATAAAGTCATTGGAAACGACAAACTATAGTAGTTTAATAAATAATTAAGTAGCTTACAAATAACGTGTTGTTACATATGTCCTTGTGTTTCTTTTCGATTGAATTTTATAAAGTAACATCAAAATATTTTATTGTGAAATAGATTTCATGATTTTATATTATAATAATAAAGATAACATGACACTTGTATACTACAAAACTTAACTTGTATAGATACCTTTTGAGTTTTGTCAACACGGTCAATCGACAACTATTTCGAACCACATCGCAAGTCATTTTACAAAACCCATGCAGAATTATAAATTAATATGAAAATACAAATCAAACAAAACAAAACCATACCAAAATCATCGAAGCATTTTGCATAAAAACATGCAAATGTTACCTAACAAGTTAGGAGTCCACAAAGCTTTATTTCTTGAGCCCCACGCTATTTCTTATATATAGACTTCGATTCCAACACGTATCTATTCAAACTTTTTTATATTAACTAACACCTAAAATTTTAGAGAATAAATTTATCATACTTATATCTAGCTTATATCTTCTAAGATTTAAACTTATAACTTTTTTATTAATAAAAGTTGTCTCGCATCTAAAAATTATACACGCATTATCTTAACAATTACTCTATTTATTAATTCCAAAAGAGATATAAACATTTCAAACTTCAAAAAATATTTATCCTATAAATTAGAAAAAAGTTAGTATGGTAAATCTATCCTGCTATAAAATAGAAAAAAAGGTAAGTTGACTACAAATTGTAGACCCAACAGAAGCGCTCATAAACCCTACACATGGGTTTGTGCATTATACGGGTCCCTCTTTATATAAACTCTAAAGTATATTTTAACACTCTTATATGTCTTCGTATAACTTTGTACGCAACATATAATGTTAAAAAACAAATTTCATAAAAATTAGGATGTCAGTTTGCTAACCAAGTTGTCAATACAAGGTGGCTATACGCCTCGTATGACCTTATATGAGTCATATAGCAAGATTTTTATTTTTTTAACTTATAATAACGATATGGTGAGACTTATACTGTAAAAATACTAACTATTTACTTATGTTTATATTATGTTTTATTACCTGGTCAGTACTGTAATTCACGTCCGGTGTGCGAAGTTCATCACCAAGATACAAAAATAATATATTCTAGCTTTCTTTTTAGTTTCTTTTTCATTAAACATTACACCACCTGACATGTCCTCCATACTCTCCATACGCCGCGTATTATTAACCTATATAATCAAAACACAAGTAAACGACTATTTTTTTATTTTTACGGTATAAGTCTTGCCGTATCGTTATGACGTTATTATAAGTTAAAAAAACTAATAGAAAATAATTTCTAGCTATACGACCCGTAAAAGGTCATACGTATAGCCCCTATACGACCCATAGTGGCGCTCACTCGGTCACACAACCCATCATCTATCTATTTGAGATTTCTTTTAAGACCGAGAGTAATGTCAAAGTTCATTTGCTTATTGTTTCGTGTATCCACGGTGTTTCAGCTATAACACACGGTCAATAAGACCTAGTTAATAACAAATCCATTGACAAATGATCGCAACCTGTGACAACGTCGCAAACATCGTTGTAATGTCCATACGTTGTACATACATGGTACGACCAAAGATTTTCCCAATAAGTATATATAAGGATCGAATTGCAGGACAAGCTTTGCTACCTTTTATCAGATCAAACACCCAAAATTATCTCCTTCCTTTTCTGTCCCCCCTCTCTCTCTCTCTCTTTCTCTCTCACACACACACTAACGCATATATTCATCCATCATTCCAATCGATTATAAAAATTCAATCTTTTTCGACACCCCCTTTTATACATACGGGAAGACAGAACACAACTACACATCAAGATTTCTTTGTCAAGATATTATCATCTGAATTCTGAAACTGAAACTGGAATCGGAATCATACTAAAATCAAAGGGGGCGGTGCCCAGGAGGATGAACATGCCCTCAGTTCTTGTTGCTCCTCCTCTCAGATCTTAACTGTTTCAAGATTTATCATCTGGGTATATATCTGTTTAACTGTTTTACACGATTTGTGCATTCGGTCTTTGATTACTCATTTTCCTTCTTTTTTTATGACCTCAATTGTCGTTAGATTGGTCGTGATCAATCAAGGGATCTGATGTTTTCTTGATTGAATCCGATATTCATATATTAGTCGTATT
Source organism: Deinandra increscens subsp. villosa (assembly GCA_039602395.1). Classification (NCBI taxonomy): domain Eukaryota; kingdom Viridiplantae; phylum Streptophyta; class Magnoliopsida; order Asterales; family Asteraceae; genus Deinandra; species Deinandra increscens. The sequence goes on from JBCNJP010000007.1 coordinate 125,496,145, forward strand.
ACATTGTTAATTCGATCTGCTCTATGAACTCTGTTTGCTTTGAGTTCTGATGGTGGATAGATTTTGGTGTGCAGAAAGAAAATGCAGTCAGATCTTGGGAAGTTATTCATCGGCGGGATAGCATGGGACACAAACGAACAACGGTTACAAGACTATTTCAGCGGTTTCGGCGAGGTTTTGGAAGCTGTGATCATGAAAGATCACACCACAGGACGAGCCAGGGGTTTCGGTTTCGTGGTCTTCGCAGATCCCGCTGTGGCCGAGAGAGTCACCAAGGAGAAGCACCATATCGACGGCAGAATGGTAAAGATTCGATCACACACAAGTCTTTGAATTCAGTTCTTGAAATGCTGCAATCCTGTTGAAGTTTGTTGTTTTATTATAATAATGTCAGGTTGAGGCAAAGAGGGCAGTTCCTAGAGAAGATCAGAGCACAGTTAGTAGAAACAGTGGGAGCATTCAAAGCTCCCCGGGTCCGAATCGGCCGACTAGAAAGATATTTGTAGGAGGTTTAGCATCAACGGTTACTGAGAATGAGTTCAAAAGGTATTTTGAACAGTTTGGTGCAGTTACAGATGTGGTGGTTATGTATGATCATAACACACAAAGACCAAGAGGATTTGGGTTCATAACTTTTGAATCAGAAGATGCAGTAGACAATGTGCTTTTAAAAACTTTTCATGAACTAAACGGTAAAATGGTTGAAGTGAAACGAGCGGTTCCAAAGGAGCTTTCACCCAGTCCTAGCCGGGCTATGGTTGGTTCTTCTTACCCTTATGGTTTGGGTCGAACCAGTGGCTTTCTTAATGGCTATACTCAGGGACCCTACTCTAATAATACGATTGGTGGTTATGATGTTAGGATGGGTGGTAGAGGTGGGTTCGGTCTGTTTGGCCCTGGGTATGGAATGGGAGTAAACTTTGAACCAGGAATGACTAGCCCAAACTATAACAGGAATTTGAGTTATGGAAGGGGATTGAGCCCGAGGCCTTATTGGAACGCAAATCGGTTTGTAGGTCCTATCGGTTTTGATGGTGGGATTGGTGGTGGGAATGGAGGGAATGCTTCTTTTTTCAGTTCGAATCCTGCGAATTTGAGGGGTAATGGTGAGTTTAACCATGGGTCAAACGGGTCCAGATCATCGAATGCTGTTGGTGGGGGTGTTTTTGGAAACACAGGGCCCAGTTGGGGTTCTAATCTGACTACAAATCAAGGAGGTAGGAGGAATGCTGCTTCTACTCAAAGTGCGAGTTTCGGTTATGGAGGTGATAACAGTTATGGGTTAGGAGTTGGAGGTGGTAGAAATGTTACTACTGCCAATGGTGGTTATGAAGAGCCTTTTTCAGATTTTTATGTTGGTGGAAGTGGTGGAGGCTCTATATATGGCGGAGACCCAACTTGGCGGTCAAGAAATAGCGAGCAAGAAGGGTCTGGTTCGTTTGGCGGATATGGGATAGGTGATGTCACTGATGATGCTCATACTAAAAGTCTCCCTGGTTATGTTAATGGTTATAATGTCGCCAAACGACAAACAAACAGAGGTATGATTACTCTTTCGATGATGCGCTACAAATTACAATACATCAAAACATGTGTTCTAATGTTTACTAGTTTGTCTGTTTCTTTTGTCACAGGAATTGGTGGGTAGTTTGGAAGTGAAATTGCCATGACAGATGACTTTTGGTGAACAAACTTCAAAACAGACATGTTTTGTAAGTCGAAAAAACTTTCGAAAACGAGAGTCGAGCCGGGTAGATTGCTTCCATAGAGATATTAGGCTTATAAGTGAGTTCCTATTGTGTTTTTTTAAGGATTGGTGATTTGGTTTTGGCTTACATTTTTGGGTTTTTGAGTGAGATGTAATATCAGTTTGAGGCTTATAGTCAAGATTGTATCATCTTGCATCTGTGGTGATGATGATGATGATGATGATTTCTTGATTTGTTTCTTTTTAAATGAAAAAAAAAACTGCAAAAAACTTGTAGATCATCATTTTTTCATTGTTAATTTTTGTCAGATTGCATCAAGATTCTTTGTTGTTTAGTGGTTTGAAACATTTGATGGATACCCATCTAGGGTTCCCATTTAACAAGTTACTGAACTATCTTGTTTTTTTAACCTTCAATTGAGTGAAGTTGTGTCATGTTGGGTCAAATTTGGCTACACATTTTTGTTAGACTAATCATAGGAAAACCACTTCCGCAAGCGGTCGAATAGAAAATCTGTTAGACTTAGAGATGAAACTCATGACCTTTCAGTCTAGAGTCTTTTTCTCATCACCAATACCATTCGACCAAAAGACTAAAAGAAAAGACGGATGGTACAAATTTGTATGAGCTATCATATCATATGAATCATATGAACCGAGGACCCTTAGGGGAGGGGTATGGTTGCCACAAGGCTTCCCCAAGCCATGCTACCCACCCAATAATATTGCGACATGTCAAAATTGGTAAATTGGGCAAGGCTTCAAGACACACCACATGGTATGGTTGTGGTGTGGCTTGGAGCCACCGAAAATTTAGTTTTTTTTTTTAACAACTTTTAATAAACAACTTTTTTTATAAAAAAAACAAACCACTAATATTAGGAAATTAAACGATACAATACTTGAAATTAAAAAAAAAAAAGGCGACTACGGTATTACGAACCTCCCGGTTGTGATTACGGTGGAGGATTTGCGTTGGAGGGTTGACCGGTATTACGAACCTTCGGTTTGTATTTTTTGGTGGGAGCGGTGGATTTTTTCGTGGTAGCGGGTGATTTCTTCTTTGATCGATCCATGAGTAATATAGAATATAAATATGTGAAAGAGGTAGAAGATAGGTGAAGAAGATGGTGTAAAAATGTTATAAAATGGGTAGAATTTATAGTTGTAAATTGGTAAAAAAAAAGAAAAAAAAATAGCCGTTGGAGGCCAACGGTCAAAACTAACGTTCGGATTTATCCGGCTCTGGCCGGTTCCCTCGTGCCGCGTAGACCACAAAAAAAAGGAGCCAGGTGGGGAACCGCCTTTTGGCGGTATGGTTGTCGGGTGGAGCCGGCCGGCTCTCCTTGGAACCGGGCGCGGTAACCCCAATACCGCCTCCCCTTATTATATGAACCAATCGTGTAATTAATGTCATGTAATTAATGACAAAAGTTGGAATCCATAATTGTTAATTTAGGAACTTTTGGCATGTAATCTTTAATCCGATATTCTGCTTGTTTTTAACTAAAGCCAGCTCATGGTGAGTTTATTGGGTTTTTTTTTCTAATAATAATGATTTCATATACTTGTTATATTAATCTCAATAACAACAATCTCAATTATGTAAGAGATGTTCAAATAATAACTTTAGTTTGGGTAAAAAGATTAAAAAGACATCTTTGTTAACTTTTTATTAAGTTTCTTTTTTTTAAACCTTTATAACTTTTACATACGATATTTTTTGAAGAAAAAAAAAATTACATAAGAGTTGGAGGCCGGAGACGGATTTAAATAAGAGTTGGAGGCCGGTCACGTTTATTTTTTTAAGAGATTTATGTCTGAATTTAAATACAACTACTGAATGTTAAGAGATGGGTTCAAATGTTTGAAAACTGAATCATAAGAGTTGGAGGCCGGAGACGGATACCTAGTCGCTGGAGACGGAGCTCTAGTCGCCGAAGAACGAACAACTCTTTTTTTAGGGTTAAGAGGTTACAAAATGTTCTAAAAGGTCTTGATGGTTAAGACTCTATTATAATGTAAAACCTCTTAATAACTGGAAAAAAAACAAACGGTTATACATCTGAATACGTCTGATCGAATCAGATGTAATCTCTATTCAGAGGTTTTTTCATAAAAAACAAACAGTGTCTTACTCTTTCGATTTGACACAATGATATAAAATTTTTGACACAATAATCTGAATATTTTTGTCACATTTTGACACAATGATCTGAATATTTTGTCACAATAATCTGAACATGGCACAATGATGATTAATTGACACAATGATCTGAACATTTTTAATACAAATACTGATTTGAACATGAGCTTCCTGCGAGCATCCTGTAAATAGACCCTCAACAATTGCCCCTTGAATTTCAACAGGTGTGATAAGCTCGACAGCTGTTAAAATTCAAAAAGATTCCCTTTTTCACGGCGTTTAGACGGTAAAAGTGGTTATGATGGGACAGATTTCTCGGCGTCCAAGTACTAATCATGATCTTTTCTTTAAATAGGAGATCCGAAATAAAGATTTTCACCGTCTTCTCCACATAACCTCTCAAGCTTCTCCGATATTCCAGGTCAGTCCCTTCTTCGTCTTCTTGTTTTCTTCTCGTTAAATGGTATAAGATGAACATAAGAAATTTATTAAGAATCCTTAATTATTTTATTTGACTTGAGAGTTGAAGTAAATCTTCATGAATCAATCTTACTTGGAGTCGGACTAAATCTATAAAAAGTTAGAGAGATTTGCTTCTCTCTTGGTATTTACTATCCGTCACTTTTCTCAATGTCGTTACATACTTACATGTATAAGGGTATTCTAAAATCCCTTTGTGCTATTTTCTTTTGGGAAAGTAAAGGAAATGCTAGGAAATTTTCATGGATTAGGTGGGATTTGGTTATCGAGAGTTTAAAAGCTTTATAACATGCTTTACTACAAAAAAAAGTTGGAGATTTGTTCATTGTCAAAATGCATCGTGGGCTAACGTTTTAAAGTCAATCTATGGCGAAAAAACGTGTATTATTGAAGATTCTCCTTCTCTTAAAAGTAATAGTTTGGTGCACAATTATTAAATCATGTGCCAAACTTAATGAGGAAAAGAATTGGTAACAAAGATTCACCATATTTTTGGCATGGTTGTTGGATTGGGTGTAAAGATATAGCCACAATAAAACCCAAGTGTGTAATCCAGAAAACACACTTTAAAGGATTGATTAACCAAACATACTGTCTTGACTCAAAAGTCAAAATACAATTAGTTCAAATTCATACTAACTAGCAACTGTGACAAGAAAATACTAAAACAAAATCTAAAAACGAAACTAGGAGACGATAAACTACAAGTTTGAGCAGTTTTTGTTCATCATCTATCGTTTCATATGCATCAACCGTCTAACTAGAGATGTAAAATGATACATGTTTTGACTACAAGCCGCAGAGAATGATGTTACATCTTACTCAAAAAGACCACAAATGTAGGTCAAAATCATATTATCAATCCTCAAAAACACAAAAAGAACTCACTTATAATCCTAATCAGCTAGCTATAGGGAAGCCCTCTACTTTTTTCAACTTACAGACATGTAGTTGTGAAGTATGTTCACGTGACCTGATGCACCAGGATTCATCTATCATAGCAATTTGAACTCCAAATTATCCAGCAATTCCTGTAACAAGCGAGTACTAACCATTAGAACATGCACCAATTAAGCTGTTTTTTATTGAGAATGTTACAAACTAGTAATTCTTGATGAATTTGTGATATGAACATTAAAACTATGGGCAACTCATGATTTGATATATTGAAGTTTATACCTCTGTTTGTTTGTCGTGTGCCTACACTATAACCATCAACATAACCAAGAGCATGAACATCAGAACCGCCACCATCACTGCCAAAAAAACCAGACACCTCTTGCTCACTATTTCCTGACCGCCAAGTTTGGTCTCCGCCATACACAGAGCCACCACGGGTGCCACCACCAACATAAAAATCTGAAAAGGGTTCTTCATAGCCACCATTAGCAGCAGCATATGGTGATGATGCCCGAACCTCACTAGTAGTAACATTTCTACCATACCCGCCAACTCCTAACCCATAACCATCATCACCTCCATGACCAAGATTCCCAGTAGTAGAACCATTTCTACCTCCTTGATTAGAACCAAAATTGAGACCTGTGTTTCCGAAAACACCCCCACCAATCGCATTCGACCCATAGTTAAATCCACCATTACCCCTCAAATTCCCAGGATTCGAACTGAAAAAAGAAGCATTCCCTCCATCAAAACCAATAGGACGTACAAACCGATTCGAATTCCCAACAAAATCAGGACCCGGGCTTGGGCTCTGGCTCATTCCCCTTCCATAACTCAAATTCCTGTTGTTATAGTTTGGGCTTGTCATTCCTGGTTCAAAGTTTAATCCCATTCCATACCCAGGGCCAAACGGACCGAACCCACCTCTACCACCCATCCTAACATCATAACCACCAATCGTATTATTAGAGTAGGGTCCTTGAGTGTAGCCATTAAGAAAGCCACTGGTTCGACCCAAACCATAAGGGTAAGAAGAAGAACCAACCATGGTCCGGCTAGGACTGGGTGAAAGCTCTCTTGGGACGGCCCGTTTCACTTCAACCATTTTACCGTTCAGTTCATGGAAAGTTTTTAGAAGTACATTGTCTACTGCATCTTCTGAATCAAAAGTTATGAACCCAAATCCTCTTGGTCTCTGTGTGTTATGATCATACATAACCACAGCATCTGTAATTGTACCAAACTGTTCAAAGTACCTTTTGAAATCATTCTCAGTAACTGTCGATGCTAAACCTCCTACAAATATCTTTCTCGCCCCATTCGGACCCGGGGAGCTTTGAATGCTACCACTGTTTCTACTAACTGTGCTCTGATCTTCTCTGGGAACTGCCCTCTTTGCCTCAACCTGACCCATTGTTATAATAAAGCAACAAACTTTAACAACATTATAGGTAGCATTTCAACAACTCAATTCAAAGACTTGTATGTGATCGAATCTTTACCATTCTGCCGTCAATATGGTGCTTCTCCTTGGTGACTCTCTCGGCCACAGCAGGATCCGCAAAGACCACAAAACCGAAACCACGGGCACGTCCTGTGGTGTGATCTTTCATGATTACAGCTTCCAAAACCTCGCCGAAACCGCTGAAATACTCTTGTAACCGTTCTTCATTCGTATCCCACGCTATCCCACCGATGAATAACTTGCCAAGATCAGACTGCATTTTCTGTACACCAAAATAGATTAATCACAAACCACAATTTCAAAAAGGTTCACACTTTGCATATCACAGGTTTCCATCAACACAAGGTTCCAGTATCATCTAAAGAATTGGTACAAAACTGAGCACAACTAGTTTTAAAAAAACTAATCACAATTATCCAAGGTTGATACATTGAAATGCAGATCAAATTAGCTTACAAAGTCTTATGTCACAAGCAGATTAATCCACCTAACATAAAACCGGTGATATTAGTAATTAGATTCAATCAAGAAAACATCGGATCCGATGACAACAAAATTAAGATCCTCGGGATAACAAAAATTAAGGAAATAAATCATATAAAAGGTTCAGTAAATACCCAGATAGTAAAGTAAATCTTGAAACGAAGCAGTTAAGATCTAAGAGGAGGAGGAGGAGGAGGAGCAATAAGAACTGAGTTCATCCTCCTCGATTCCGCCCCCTTTAATTTATTTGTGTGGACTGTTGAGAAAGATTTCTATTTGAAGTTTATAGATAAATTCTTATCTTCCTTGGTGTGTGTTAAACAGCAGGGGATATCGAAAAAGATTGAAGCTTTATAATCAATCGATTTGAATGATGAATATATGCGGTAGTGTGTGTTAATGTGTGTGTGTAGAGAGAGAGAGAGAATTTTGGGTGTATGATCTGATGCTTGGCCTACAATTTGATCCTTATATAGTTGTGGGGAAAATCTTTGGTATTACCGTGTACGAGTCATAGCGTATGCCTGTCCTGCAATTCGATGTTTTATCAATGGTCGTGATCACTTGTCAATGTGGTGTCGTTTATCAATCGTTTACTAAACAATTCATGAACCATTTGGTGAAAAGTTCATTTACCTTCACCTTCATTCGTGTAACAAAGGAAAGAAAACGAATAAGAAGTTCCGTTTGGTTAATTAAATGTACTAACACGATCATAGGTCGTGTTCGTTCAATTACGTTCGTAAATAGTTCAGTAATATGTCTCTTGATTTAAATACAAACCTTTGTCATTCAAATTTTTGTATCTTCTTAAAAACATAGTTATTTGAAACTTAGATCTTTGAGACAATATTTTGAATTAATTATGTTTATAATTATGATTTTTAGTTTGTGCATTGTACTAGGATAATTATATTTTTAATTATGATGTCCAGTGTTTGACTTTATATTAGTTAAGGTGTTATGTCTAATGTCTGAAATCGATAATATTAATTTTAAAAAATAGTATATGTATGTTTACATTTGTGAACATGTTCAATACCTTAATAAACGAACACAGACATGAACAAGAATCTTCGTTCGGTTAGTGTTCGTGAACCGTTCATGAACAAGTCCAATGCTAAACAAACACAAACCCAACTTTGTTCAGTTCGATTTAGTTTATTTCCAGTCTTACAGTCCTACTACCGCCATGAGGGTGTTGAAACTGGAAAGGGTGGTTCCGTTGTTTCTCCCCACCGCACTTGATGCATGATGGTATGGTAGTAGTGACGTGACGCTGATGCTGGAATTCCTTACTCTTAACATACTTATCTTTTTGATGAAAATATTTAAGCTAATATAAATAGCTAACTTGCTATTTTTTTTTACGTATAAAAGCATTCACAACTCATTCCCATCATGATCCTTATAATTTATACATTTATTATTATTTTATCTTTCTCTTTCACTCACAACCACAATTATAAAATACATTTTTATACAATTTTCTCTGTCTTTCACTCACAACCAAACTTCAAAATTTACAGAATTATCAGGTTTTTTTTTTCAAATATACAGATTTTCAATATCTTTTCTTTCTTATTCACTCACAACCACTTACAACCATACCTTAGATTTTAAGAACTACACTCAAATAATTATACAAAACGTACTGTGAATGCTCTAATTGGTTTCATACATATTACTTACACCGTTACACATACTATACTCATGGGCTAGAGACATGATTGTAACAAGAGAAAAGTTCATTTGTAATTATAACAAGACTCGATAAGACTTCACAACATGTCACCCTAACTTTGTGGGTTTGGGGTGGTGCCACAAACCTACCATCAAACCAAGCCCACCAAATCAAACAAACTTGCGCCAAAACATGCTCTAGGGGAACATATATACACAAAATATAATACACAATTTTCATCTATATTATCCGAACTTTACACAATACAAGTAAATCAACATATAAGATACAAAAATATGGCTTTTGCGCATCCTTGATCACACATTAATTCCAAGACGCATCAGAAAAGGCAATCTTTGCAAGTTTGATTTCTACAAAGAGAAATGTAACAAAAAATGAACATGTGCGGATAGAGCGGGTGGACCGCATGGGACGTATCGAACATCCTCCAACCCCGGCCTATTACAGTCAAGGTTCTAGTTTCATGGAAACAACCCGTGATTGCCTGTTACGCTTTGCCACCCTCACAAAGACTATTGAGAGGCATGATGGGGCCCACCATGGTCGCCGCACTCTTTGCTCCCCCTTCAAACACGCAACTGTAAAACACAAATATATTAATCAAAATGCTAACTATTTGCATGCTTAAAATAGCACCACCATGTTCCAAAAGAGCAATAGTAACAGGAAACTTGTGATTTCCTGATGAATTAGATAAGTGTCTATGTAACAGGATAACAATCATATGGTCCTAAAGCTTGCAAGTTCTAGGACTTCAGATATCACGTACATATATGGGTAATAATTTAGAGGGTTGATTACACGGACATGATCTCTCTGCTAAGTT